>CALZFC010000274.1:1595000-1855880 GCA_945643635.1 Allodiplogaster sudhausi | reverse complement strand
TTATTAGACCCACGCTCTAACCGACTGAGCTATGGCGGCTGCGAATGTTACATTTTGACGTGAACCTTTCGAATTCTGTACAGCATGTAGAATGCGAAAAATATAAAAAGTTTGTTGCCGCCAGCAGGGGTCGAACCTGCGACCTTGGGCTTATTAGACCCACGCTCTAACCGACTGAGCTATGGCGGCTGCGAATGTACATTTTGACGTGAACCTTTCGAATTCTGTACAGCATGTAGAATGCGAAAAATATAAAAGTTTGTTGCCGCCAGCAGGGGTCGAACCTGCGACCTTGGGCTTATTAGACCCACGCTCTAACCGACTGAGCTATGGCGGCTGCGAATGTACATTTTGACGTGAACCTTTCGAATTCTGTACAGCATGTAGAATGCGAAAAATATAAAAAGTTTGTTGCCGCCAGCAGGGGTCGAACCTGCGACCTTGGGCTTATTAGACCCACGCTCTAACCGACTGAGCTATGGCGGCTGCGAATGTACATTTTGACGTGAACCTTTCGAATTCTGTACAGCATGTAGAATGCGAAAAATATAAAAAGTTTGTTGCCGCCAGCAGGGGTCGAACCTGCGACCTTGGGCTTATTAGACCCACGCTCTAACCGACTGAGCTATGGCGGCTGCGAATGTACATTTTGACGTGAACCTTTCGAATTCTGTACAGCATGTAGAATGCGAAAAATATAAAGTTTGTTGCCGCCAGCAGGGGTCGAACCTGCGACCTTGGGCTTATTAGACCCACGCTCTAACCGACTGAGCTATGGCGGCTGCGAATGTACATTTTGACGTGAACCTTTCGAATTTCTGTACAGCATGTAGAATGCGAAAAAAATATAAAAGTTTGTTGCCGCCAGCAGGGGTCGAACCTGCGACCTTGGGCTTATTAGACCCACGCTCTAACCGACTGAGCTATGGCGGCTGCGAATGTACATTTTGACGTGAACCTTTCGAATTCTGTACAGCATGTAGAATGCGAAAAATATAAAAAGTTGTTGCCGCCAGCAGGGGTCGAACCTGCGACCTTGGGCTTATTAGACCCACGCTCTAACCGACTGAGCTATGGCGGCTGCGAATGTACATTTTGACGTGAACCTTCGAATTCTGTACAGCATGTAGAATGCGAAAAATATAAAACGTTTGTTGCCGCCAGCAGGGGTCGAACCTGCGACCTTGGGCTTATTAGACCCACGCTCTAACCGACTGAGCTATGGCGGCTGCGAATGTACATTTTGACGTGAACCTTTCGAATTCTGTACAGCATGTAGAATGCGAAAAATATAAAAAGTTTCGTTGCCGCCAGCAGGGGTCGAACCTGCGACCTTGGGCTTATTAGACCCACGCTCTAACCGACTGAGCTATGGCGGCTGCGAATGTACATTTTGACGTGAACCTTTCGAATTCTGTACAGCATGTAGAATGCGAAAAATATAAAAGTTTGTTGCCGCCAGCAGGGGTCGAACCTGCGACCTTGGGCTTATTAGACCCACGCTCTAACGACTGACTGAGCTATGGCGGCTGCGAATGTACATTTTGACGTGAACCTTTCGAATTCTGTACAGCATGTAGAATGCGAAAAATATAAAAAGTTTGTTGCCGCCAGCAGGGGTCGAACCTGCGACCTTGGGCTTATTAGACCACGCTCTAACCGACTGAGCTATATCGGCTGCGAATGTACATTTTGACGTGAACCTTTCGAATTCTGTACAGCATGTAGAATGCGAAAAATATAAAAAGTTTGTTGCCGCCAGCAGGGTCGAACCTGCGACCTTGGGCTTATTAGACCCACGCTCTAACCGACTGACTATGGCGGCTGCGAATGTACATTTTGACGTGAACCTTTCGAATTCTGTACAGCATGTAGAATGCGAAAAAATAAAAAGTTGTTGCCGCCAGCAGGGGTCGAACCTGCGACCTTGGGCTTATTAGACCCACGCTCTAACCGACTGAGCTATGGCGGCTGCGAATGTACATTTTGACGTGAACCTTTCGAATTCTGTACAGCATGTAGAATGCGAAAAAATAAAAAGTTTGTTGCCGCCAGCAGGGGTCGAACCTGCGACCTTGGGCTTATTAGACCCACGCTCTAACCGACTGAGCTATGGCGGCTGCGAATGTACATTTTGACGTGAACCTTTCGAATTCTGTACAGCATGTAGAATGCGAAAAATATAAAAAGTTTGTTGCCGCCAGCAGGGGTCGAACCTGCGACCTTGGGCTTATTAGACCCACGCTCTAACCGACTGAGCTATGGCGGCTGCGAATGTACATTTTGACGTGAACCTTTCGAATTCTGTACAGCATGTAGAATGCGAAAAATATAAAAAGTTTGTTGCCGCCAGCAGGGGTCGAACCTGCGACCTTGGGCTTATTAGACCCACGCTCTAACCGACTGAGCTATGGCGGCTGCGAATGTACATTTGACGTGAACCTTTCGAATTCTGTACAGCATGTAGAATGCGAAAAATATAAAAGTTTGTTGCCGCCAGCAGGGGTCGAACCTGCGACCTTGGGCTTATTAGACCCACGCTCTAACCGACTGAGCTATGGCGGCTGCGAATGTACATTTTGACGTGAACCTTTCGAATTCTGTACAGCATGTAGAATGCGAAAAATAAAAACGTTCGTTGCCGCCAGCAGGGGTCGAACCTGCGACCTTGGGCTTATTAGACCCACGCTCTAACCGACTGAGCTATGGCGGCTGCGAATGTACATTTTGACGTGAACCTTTCGAATTCTGTACAGCATGTAGAATGCGAAAAATATAAAAAGTTTGTTGCCGCCAGCAGGGGTCGAACCTGCGACCTTGGGCTTATTAGACCCACGCTCTAACCGACTGAGCTATGGCGGCTGCGAATGTACATTTTGACGTGAACCTTTCGAATTCTGTACAGCATGTAGAATGCGAAAAATATAAAAAGTTTGTTGCCGCCAGCAGGGGTCGAACCTGCGACCTTGGGCTTATTAGACCCACGCTCTAACCGACTGAGCTATGGCGGCTGCGAATGTACATTTTGACGTGAACCTTTCGAATTCTGTACAGCATGTAGAATGCGAAAAATATAAAAAGTTTGTTGCCGCCAGCAGGGGTCGAACCTGCGACCTTGGGCTTATTAGACCCACGCTCTAACCGACTGAGCTATGGCGGCTGCGAATGTACATTTTGACGTGAACCTTTCGAATTCTGTACAGCATGTAGAATGCGAAAAATATAAAACGTTTGTTGCCGCCAGCAGGGGTCGAACCTGCGACCTTGGGCTTATTAGACCCACGCTCTAACCGACTGAGCTATGGCGGCTGCGAATGTACATTTTGACGTGAACCTTTCGAATTCTGTACAGCATGTAGAATGCGATAAAACGTTTGTTGCCGCCAGCAGGGGTCGAACCTGCGACCTTGGGCTTATTAGACCCACGCTCTAACCGACTGAGCTATGGCGGCTGCGAATGTACATTTTGACGTGAACCTTTCGAATTCTGTACAGCATGTAGAATGCGAAAAATATAAAAAGTTTGTTGCCGCCAGCAGGGGTCGAACCTGCGACCTTGGGCTTATTAGACCCACGCTCTAACCGACTGAGCTATGGCGGCTGCGAATGTACATTTTGACGTGAACCTTTCGAATTCTGTACAGCATGTAGAATGCGAAAAATATAAAACGTTTGTTGCCGCCAGCAGGGGTCGAACCTGCGACCTTGGGCTTATTAGACCCACGCTCTAACCGACTGAGCTATGGCGGCTGCGAATGTACATTTTGACGTGAACCTTTCGAATTCTGTACAGCATGTAGAATGCGAAAAATATAAAAGTTTGTTGCCGCCAGCAGGGGTCGAACCTGCGACCTTGGGCTTATTAGACCCACGCTCTAACCGACTGAGCTATGGCGGCTGCGAATGTACATTTTGACGTGAACCTTTCGAATTCTGTACAGCATGTAGAATGCGAAAAATATAAAAGTTTGTTGCCGCCAGCAGGGGTCGAACCTGCGACCTTGGGCTTATTAGACCCACGCTCTAACCGACTGAGCTATGGCGGCTGCGAATGTACATTTTGACGTGAACCTTTCGAATTCTGTACAGCATGTAGAATGCGAAAAATATAAAAAGTTTGTTGCCGCCAGCAGGGGTCGAACCTGCGACCTTGGGCTTATTAGACCCACGCTCTAACCGACTGAGCTATGGCGGCTGCGAATGTACATTTTGACGTGAACCTTTCGAATTCTGTACAGCATGTAGAATGCGAAAAATATAAAACGTTTGTTGCCGCCAGCAGGGGTCGAACCTGCGACCTTGGGCTTATTAGACCCACGCTCTAACCGACTGAGCTATGGCGGCTGCGAATGTACATTTTGACGTGAACCTTTCGAATTCTGTACAGCATGTAGAATGCGAAAAATATAAAAAGTTTGTTGCCGCCAGCAGGGGTCGAACCTGCGACCTTGGGCTTATTAGACCCACGCTCTAACCGACTGAGCTATGGCGGCTGCGAATGTACATTTTGACGTGAACCTTTCGAATTCTGTACAGCATGTAGAATGCGAAAAATATAAAAACGTTTGTTGCCGCCAGCAGGGGTCGAACCTGCGACCTTGGGCTTATTAGACCCACGCTCTAACCGACTGAGCTATGGCGGCTGCGAATGTACATTTTGACGTGAACCTTTCGAATTCTGTACAGCATGTAGAATGCGAAAAATATAAAAAGTTTGTTGCCGCCAGCAGGGGTCGAACCTGCGACCTTGGGCTTATTAGACCCACGCTCTAACCGACTGAGCTATGGCGGCTGCGAATGTACATTTTGACGTGAACCTTTCGAATTCTGTACAGCATGTAGAATGCGAAAAATATAAAAAGTTTGTTGCCGCCAGCAGGGGTCGAACCTGCGACCTTGGGCTTATTAGACCCACGCTCTAACCGACTGAGCTATGGCGGCTGCGAATGTACATTTTGACGTGAACCTTTCGAATTCTGTACAGCATGTAGAATGCGAAAAATATAAAAAGTTTGTTGCCGCCAGCAGGGGTCGAACCTGCGACCTTGGGCTTATTAGACCCACGCTCTAACCGACTGAGCTATGGCGGCTGCGAATGTACATTTTGACGTGAACCTTTCGAATTCTGTACAGCATGTAGAATGCGAAAAATATAAAAAGTTTGTTGCCGCCAGCAGGGGTCGAACCTGCGACCTTGGGCTTATTAGACCCACGCTCTAACCGACTGAGCTATGGCGGCTGCGAATGTACATTTTGACGTGAACCTTTCGAATTCTGTACAGCATGTAGAATGCGAAAAATATAAAACGTTTGTTGCCGCCAGCAGGGGTCGAACCTGCGACCTTGGGCTTATTAGACCCACGCTCTAACCGACTGAGCTATGGCGGCTGCGAATGTACATTTTGACGTGAACCTTTCGAATTCTGTACAGCATGTAGAATGCGAAAAATATAAAACGTTTGTTGCCGCCAGCAGGGGTCGAACCTGCGACCTTGGGCTTATTAGACCCACGCTCTAACCGACTGAGCTATGGCGGCTGCGAATGTACATTTTGACGTGAACCTTTCGAATTCTGTACAGCATGTAGAATGCGAAAAATATAAAACGTTCGTTGCCGCCAGCAGGGGTCGAACCTGCGACCTTGGGCTTATTAGACCCACGCTCTAACCGACTGAGCTATGGCGGCTGCGAATGTACATTTTGACGTGAACCTTTCGAATTCTGTACAGCATGTAGAATGCGAAAAATATAAAAGTTTGTTGCCGCCAGCAGGGGTCGAACCTGCGACCTTGGGCTTATTAGACCCACGCTCTAACCGACTGAGCTATGGCGGCTGCGAATGTACATTTTGACGTGAACCTTTCGAATTCTGTACAGCATGTAGAATGCGAAAAATATAAAAAGTTGTTGCCGCCAGCAGGGGTCGAACCTGCGACCTTGGGCTTATTAGACCCACGCTCTAACCGACTGAGCTATGGCGGCTGCGAATGTACATTTTGACGTGAACCTTTCGAATTCTGTACAGCATGTAGAATGCGAAAAATATAAAAGTTTGTTGCCGCCAGCAGGGGTCGAACCTGCGACCTTGGGCTTATTAGACCCACGCTCTAACCGACTGAGCTATGGCGGGCTGCGAATGTACATTTTGACGTGAACCTTTCGAATTCTGTACAGCATGTAGAATGCGAAAAATATAAAATGTTTGTTGCCGCCAGCAGGGGTCGAACCTGCGACCTTGGGCTTATTAGACCCACGCTCTAACCGACTGAGCTATGGCGGCTGCGAATGTACATTTTGACGTGAACTTTCGAATTCTGTACAGCATGTAGAATGCGAAAAATAAAACGTTCGTTGCCGCCAGCAGGGGTCGAACCTGCGACCTTGGGCTTATTAGACCCACGCTCTAACCGACTGAGCTATGGCGGCTGCGAATGTACATTTTGACGTGAACCTTTCGAATTCTGTACAGCATGTAGAATGCGAAAAATATAAAAGTTTGTTGCCGCCAGCAGGGGTCGAACCTGCGACCTTGGGCTTATTAGACCCACGCTCTAACCGACTGAGCTATGGCGGCTGCGAATGTACATTTTGACGTGAACCTTTCGAATTCTGTACAGCATGTAGAATGCGAAAAATATAAAACGTTCGTTGCCGCCAGCAGGGGTCGAACCTGCGACCTTGGGCTTATTAGACCCACGCTCTAACCGACTGAGCTATGGCGGCTGCGAATGTACACTTTTGACGTGAACCTTTCGAATTCTGTACAGCATGTAGAATGCGAAAAATATAAAACGTTTGTTGCCGCCAGCAGGGGTCGAACCTGCGACCTTGGGCTTATTAGACCCACGCTCTAACCGACTGAGCTATGGCGGCTGCGAATGTACATTTTGACGTGAACCTTTCGAATTCTGTACAGCATGTAGAATGCGAAAAATATAAAAAGTTTGTTGCCGCCAGCAGGGGTCGAACCTGCGACCTTGGGCTTATTAGACCCACGCTCTAACCGACTGAGCTATGGCGGCTGCGAATGTACATTTTGACGTGAACCTTTCGAATTCTGTACAGCATGTAGAATGCGAAAAATATAAAACGTTTGTTGCCGCCAGCAGGGGTCGAACCTGCGACCTTGGGCTTATTAGACCCACGCTCTAACCGACTGAGCTATGGCGGCTGCGAATGTACATTTTGACGTGAACCTTTCGAATTCTGTACAGCATGTAGAATGCGAAAAATAAAAAGTTCGTTGCCGCCAGCAGGGGTCGAACCTGCGACCTTGGGCTTATTAGACCCACGCTCTAACCGACTGAGCTATGGCGGCTGCGAATGTACATTTTGACGTGAACCTTTCGAATTCTGTACAGCATGTAGAATGCGAAAAATATAAAAAGTTTGTTGCCGCCAGCAGGGGTCGAACCTGCGACCTTGGGCTTATTAGACCCACGCTCTAACCGACTGAGCTATGGCGGCTGCGAATGTACATTTTGACGTGAACCTTTCGAATTCTGTACAGCATGTAGAATGCGAAAAATATAAAACGTTGTTGCCGCCAGCAGGGGTCGAACCTGCGACCTTGGGCTTATTAGACCCACGCTCTAACCGACTGAGCTATGGCGGCTGCGAATGTACATTTTGACGTGAACCTTTCGAATTCTGTACAGCATGTAGAATGCGAAAAATATAAAAAGTTTGTTGCCGCCAGCAGGGGTCGAACCTGCGACCTTGGGCTTATTAGACCCACGCTCTAACCGACTGAGCTATGGCGGCTGCGAATGTACATTTTGACGTGAACCTTTCGAATTCTGTACAGCATGTAGAATGCGAAAAATATAAAACGTTTGTTGCCGCCAGCAGGGGTCGAACCTGCGACCTTGGGCTTATTAGACCCACGCTCTAACCGACTGAGCTATGGCGGCTGCGAATGTACATTTTGACGTGAACCTTTCGAATTCTGTACAGCATGTAGAATGCGAAAAATATAAAACGTTCGTTGCCGCCAGCAGGGGTCGAACCTGCGACCTTGGGCTTATTAGACCCACGCTCTAACCGACTGAGCTATGGCGGCTGCGAATGTACATTTTGACGTGAACCTTTCGAATTCTGTACAGCATGTAGAATGCGAAAAATATAAAAAGTTGTTGCCGCCAGCAGGGGTCGAACCTGCGACCTTGGGCTTATTAGACCCACGCTCTAACCGACTGAGCTATGGCGGCTGCGAATGTACATTTTGACGTGAACCTTTCGAATTCTGTACAGCATGTAGAATGCGAAAAATATAAAACGTTCGTTGCCGCCAGCAGGGGTCGAACCTGCGACCTTGGGCTTATTAGACCCACGCTCTAACCGACTGAGCTATGGCGGCTGCGAATGTACATTTTGACGTGAACCTTTCGAATTCTGTACAGCATGTAGAATGCGAAAAATATAAAACGTTTGTTGCCGCCAGCAGGGGTCGAACCTGCGACCTTGGGCTTATTAGACCCACGCTCTAACCGACTGAGCTATGGCGGCTGCGAATGTACATTTTGACGTGAACCTTTCGAATTCTGTACAGCATGTAGAATGCGAAAAAAATAAAACGTTCGTTGCCGCCAGCAGGGGTCGAACCTGCGACCTTGGGCTTATTAGACCCACGCTCTAACCGACTGAGCTATGGCGGCTGCGAATGTACATTTTGACGTGAACCTTTCGAATTCTGTACAGCATGTAGAATGCGAAAAATATAAAAAGTTTGTTGCCGCCAGCAGGGGTCGAACCTGCGACCTTGGGCTTATTAGACCCACGCTCTAACCGACTGAGCTATGGCGGCTGCGAATGTACATTTTGACGTGAACCTTTCGAATTCTGTACAGCATGTAGAATGCGAAAAATATAAAAAGTTTGTTGCCGCCAGCAGGGGTCGAACCTGCGACCTTGGGCTTATTAGACCCACGCTCTAACCGACTGAGCTATGGCGGCTGCGAATGTACATTTTGACGTGAACCTTTCGAATTCTGTACAGCATGTAGAATGCGAAAAATATAAAACGTTTGTTGCCGCCAGCAGGGGTCGAACCTGCGACCTTGGGCTTATTAGACCCACGCTCTAACCGACTGAGCTATGGCGGCTGCGAATGTACATTTTGACGTGAACCTTTCGAATTCTGTACAGCATGTAGAATGCGAAAAATATAAAACGTTCGTTGCCGCCAGCAGGGGTCGAACCTGCGACCTTGGGCTTATTAGACCCACGCTCTAACCGACTGAGCTATGGCGGCTGCGAATGTACATTTTGACGTGAACCTTTCGAATTCTGTACAGCATGTAGAATGCGAAAAAAATATAAAAGTTTGTTGCCGCCAGCAGGGGTCGAACCTGCGACCTTGGGCTTATTAGACCCACGCTCTAACCGACTGAGCTATGGCGGCTGCGAATGTACATTTTGACGTGAACCTTTCGAATTCTGTACAGCATGTAGAATGCGAAAAATATAAAAAGTTTGTTGCCGCCAGCAGGGGTCGAACCTGCGACCTTGGGCTTATTAGACCCACGCTCTAACCGACTGAGCTATGGCGGCTGCGAATGTACATTTTGACGTGAACCTTTCGAATTCTGTACAGCATGTAGAATGCGAAAAATATAAAACGTTTGTTGCCGCCAGCAGGGGTCGAACCTGCGACCTTGGGCTTATTAGACCCACGCTCTAACCGACTGAGCTATGGCGGCTGCGAATGTACATTTTGACGTGAACCTTTCGAATTCTGTACAGCATGTAGAATGCGAAAAATAAAAAAACGTTCGTTGCCGCCAGCAGGGGTCGAACCTGCGACCTTGGGCTTATTAGACCCACGCTCTAACCGACTGAGCTATGGCGGCTGCGAATGTACATTTTGACGTGAACCTTTCGAATTCTGTACAGCATGTAGAATGCGAAAAATATAAAAAGTTTGTTGCCGCCAGCAGGGGTCGAACCTGCGACCTTGGGCTTATTAGACCCACGCTCTAACCGACTGAGCTATGGCGGCTGCGAATGTACATTTTGACGTGAACCTTTCGAATTCTGTACAGCATGTAGAATGCGAAAAATATAAAAAGTTTGTTGCCGCCAGCAGGGGTCGAACCTGCGACCTTGGGCTTATTAGACCCACGCTCTAACCGACTGAGCTATGGCGGCTGCGAATGTACATTTTGACGTGAACCTTTCGAATTCTGTACAGCATGTAGAATGCGAAAAATATAAAAAGTTTGTTGCCGCCAGCAGGGGTCGAACCTGCGACCTTGGGCTTATTAGACCCACGCTCTAACCGACTGAGCTATGGCGGCTGCGAATGTACATTTTGACGTGAACCTTTCGAATTCTGTACAGCATGTAGAATGCGAAAAATATAAAACGTTTGTTGCCGCCAGCAGGGGTCGAACCTGCGACCTTGGGCTTATTAGACCCACGCTCTAACCGACTGAGCTATGGCGGCTGCGAATGTACATTTTGACGTGAACCTTTCGAATTCTGTACAGCATGTAGAATGCGAAAAATAAAACGTTCGTTGCCGCCAGCAGGGGTCGAACCTGCGACCTTGGGCTTATTAGACCCACGCTCTAACCGACTGAGCTATGGCGGCTGCGAATGTACATTTTGACGTGAACCTTTCGAATTCTGTACAGCATGTAGAATGCGAAAAATATAAAAAGTTTGTTGCCGCCAGCAGGGGTCGAACCTGCGACCTTGGGCTTATTAGACCCACGCTCTAACCGACTGAGCTATGGCGGCTGCGAATGTACATTTTGACGTGAACCTTTCGAATTCTGTACAGCATGTAGAATGCGAAAAATATAAAACGTTCGTTGCCGCCAGCAGGGGTCGAACCTGCGACCTTGGGCTTATTAGACCCACGCTCTAACCGACTGAGCTATGGCGGCTGCGAATGTACATTTTGACGTGAACCTTTCGAATTCTGTACAGCATGTAGAATGCGAAAAATATAAAACGTTTGTTGCCGCCAGCAGGGGTCGAACCTGCGACCTTGGGCTTATTAGACCCACGCTCTAACCGACTGAGCTATGGCGGCTGCGAATGTACATTTTGACGTGAACCTTTCGAATTCTGTACAGCATGTAGAATGCGAAAAATATAAAACGTTTGTTGCCGCCAGCAGGGGTCGAACCTGCGACCTTGGGCTTATTAGACCCACGCTCTAACCGACTGAGCTATGGCGGCTGCGAATGTACATTTTGACGTGAACCTTTCGAATTCTGTACAGCATGTAGAATGCGAAAAATATAAAACGTTCGTTGCCGCCAGCAGGGGTCGAACCTGCGACCTTGGGCTTATTAGACCCACGCTCTAACCGACTGAGCTATGGCGGCTGCGAATGTACATTTTGACGTGAACCTTTCGAATTCTGTACAGCATGTAGAATGCGAAAAATATAAAAAGTTTGTTGCCGCCAGCAGGGGTCGAACCTGCGACCTTGGGCTTATTAGACCCACGCTCTAACCGACTGAGCTATGGCGGCTGCGAATGTACATTTTGACGTGAACCTTTCGAATTCTGTACAGCATGTAGAATGCGAAAAATATAAAAAGTTTGTTGCCGCCAGCAGGGGTCGAACCTGCGACCTTGGGCTTATTAGACCCACGCTCTAACCGACTGAGCTATGGCGGCTGCGAATGTACATTTTGACGTGAACCTTTCGAATTCTGTACAGCATGTAGAATGCGAAAAATATAAAACGTTTGTTGCCGCCAGCAGGGGTCGAACCTGCGACCTTGGGCTTATTAGACCCACGCTCTAACCGACTGAGCTATGGCGGCTGCGAATGTACATTTTGACGTGAACCTTTCGAATTCTGTACAGCATGTAGAATGCGATAAAACGTTCGTTGCCGCCAGCAGGGGTCGAACCTGCGACCTTGGGCTTATTAGACCCACGCTCTAACCGACTGAGCTATGGCGGCTGCGAATGTACATTTTGACGTGAACCTTTCGAATTCTGTACAGCATGTAGAATGCGAAAAATATAAAAAGTTTGTTGCCGCCAGCAGGGGTCGAACCTGCGACCTTGGGCTTATTAGACCCACGCTCTAACCGACTGAGCTATGGCGGCTGCGAATGTACATTTTGACGTGAACCTTTCGAATTCTGTACAGCATGTAGAATGCGAAAAATATAAAACGTTCGTTGCCGCCAGCAGGGGTCGAACCTGCGACCTTGGGCTTATTAGACCCACGCTCTAACCGACTGAGCTATGGCGGCTGCGAATGTACATTTTGACGTGAACCTTTCGAATTCTGTACAGCATGTAGAATGCGAAAAATATAAAACGTTTGTTGCCGCCAGCAGGGGTCGAACCTGCGACCTTGGGCTTATTAGACCCACGCTCTAACCGACTGAGCTATGGCGGCTGCGAATGTACATTTTGACGTGAACCTTTCGAATTCTGTACAGCATGTAGAATGCGAAAAATATAAAAAGTTTGTTGCCGCCAGCAGGGGTCGAACCTGCGACCTTGGGCTTATTAGACCCACGCTCTAACCGACTGAGCTATGGCGGCTGCGAATGTACATTTTGACGTGAACCTTTCGAATTCTGTACAGCATGTAGAATGCGAAAAATATAAAACGTTTGTTGCCGCCAGCAGGGGTCGAACCTGCGACCTTGGGCTTATTAGACCCACGCTCTAACCGACTGAGCTATGGCGGCTGCGAATGTACATTTTGACGTGAACCTTTCGAATTCTGTACAGCATGTAGAATGCGATAAAACGTTCGTTGCCGCCAGCAGGGGTCGAACCTGCGACCTTGGGCTTATTAGACCCACGCTCTAACCGACTGAGCTATGGCGGCTGCGAATGTACATTTTGACGTGAACCTTTCGAATTCTGTACAGCATGTAGAATGCGAAAAATATAAAACGTTTGTTGCCGCCAGCAGGGGTCGAACCTGCGACCTTGGGCTTATTAGACCCACGCTCTAACCGACTGAGCTATGGCGGCTGCGAATGTACATTTTGACGTGAACCTTTCGAATTCTGTACAGCATGTAGAATGCGAAAAATATAAAAAGTTTGTTGCCGCCAGCAGGGGTCGAACCTGCGACCTTGGGCTTATTAGACCCACGCTCTAACCGACTGAGCTATGGCGGCTGCGAATGTACATTTTGACGTGAACCTTTCGAATTCTGTACAGCATGTAGAATGCGAAAAATATAAAACGTTTGTTGCCGCCAGCAGGGGTCGAACCTGCGACCTTGGGCTTATTAGACCCACGCTCTAACCGACTGAGCTATGGCGGCTGCGAATGTACATTTTGACGTGAACCTTTCGAATTCTGTACAGCATGTAGAATGCGAAAAATATAAAAGTTTGTTGCCGCCAGCAGGGGTCGAACCTGCGACCTTGGGCTTATTAGACCCACGCTCTAACCGACTGAGCTATGGCGGCTGCGAATGTACATTTTGACGTGAACCTTTCGAATTCTGTACAGCATGTAGAATGCGATAAAACGTTCGTTGCCGCCAGCAGGGGTCGAACCTGCGACCTTGGGCTTATTAGACCCACGCTCTAACCGACTGAGCTATGGCGGCTGCGAATGTACATTTTGACGTGAACCTTTCGAATTCTGTACAGCATGTAGAATGCGAAAAATATAAAAAGTTTGTTGCCGCCAGCAGGGGTCGAACCTGCGACCTTGGGCTTATTAGACCCACGCTCTAACCGACTGAGCTATGGCGGCTGCGAATGTACATTTTGACGTGAACCTTTCGAATTCTGTACAGCATGTAGAATGCGAAAAATATAAAACGTTCGTTGCCGCCAGCAGGGGTCGAACCTGCGACCTTGGGCTTATTAGACCCACGCTCTAACCGACTGAGCTATGGCGGCTGCGAATGTACATTTTGACGTGAACCTTTCGAATTCTGTACAGCATGTAGAATGCGAAAAATATAAAAGGTTTGTTGCCGCCAGCAGGGGTCGAACCTGCGACCTTGGGCTTATTAGACCCACGCTCTAACCGACTGAGCTATGGCGGCTGCGAATGTACATTTTGACGTGAACCTTTCGAATTCTGTACAGCATGTAGAATGCGAAAAATATATAAAACGTTCGTTGCCGCCAGCAGGGGTCGAACCTGCGACCTTGGGCTTATTAGACCCACGCTCTAACCGACTGAGCTATGGCGGCTGCGAATGTACATTTTGACGTGAACCTTTCGAATTCTGTACAGCATGTAGAATGCGAAAAATATAAAAAGTTTGTTGCCGCCAGCAGGGGTCGAACCTGCGACCTTGGGCTTATTAGACCCACGCTCTAACCGACTGAGCTATGGCGGCTGCGAATGTACATTTTGACGTGAACCTTTCGAATTCTGTACAGCATGTAGAATGCGAAAAATATAAAAAGTTTGTTGCCGCCAGCAGGGGTCGAACCTGCGACCTTGGGCTTATTAGACCCACGCTCTAACCGACTGAGCTATGGCGGCTGCGAATGTACATTTTGACGTGAACCTTTCGAATTCTGTACAGCATGTAGAATGCGAAAAATATAAAACGTTTGTTGCCGCCAGCAGGGGTCGAACCTGCGACCTTGGGCTTATTAGACCCACGCTCTAACCGACTGAGCTATGGCGGCTGCGAATGTACATTTTGACGTGAACCTTTCGAATTCTGTACAGCATGTAGAATGCGATAAAACGTTCGTTGCCGCCAGCAGGGGTCGAACCTGCGACCTTGGGCTTATTAGACCCACGCTCTAACCGACTGAGCTATGGCGGCTGCGAATGTACATTTTGACGTGAACCTTTCGAATTCTGTACAGCATGTAGAATGCGAAAAATATAAAAAGTTTGTTGCCGCCAGCAGGGGTCGAACCTGCGACCTTGGGCTTATTAGACCCACGCTCTAACCGACTGAGCTATGGCGGCTGCGAATGTACATTTTGACGTGAACCTTTCGAATTCTGTACAGCATGTAGAATGCGAAAAATATAAAAAGTTTGTTGCCGCCAGCAGGGGTCGAACCTGCGACCTTGGGCTTATTAGACCCACGCTCTAACCGACTGAGCTATGGCGGCTGCGAATGTACATTTTGACGTGAACCTTTCGAATTCTGTACAGCATGTAGAATGCGAAAAATATAAAACGTTTGTTGCCGCCAGCAGGGGTCGAACCTGCGACCTTGGGCTTATTAGACCCACGCTCTAACCGACTGAGCTATGGCGGCTGCGAATGTACATTTTGACGTGAACCTTTCGAATTCTGTACAGCATGTAGAATGCGAAAAATATAAAACGTTCGTTGCCGCCAGCAGGGGTCGAACCTGCGACCTTGGGCTTATTAGACCCACGCTCTAACCGACTGAGCTATGGCGGCTGCGAATGTACATTTTGACGTGAACCTTTCGAATTCTGTACAGCATGTAGAATGCGAAAAATATAAAAAGTTTGTTGCCGCCAGCAGGGGTCGAACCTGCGACCTTGGGCTTATTAGACCCACGCTCTAACCGACTGAGCTATGGCGGCTGCGAATGTACATTTTGACGTGAACCTTTCGAATTCTGTACAGCATGTAGAATGCGAAAAATATAAAAAGTTTGTTGCCGCCAGCAGGGGTCGAACCTGCGACCTTGGGCTTATTAGACCCACGCTCTAACCGACTGAGCTATGGCGGCTGCGAATGTACATTTTGACGTGAACCTTTCGAATTCTGTACAGCATGTAGAATGCGAAAAATATAAAACGTTTGTTGCCGCCAGCAGGGGTCGAACCTGCGACCTTGGGCTTATTAGACCCACGCTCTAACCGACTGAGCTATGGCGGCTGCGAAAGTACATTTTGACGTGAACCTTTCGAATTCTGTACAGCATGTAGAATGCGATAAAACGTTCGTTGCCGCCAGCAGGGGTCGAACCTGCGACCTTGGGCTTATTAGACCCACGCTCTAACCGACTGAGCTATGGCGGCTGCGAAAGTACATTTTGACGTGACCTTTCGAATTCTGTACAGCATGTAGAATGCGAAAAATATAAAAAGTTTGTTGCCGCCAGCAGGGGTCGAACCTGCGACCTTGGGCTTATTAGACCCACGCTCTAACCGACTGAGCTATGGCGGCTGCGAATGTACATTTTGACGTGAACCTTTCGAATTCTGTACAGCATGTAGAATGCGAAAAATATAAAACGTTCGTTGCCGCCAGCAGGGGTCGAACCTGCGACCTTGGGCTTATTAGACCCACGCTCTAACCGACTGAGCTATGGCGGCTGCGAATGTACATTTTGACGTGAACCTTTCGAATTCTGTACAGCATGTAGAATGCGAAAAATATAAAAGTTTGTTGCCGCCAGCAGGGGTCGAACCTGCGACCTTGGGCTTATTAGACCCACGCTCTAACCGACTGAGCTATGGCGGCTGCGAATGTACATTTTGACGTGAACCTTTCGAATTCTGTACAGCATGTAGAATGCGAAAAATATAAAACGTTCGTTGCCGCCAGCAGGGGTCGAACCTGCGACCTTGGGCTTATTAGACCCACGCTCTAACCGACTGAGCTATGGCGGCTGCGAATGTACATTTTGACGTGAACCTTTCGAATTCTGTACAGCATGTAGAATGCGAAAAATATAAAAAGTTTGTTGCCGCCAGCAGGGGTCGAACCTGCGACCTTGGGCTTATTAGACCCACGCTCTAACCGACTGAGCTATGGCGGCTGCGAATGTACATTTTGACGTGAACCTTTCGAATTCTGTACAGCATGTAGAATGCGAAAAATAAAAAACGTTCGTTGCCGCCAGCAGGGGTCGAACCTGCGACCTTGGGCTTATTAGACCCACGCTCTAACCGACTGAGCTATGGCGGCTGCGAATGTACATTTTGACGTGAACCTTTCGAATTCTGTACAGCATGTAGAATGCGAAAAATATAAAAAGTTTGTTGCCGCCAGCAGGGGTCGAACCTGCGACCTTGGGCTTATTAGACCCACGCTCTAACCGACTGAGCTATGGCGGCTGCGAATGTACATTTTGACGTGAACCTTTCGAATTCTGTACAGCATGTAGAATGCGAAAAATATAAAACGTTCGTTGCCGCCAGCAGGGGTCGAACCTGCGACCTTGGGCTTATTAGACCCACGCTCTAACCGACTGAGCTATGGCGGCTGCGAATGTACATTTTGACGTGAACCTTTCGAATTCTGTACAGCATGTAGAATGCGAAAAATATAAAACGTTTGTTGCCGCCAGCAGGGGTCGAACCTGCGACCTTGGGCTTATTAGACCCACGCTCTAACCGACTGAGCTATGGCGGCTGCGAATGTACATTTTGACGTGAACCTTTCGAATTCTGTACAGCATGTAGAATGCGAAAAATATAAAAAGTTTGTTGCCGCCAGCAGGGGTCGAACCTGCGACCTTGGGCTTATTAGACCCACGCTCTAACCGACTGAGCTATGGCGGCTGCGAATGTACATTTTGACGTGAACCTTTCGAATTCTGTACAGCATGTAGAATGCGAAAAATAAAAAACGTTCGTTGCCGCCAGCAGGGGTCGAACCTGCGACCTTGGGCTTATTAGACCCACGCTCTAACCGACTGAGCTATGGCGGCTGCGAATGTACATTTTGACGTGAACCTTTCGAATTCTGTACAGCATGTAGAATGCGAAAAATATAAAAAGTTTGTTGCCGCCAGCAGGGGTCGAACCTGCGACCTTGGGCTTATTAGACCCACGCTCTAACCGACTGAGCTATGGCGGCTGCGAATGTACATTTTGACGTGAACCTTTCGAATTCTGTACAGCATGTAGAATGCGAAAAATATAAAACGTTCGTTGCCGCCAGCAGGGGTCGAACCTGCGACCTTGGGCTTATTAGACCCACGCTCTAACCGACTGAGCTATGGCGGCTGCGAATGTACATTTTGACGTGAACCTTTCGAATTCTGTACAGCATGTAGAATGCGAAAAATAAAAAACGTTCGTTGCCGCCAGCAGGGGTCGAACCTGCGACCTTGGGCTTATTAGACCCACGCTCTAACCGACTGAGCTATGGCGGCTGCGAATGTACATTTTGACGTGAACCTTTCGAATTCTGTACAGCATGTAGAATGCGAAAAATATAAAAAGTTTGTTGCCGCCAGCAGGGGTCGAACCTGCGACCTTGGGCTTATTAGACCCACGCTCTAACCGACTGAGCTATGGCGGCTGCGAATGTACATTTTGACGTGAACTTTTCGAATTCTGTACAGCATGTAGAATGCGATAAAACGTTCGTTGCCGCCAGCAGGGGTCGAACCTGCGACCTTGGGCTTATTAGACCCACGCTCTAACCGACTGAGCTATGGCGGCTGCGAATGTACATTTTGACGTGAACCTTTCGAATTCTGTACAGCATGTAGAATGCGAAAAATATAAAAAGTTTGTTGCCGCCAGCAGGGGTCGAACCTGCGACCTTGGGCTTATTAGACCCACGCTCTAACCGACTGAGCTATGGCGGCTGCGAATGTACATTTTGACGTGAACCTTTCGAATTCTGTACAGCATGTAGAATGCGAAAAATATAGAACGTTCGTTGCCGCCAGCAGGGGTCGAACCTGCGACCTTGGGCTTATTAGACCCACGCTCTAACCGACTGAGCTATGGCGGCTGCGAATGTACATTTTGACGTGAACCTTTCGAATTCTGTACAGCATGTAGAATGCGAAAAATATAAAAGTTTGTTGCCGCCAGCAGGGGTCGAACCTGCGACCTTGGGCTTATTAGACCCACGCTCTAACCGACTGAGCTATGGCGGCTGCGAATGTACATTTTGACGTGAACCTTTCGAATTCTGTACAGCATGTTGAATGCGAAAAAAAATATATAAAACGTTCGTTGCCGCCAGCAGGGGTCGAACCTGCGACCTTGGGCTTATTAGACCCACGCTCTAACCGACTGAGCTATGGCGGCTGCGAATGTACATTTTGACGTGAACCTTTCGAATTCTGTACAGCATGTAGAATGCGAAAAATATAAAAAGTTTGTTGCCGCCAGCAGGGGTCGAACCTGCGACCTTGGGCTTATTAGACCCACGCTCTAACCGACTGAGCTATGGCGGCTGCGAATGTACATTTTGACGTGAACCTTTCGAATTCTGTACAGCATGTAGAATGCGAAAAATAAAAAACGTTCGTTGCCGCCAGCAGGGGTCGAACCTGCGACCTTGGGCTTATTAGACCCACGCTCTAACCGACTGAGCTATGGCGGCTGCGAATGTACATTTTGACGTGAGCCTTTCGAATTCTGTACAGCATGTAGAATGCGAAAAATATAAAAAGTTTGTTGCCGCCAGCAGGGGTCGAACCTGCGACCTTGGGCTTATTAGACCCACGCTCTAACCGACTGAGCTATGGCGGCTGCGAATGCACATTTTGACGTGAACCTTTCGAATTCTGTACAGCATGTAGAATGCGAAAAATATAGAACGTTCGTTGCCGCCAGCAGGGGTCGAACCTGCGACCTTGGGCTTATTAGACCCACGCTCTAACCGACTGAGCTATGGCGGCTGCGAATGTACATTTTGACGTAAACCTTTCGAATTCTGTACAGCATGTAGAATGCGAAAAATATAAAAGGTTTGTTGCCGCCAGCAGGGGTCGAACCTGCGACCTTGGGCTTATTAGACCCACGCTCTAACCGACTGAGCTATGGCGGCTGCGAATGTACATTTTGACGTGAACCTTTCGAATTCTGTACAGCATGTAGAATGCGAAAAAATATATAAAACGTTCGTTGCCGCCAGCAGGGGTCGAACCTGCGACCTTGGGCTTATTAGACCCACGCTCTAACCGACTGAGCTATGGCGGCTGCGAATGTACATTTTGACGTGAACCTTTCGAATTCTGTACAGCATGTAGAATGCGAAAAATAAAAAACGTTCGTTGCCGCCAGCATGGGTCGAACCTGCGACCTTGGGCTTATTAGACCCACGCTCTAACCGACTGAGCTATGGCGGCTGCGAATGTACATTTTGACGTGAACCTTTCGAATTCTGTACAGCATGTAGAATGCGAAAAATATAAAAAGTTTGTTGCCGCCAGCAGGGGTCGAACCTGCGACCTTGGGCTTATTAGACCCACGCTCTAACCGACTGAGCTATGGCGGCTGCGAATGTACATTTTGACGTGAACCTTTCGAATTCTGTACAGCATGTAGAATGCGAAAAATATAAAAAGTTTGTTGCCGCCAGCAGGGGTCGAACCTGCGACCTTGGGCTTATTAGACCCACGCTCTAACCGACTGAGCTATGGCGGCTGCGAATGCACATTTTGACGTGAACCTTTCGAATTCTGTACAGCATGTAGAATGCGAAAAATATAGAACGTTCGTTGCCGCCAGCAGGGGTCGAACCTGCGACCTTGGGCTTATTAGACCCACGCTCTAACCGACTGAGCTATGGCGGCTGCGAATGTACATTTTGACGTAACCTTTCGAATTCTGTACAGCATGTAGAATGCGAAAAATATAAAAGGTTTGTTGCCGCCAGCAGGGGTCGAACCTGCGACCTTGGGCTTATTAGACCCACGCTCTAACCGACTGAGCTATGGCGGCTGCGAATGTACATTTTGACGTGAACCTTTCGAATTCTGTACAGCATGTGAATGCGAAAAAAAAAATATAAAACGTTCGTTGCCGCCAGCAGGGGTCGAACCTGCGACCTTGGGCTTATTAGACCCACGCTCTAACCGACTGAGCTATGGTGGCTGCGAATGTATATTTTGACGTGAACCTTTCGAATTCTGTACAGCATGTAGAATGCGAAAAATATAAAAAGTTTGTTGCCGCCAGCAGGGGTCGAACCTGCGACCTTGGGCTTATTAGACCCACGCTCTAACCGACTGAGCTATGGCGGCTGCGAATGTACATTTTGACGTGAACCTTTCGAATTCTGTACTGCATGTAGAATGCGAAAAATAAAAAACGTTCGTTGCCGCCAGCATTGGTCGAACCTGCGACCTTGGGCTTATTAGACCCACGCTCTAACCGACTGAGCTATGGCGGCTGCGAATGTACATTTTGACGTGAGCCTTTCGAATTCTGTACAGCATGTAGAATGCGAAAAATATAAAAAGTTTGTTGCCGCCAGCAGGGGTCGAACCTGCGACCTTGGGCTTATTAGACCCACGCTCTAACCGACTGAGCTATGGCGGCTGCGAATGCACATTTTGACGTGAACCTTTCGAATTCTGTACAGCATGTAGAATGCGAAAAATATAGAACGTTCGTTGCCGCCAGCAGGGGTCGAACCTGCGACCTTGGGCTTATTAGACCCACGCTCTAACCGACTGAGCTATGGCGGCTGCGAATGTACATTTTGACGTAAACCTTTCGAATTCTGTACAGCATGTAGAATGCGAAAAATATAAAAGGTTTGTTGCCGCCAGCAGGGGTCGAACCTGCGACCTTGGGCTTATTAGACCCACGCTCTAACCGACTGAGCTATGGCGGCTGCGAATGTACATTTTGACGTGAACCTTTCGAATTCTGTACAGCATGTAGAATGCGAAAAAAAATATATATAAAACGTTCGTTGCCGCCAGCAGGGGTCGAACCTGCGACCTTGGGCTTATTAGACCCACGCTCTAACCGACTGAGCTATGGCGGCTGCGAATGTACATTTTGACGTGAACCTTTCGAATTCTGTACTGCATGTAGAATTCCAAAAATAAAAAACGTTCGTTGCCGCCAGCATGGGTCGAACCTGCGACCTTGGGCTTATTAGACCCACGCTCTAACCGACTGAGCTATGGCGGCTGCGAATGTACATTTTGACGTGAACCTTTCGAATTCTGTACAGCATGTAGAATGCGAAAAATATAAAAAGTTTGTTGCCGCCAGCAATGGTCGAACCTGCGACCTTGGGCTTATTAGACCCACGCTCTAACCGACTGAGCTATGGCGGCTGCGAATGTACATTTTGACGTGAACTTTTCGAATTCTGTACAGCATGTAGAATGCGAAAAATATAAAAAGTTTGTTGCCGCCAGCAGGGGTCGAACCTGCGACCTTGGGCTTATTAGACCCACGCTCTAACCGACTGAGCTATGGCGGCTGCGAATGTACATTTTGACGTGAACCTTTCGAATTCTGTACAGCATGTAGAATGCGAAAAATATAAAACGTTCGTTGCCGCCAGCAGGGGTCGAACCTGCGACCTTGGGCTTATTAGAACCACGCTCTAACCGACTGAGCTATGGCGGCTGCGAATGTACATTTTGACGTGAACCTTTCGAGTTCTGTACAGCATGTAGAATGCGAAAAATATAAAAAGTTTGTTGCCGCCAGCAGGGGTCGAACCTACGACCTTGGGCTTATTAGACCCACGCTCTAACCGACTGAGCTATGGCGGCTGCGAATGTACATTTTGACGTGAACCTTTCGAATTCTGTACTGCATGTAGAATGCGAAAAATAAAAAACGTTCGTTGCCGCCAGCATTGGTCGAACCTGCGACCTTGGGCTTATTAGACCCACGCTCTAACCGACTGAGCTATGGCGGCTGCGAATGTACATTTTGACGTGAGCCTTTCGAATTCTGTACAGCATGTAGAATGCGAAAAATATAAAAAGTTTGTTGCCGCCAGCAGGGGTCGAACCTGCGACCTTGGGCTTATTAGACCCACGCTCTAACCGACTGAGCTATGGCGGCTGCGAATGCACATTTTGACGTGAACCTTTCGAATTCTGTACAGCATGTAGAATGCGAAAAATATAGAACGTTCGTTGCCGCCAGCAGGGGTCGAACCTGCGACCTTGGGCTTATTAGACCCACGCTCTAACCGACTGAGCTATGGCGGCTGCGAATGTACATTTTGACGTAAACCTTTCGAATTCTGTACAGCATGTAGAATGCGAAAAATATAAAAGGTTTGTTGCCGCCAGCAGGGGTCGAACCTGCGACCTTGGGCTTATTAGACCCACGCTCTAACCGACTGAGCTATGGCGGCTGCGAATGTACATTTTGACGTGAACCTTTCGAATTCTGTACAGCATGTTGAATGCGAAAAAAATATATATAAAACGTTCGTTGCCGCCAGCAGGGGTCGAACCTGCGACCTTGGGCTTATTAGACCCACGCTCTAACCGACTGAGCTATGGCGGCTGCGAATGCACATTTTGACGTGAACCTTTCGAATTCTGTACTGCATGTAGAATTCCAAAAATAAAAAACGTTCGTTGCCGCCTGCATGGGTCGAACCTGCGACCTTGGGCTTATTAGACCCACGCTCTAACCGACTGAGCTATGGCGGCTGCGAATGTACATTTTGACGTGAACCTTTCGAATTCTGTACAGCATGTAGAATGCGAAAAATATAAAAAGTTTGTTGCCGCCAGCAATGGTCGAACCTGCGACCTTGGGCTTATTAGACCCACGCTCTAACCGACTGAGCTATGGCGGCTGCGAATGTTCATTTTGACGTGAACTTTTCGAGTTCTGTA
The DNA here is from genome assembly GCA_945643635.1 of Allodiplogaster sudhausi. NCBI lineage: Eukaryota > Metazoa > Nematoda > Chromadorea > Rhabditida > Diplogasteridae > Allodiplogaster > Allodiplogaster sudhausi. The sequence goes on along the minus strand of CALZFC010000274.1, from coordinate 1,832,446 downwards.
CAGCATGTAGAATGCGAAAAATATAAAAAGTTTGTTGCCGCCAGCAGGGGTCGAACCTGCGACCTTGGGCTTATTAGACCCACGCTCTAACCGACTGAGCTATGGCGGCTGCGAATGCACATTTTGACGTGAACCTTTCGAATTCTGTACAGCATGTAGAATGCGAAAAATATAGAACGTTCGTTGCCGCCAGCAGGGGTCGAACCTGCGACCTTGGGCTTATTAGACCCACGCTCTAACCGACTGAGCTATGGCGGCTCCGAATGTACATTTTGACGTAAACCTTTCGAATTCTGTACAGCATGTAGAATGCGAAAAATATAAAAGGTTTGTTGCCGCCAGCAGGGGTCGAACCTGAGACCTTGGGCTTATTAGACCCACGCTCTAACCGACTGAGCTATGGCGGCTGCGAATGTACATTTTGACGTGAACCTTTCGAATTCTGTACAGCATGTTGAATGCGAAAAAAAAATATATAAAACGTTCGTTGCCGCCAGCAGGGGTCGAACCTGCGACCTTGGGCTTATTAGACCCACGCTCTAACCGACTGAGCTATGGTGGCTGCGAATGTATATTTTGACGTGAACCTTTCGAATTCTGTACAGCATGTAGGTTGCGAAAAATATAAAAAGTTTGTTGCCGCCAGCAGGGGTCGAACCTGCGACCTTGGGCTTATTAGACCTACGCTCTAACCGACTGAGCTATGGCGGCTGCGAATGTACATTTTGACGTGAACCTTTCGAATTCTGTACTGCATGTAGAATGCGAAAAATAAAAAACGTTCGTTGCCGCCAGCATTGGTCGAACCTGCGACCTTGGGCTTATTAGACCCACGCTCTAACCGACTGAGCTATGGCGGCTGCGAATGTACATTTTGACGTGAGCCTTTCGAATTCTGTACAGCATGTAGAATGCGAAAAATATAAAAAGTTTGTTGCCGCCAGCAGGGGTCGAACCTGCGACCTTGGGCTTATTAGACCCACGCTCTAACCGACTGAGCTATGGCGGCTGCGAATGCACATTTTGACGTGAACCTTTCGAATTCTGTACAGCATGTAGAATGCGAAAAATATAGAACGTTCGTTGCCGCCAGCAGGGGTCGAACCTGCGACCTTGGGCTTATTAGACCCACGCTCTAACCGACTGAGCTATGGCGGCTGCGAATGTACATTCTGACGTAAACCTTTCGAATTCTGTACAGCATGTAGAATGCGAAAAATATAAAAGGTTTGTTGCCGCCAGCAGGGGTCGAACCTGCGACCTTGGGCTTATTAGACCCACGCTCTAACCGACTGAGCTATGGCGGCTGCGAATGTACATTTTGACGTGAACCTTTCGAATTCTGTACAGCATGTTGAATGCGAAAAAAAATATATATAAAACGTTCGTTGCCGCCAGCAGGGGTCGAACCTGCGACCTTGGGCTTATTAGACCCACGCTCTAACCGACTGAGCTATGGCGGCTGCGAATGCACATTTTGACGTGAACCTTTCGAATTCTGTACTGCATGTAGAATTCCAAAAATAAAAAACGTTCGTTGCCGCCTGCATGGGTCGAACCTGCGACCTTGGGCTTATTAGACCCACGCTCTAACCGACTGAGCTATGGCGGCTGCGAATGTACATTTTGACGTGAACCTTTCGAATTCTGTACAGCATGTAGAATGCGAAAAATATAAAAAGTTTGTTGCCGCCAGCAATGGTCGAACCTGCGACCTTGGGCTTATTAGACCCACGCTCTAACCGACTGAGCTATGGCGGCTGCGAATGTTCATTTTGACGTGAACTTTTCGAGTTCTGTACAGCATGTAGAATGCGAAAAATATAAAAAGTTTGTTGCCGCCAGCAGGGGTCGAACCTGCGACCTTGGGCTTATTAGACCCACGCTCTAACCGACTGAGCTATGGCGGCTGCGAATGTACATTTTGATGTGAACCTTTCGAATTCTGTACAGCATGTAGAATGCGAAAAATATAAAACGTTCGTTGCCGCCAGCAGGGGTCGAACCTGCGACCTTGGGCTTATTTGAACCACGCTCTAACCGACTGAGCTATGGCGGCTGCGAATGTTCATTTTGACGTGAACCTTTCGAGTTCTGTACAGCATGTAGAATGCGAAAAATATAAAAAGTTTGTTGCCGCCAGCAGGGGTCGAACCTACGACCTTGGGCTTATTAGACCCACGCTCTAACCGACTGAGCTATGGCGGCTGCGAATGTACATTTCGAAGTGAACCTTTCGATTTCTGTACAGCATGTAGAATGCGGAAAATATAAAACGTTCCTTGCCGCCAGCAGGGGTCGAACCTGCGACCTTGGGCTTATTAGACCCACGCTCTAACCGACCGAGCTATGGCGGCTGAGAATATATATTTCGAATTCTGTACAGCTTGTGGAAGCCGTAAATGATTGAGCGTACATATTTTCAGCTGTCGGAGCAGTGCAAGCAGTACGCCTGTGATCTTCTCAGCCAGTGCAGAAGCAGCGAAGAGGTGTCTCAACAAGAATTTCTAATTGAAAAATTGTGTTATTTATTTAAAAAAAGTTCTGTTGCACTTTGAACTCTCTCTCTCTCTTTCATTTACGATTATTGGAGATGAGTAAGCAAAATTTAGGTGATCGCCGTTCTAAACAAGGACGAGAGTAATCTGGACGAAAACATCGACGTGTGGGCATCGAAGCTCAGCCTCTCGCGGCTCAAGCTCGCGATTAAATATGGCCAAAAATCGGTCAGTTATTTTGGCCAGAGTTCGTTACCATGGAATAAATTAATAAATAACCACAAGATGATCGAGCACCAAATGAAGTCGGGTCAGCCACTATTCAAAAAATATGTATTTCTAAATTTCTGCGAAATTCGGCTGCAAAATATTTCTTAAATGATAACTGAGTGTGTTTTTTTTTAAATTTAATTAGGCTAATATGCTCAGTTTGTCTCGCATCCCCACTGCCAGCAGCTGCTCACTTCCATCTGGTACGAAGGCTTTCCTGGCCGACAACAACGAGGCTCACGGTTGGTCTTTCATCCGTACTTTATATCGGTTACCAGTAACGGTTGCTTTTCTATGTATTGCATTCCGCCCCCCCCCCCAAGTACATACTGATTTTTAATATGGCATCTTCTTCCTGTATTATTTCAGCTGGAATATTATCATTTGTCTTGTGCTCATCGCCCTATGGCCTGTGCTGTCGCTCTGCTACATTGTTGTCAGTTCCATCATTCACTGAGATTTCTGTGAATTTTTTAATATACAAAGGAATAAATTAATTAAATGGCCAAGGTATTTGGCTTAAATCTTAACATAAATAAGATTACAAAATGCTCTAATTGACTTCTTTCAACAGCTGCCCAAGTCGCGGGTTGGAAGAATTGTTCGGTCGCCATTTATGAAGTTTCTCTACTATTCCATATCATTTGGTTAGTCAAAATAACTTTTTTATTATTTATTTTTCGTACATCACATGAATCAACAAAGCAAATTTTTACTCACATGACTTAAATTATATATGTTTCTTAAAGCCATTCTAAGGCTGCTTCCTAATCCTGCTCACCGTCGCGACCTTCGAAGACTATCGCTTTGAGAAGGGCGACCGACGTGGAATGCAACCGGGAGGAGCGCCACCGAGGTTTTTTTTCTATTTCTTATCTTATCCATTAAACGTGCACGAAAATCAACCGCAATCCGTTTTAAGTTGTCTGACCATTGTGGTTGCGTCTCTCTAATTCATATGCCTTCTCTCTAATTCTGTCATGCAAAAATTTTGCGAATGAAGGATTGAGTTATTGGCTCTCTTAAGAGAGCCAATCTGAGAGACTCGACCATGCCCCCATTGTAAGAGGACAGGGAACAAAAGTACCCTTTGATCCTAATTTCCTTAATAGAGCGTGTGTAGGACCTAAATGGCTTCCCAAAACCGTTTTCAGAAAAAATTTTTTCTAAAGTATGTCTACAGTATACCCTGATATACCAAAACTATTCAGATGAGCGTAACTCCGTCCAATGGCGACCAATCTCAATTTTGAAACATTTGTTCGATTCCTTGTCTGATGGGGCATAAAACGGCTTCAGTAACTATTTTCTAAAATCTTCATTATAGGGGTCATTTTGGCGAAAATGTGTTTTGACGGGTCCATTTCAGGCATCGGGACCCCCCATGTTAAAAAAGGAGACCACCACGTTAAAGAGCGTGGTTTGTTACCTCTAAAATAATTATTCTTAAAGTGGAATTCAGACCACTTTTTACGATAGCACGCGATAAATGCGCGCGAGTCGGTCAAAATGGCGCATTTTCGGCGTCCGAGGCACCGTGCAAGCGCATTCATCGATCCATAACTACCCTCAATGTTAATATTACAAAATAGTTAGCATATCATCTAAGAGCTCTCACGGAGCTCTTCAAATGTTACATACTTACTTTTATTGTAAAGTTTCGTTTTATATGGGAAATTTCGTTTTGTACAATTAGAAGGCTTAAAAAATTACTTTAAAACCGTTTTCGCCTGTCGAAACATACATCATAAGAAAGAGGATAAAATTTATTTCAAGATGAACCCCTTTCAATGGAATTCCATGCATACGATCTTTTGTTATAAGCCATAAGAGTTGGGTAACAAGGCCTTATGGAAAAAGTATAGAAAAAAAGGATTGGAATATTCTAATTCGAATAACCTAAAATGTGAATTCTTGGGCGAAATGACAGCGACGCTACTGGCACTACATTTTATGATTTATAACAAAAGATTGTGTGCATGGAATTCCGTTGAAAAGGGTTCATCTTGTACGAAATTTTATCCTCTTTCTTATGATGTATGTTTCGACACGCGAAAATGTTTTTAAAGTAGTTTTTTAAGCCTTCTAGTTGTACAGAACGAAATTTCCCATATAAATCGAAACTTTTCATTAAAAGTATGTATGTAACATTTGAAGATCTCCGTGAGAGCTCTTAGATAATATGTTAACGGTTTTGTAATTTTAACATTGAGCGAAGTTACGGATCGATGAATGCGCTTGCACGGTGCCTCGGAGGCCGAAAATTCGCCATTTTGACCGACTCGCGCGCATTTATCGCGTGCTATCGTAAAAAGTGGTCTGAATTCCACTTTAAGAATAATTATTTTAGAGGTAACAAACCGCGCTCTTTAACGTGGTGGTCTCCGTTTTTTAACATCGGGGGGTCCCGATGCCTGAAATGACCCCTCAAAACACATTTTCGCCAAAATGACCCCTATAATGAAGATTTTAGAAAACAGTTACTAAAGCGGTTTTATGCCCCATCAGACAAGGAATCGAACAAATGTTTCAAAATTGAGATTGGTCGCCATTGGACGGAGTTACGCTCATTTGAATATTTTTGGTATATCAGGGTATACTGTAGACATACTTGAGAAAAAATTTTTTCTGAAAACGGTTTTGGGAAGCCATTTAGGTCCTACACACGCTCTATTAAGGAAATTAGGATCAAAGGGTACTTTTGTTCCCTGTCCCGTGATGATCGAGTCTCTCAGACAGGCTATCTTAACAATGTAAACTCCAGAACACAGACGATTCCTCTTAGGTCCACGGACCGCGGCCCTGCGCCAACTCTTATAGAATGCCTCGTCGTCGCATGGGTGCTTGGTATGCTTCTTTTTTCTATACTTGTCATTTTAATGAATAAATAATCGTGGATTTGCCTAATACAGTAATCTTTATGACGGAGAAACTTTATTGCTGATGCTGTACGAAATTTGATTTTTTTTTTAAATTTTCCTGACAAGGGATCCATCTAAGTCAGCGATGTAGTTGCATCTCTCGAAATCACATGCTCACTCGCCCTGGTCTGCGTAATAAGGCGCGAATTCAAGATTGAGTCTTTGGCTCCTTTGAGGCATGATGTGGTCGGAGATGAAGCAACTCTGGGAAGAGGGCTTCACCAAGTACAGGAAGCAGTGGTGGAACTGGCTCGACTTTGCGATGATCTCCCTCTATCTGTGCACCATTGGCATTCGGTTGGGGTCTTGCGCCTCTTTTTCGTCTACGAGTTCGGATCAGATAATAACTTTGGAAAAAATCAATTTGATGCAGAGCTTCTGCTTACTACATCTTCTCTTTTCGCGAGCAGCATGAGCGATATGTATCGAGGACATTTTGGTATGAAATGCATTTATTCGTCATATTTTTTTATTTTTATTTTTATTTTTTTTACTTTTTCAATTTAACGATGAATACGCACTTAAAATAAATCTAAAATCTCTGTGTATGACTGTTTGCAATTCGTTCCATGCATTTGTATTACTTGGAAGGTCTACTATTAATATTAATTTCATGTATGATAAATAAATAAAATAAAATACTAATAGAATACCGTATTTTACCAATGCTGTTCAAATACTATGTCAAAGGACATCTTTGTCCTATTCATTTGACTTCACCGTAATATCTTATCTCTTCGCGTGCATCCGAGATCCACCGGGTTTAGGGTGGACTTCGAGCCGATGCTACTGGCCGAAGCGCTCTTCGCCGTCGGCAATGTCTTCTCATTTGCGCGAATAATCTACCTCTTCCAGACTCATCCGGGTCTTGGGCCTCTACAGGTATTCAACGCTTGGTTTGCTGACCTTTATTTTAAAACTAACAGATTTGTTACTTGCGATTTTAATATTTTAAATACATAGTTAAAATGATAATAAAAAAGTAAATAAATGCCCAGATCTCGCTAGGCTGTATGCTCTTTGACGTATTCAAGTTCTGCATGATCTTCATTCTTATCATCAGCAGCTTCTCTATCGGCCTAGCGCAACTCTACTGGTAAGGTTTATAAGTAATGAAGTTGGAATCAGAGGGAGAAAGAGATAGAGATAGAGAACGGAGAGAGAGAGGGACAGTGAGAGGAGAGAGAGAATAGAAAGAGAGAGAGAGAGAGAGAGAGAGAGAAGTGGCAAAACGATGGGGAAAAAAGGGGCAGAATAGATTTCATAGAGTATCCCCTGCCAGGTACTACGATCCGAATCAGCCCGTGTGCATTGCGCCTGATGACTGCCGCCTCGAGTCCAACGTCTTTTCATCGTGCGTTTAAAAAAATACATTTAAATTCGCCGCCAATTCCATGCTACTTATTGACTGTTTATTCTACCTCTTGCAACATTACTTCAGAATCATCGACTCGTATCAAACGCTGTTATGGTCGCTTTTCTCGATCACAAAGGTTTTATTTGTTTTATTATGTTTTTGTTCTTTCATTCTCTCGTTCCCTCCTTGTTTCGTTCCTACTTTTCTTTCCCTCATTTTCACTCTTTCCGTTCCCTCTTCTCTCTTTCTCTCTCTTTCTCACTCTCTCCCTTTCTCTCCTTCTATCTCGCTCTCTCTCTCTCTCTCTCTCTCTTCGCAGGTGGAAGATACGGACGTGGCGGAGCACCACTCGGTGACGCAGACTGTCGGCCGCGGCCTCTTCATCACCTACCACATGACTTCCATCATCGTTCTGCTCAACATGCTCATCGCCATGATGAGTCACTCCTTCCAGAATATCAATGTCAGCCTGACTTTAAAGAAATTTAAATGCACAATTTTGGCGCCTAAAATGGAAGCTTTTCTGAATATTCCTCGAAGTAGCAAAGTAAATTTATCTACAGAAATAAAGCGATCATGAAAAATCTGCTCAGGACCACGCAGACCTCGAGTGGAAGTTCCATCGAACGAAGCTGTGGATGGCGCATTTTGATGAGGGCAGCAGCCTCTCGCCTCCCTTCAACATTATCATTTCGCCAAAGGCGGTGTCAGGAGATCTTTAATATTTATTTATTAAATGCTAATATCAAACATATTCTAACTAGCATAGGAATGTATACCAATTAATTCTTAACAGCTTATTATCTACTTTTTATTAACATTTTCTTACTGCATGGGCTTGGAAATCGAAATTTTTCATAAAAATTTTTTGGAATAACAATTTCCTCCTATAAGAATTTTGCCGTTCTGTATATTTGCATATGTATATATGTATGTATAGCAAATAATGAATATCCTTTGAAGAGTCTACGCTTTGGCAAAATTTTGGAATACCGTCCGCTGGCTCTTTGGCAAATACGAGTACACGAAGAGCCGGAACAGGGCGACGATCAGGGTATGTAGATTTGGCTTTCTACTGTCTGTCTCATGTCTTTAGTGCTTTTGCTCTATTTAGCTCTCCTGTTGTCTCTCTTTCTTTCTCTCTCTCTCTACTTTTTTCTTTATCTATCACTCTCTCACTTCTTTTTCTATCACTCTTTCTCTCTCCTACTCCTTCATCTATCCCTCTCACTCTCTCGCTCACTCTCTCTGTCTCTCTATCCACTCTCGCCTTACTAACCGAACAGCGTCCTGGCTGGTCTCGTCGCCAACACGTGCTGGAGAAGACAGCGAGCGGCAGTGGCTGCACGGGGACAGACGAAGAGGGCGGAGGGGGCGGAGCTGCGGTGGCCGCCGACGCGAACAAGCCATTGACCTATGCAGACATCATCCAGCGACTCGTTGCGAGGTGGGTCGAAGAGAGGCTATTGAAGGAGTAAAAACTCGGTCTTCAATTCCTGCCCTATTGCCTGACACAAGAGAGAGTGTGATTTAGAGAGGTGAAAATGAAATTGATTCCGATCGAATCGTTTAATATAAAAATGAAATTTTTAACAGCAAAAATTAAGAATACTAAACCACTTTTCGTACTTTCTTGAAAATTAAAAAAAGAGAAGATATCTGTAAGAGAAGAAAACAACGAATACTGCTAATGAAAAGTTCAAAACAACAGATTTATCCATCAAACGAAGAAGGACATGAAGATGGATGGAGTAAACGAGGACGATCTACTTGAAATCAAGCAGGACATCTCGAGCTTACGGTTACCATTACTTTTTTTAAATTGCCGCTCTTGCCTGACTAACCCAAATGAGCTTTTTTTAAACTTTACTCTTGGGTAAAAAAATTACTCTCAGACCTATGCTCTTACAAATTTAGCTTTGCTCTTTACAGGCAAAATCTCACCATGATTGTTTTTTTTAGTTCTCGTGAAGGAGTAGTTGTATATTATTAAATAATGTCAATTATTGCTTTATGATGTATCTATAAATGATTGAAATAATGAATATATACATAAATAAATGCATATATTTGCTTGTAGCTACGAGCTCCGCGACGACCGCCGCAAGGAGATCGTCCGCTCCTCCTCGCACATCGACGCCGTCAAGAGAGACATCATGCGGACGATGTCCTCCACCACGCGCGCTGCCTTCGGTCTGGATGATCAGCCTGCTTCTCCTTCCTCTTCTCGTTTGTTCACTCTATCTCTAACACTCTCTCACTCTCGTATTCTCTCTAACTCTCTCACTCTCTCTAACACTCTCACTGTTTCCCTCTTCTTTTCTAACTAACATGTTCTAACCGATGCAAATGAAATAGTATACTGTTTCTGTCTCTTTTGTGTACTAACAATAAGTGGTCTACCACTTCATATCATCCATTCAGGGGGCCGCCGCGGCAGTCGACCGAGGACGAGTCTCGCTGAGGAAAGTGATGACGTCAGCGACGATGAGAGGTACGAGAGAGAGAGTGAGAGAGAGAGAGAAAACGAGAGAGAGAGAGAGAGAATGAGAGAAAACGAGAGAGAGAGAGAGAGAGAGAAAATGAGAGAGAGAGAGAGTGCGAGAGATCTTGAGAGAGAGCACACTTGTTGAGAGAGCTGAACAAAGAGAGAGAGAGAGAGAGAGAGAGAGAGAGAGAGATTCATAATATATTTTTCGATTAATATCTCCTTTCAATTTACCAAACACGCCCTTTGGTTTCTCTCCCATTTTTCTCCTTTTGCTTACACACTCTCTTGCCCTTCCTCTCCCTCCCTCGTTCTTTCTCTCCTTGCTTTCTCTCTCTCTCCCTCCATCTGCCATTCCAGCCAGAATGAGATGTGCCTACTCCCCTCGACGCCCTCTCTCTCCAATGCCGAGTTCATCATGCCCGAGATTCTACGGACGCGCGACTTGCCGGAGGAGCGGCCGCCGAACTCGGTTTTCGATTGCCGCTATTTATTTTTATTCGACCATAAACATTATTATAACAATGAAGAAATAAAATTTAAAATAAGTTAAATATAAATTAACGATTACAAAATGTCAAAAGCAAAAAATTATAAATAAAAAGTTCAACATTCAATGAAAGAAAGCATGACTTTTTTAAAGGCGCCCGCATCTCTGACTCCGCCCCCTTCGCGCGCGGCCATTTCGACCATTTCGCCACTTGTGACAGCTGAGCTGGCGAGTAGGCGGACGTCTGGTCCCTCGTCAAGCCCCTTGGGCCCGCCGCCCGCGTCGGCGCCCGCATTCAAGCCACGCCACTCGGCACTGCGGAAGACGGACACGAGCTTCTCATTCAATGAGCGCAGCACGAGGACGCGAACCACTTCAGGCGGCGCCACGCCAAAGAGCGCGCTGAGGTTAGAAATAGAAATACTTTTTCTTTATTATCTCAAGGCACTCCCCCCACCCAACACGCTTTCTTTCCTTCGAATCATTGAAAAAGAGTGGGGGGGACATATTCTTGGAGGGTCCTCTTTCTCTCTACCTCGTTGTCTCTACCTACCTAGTCCTCTCCATGTACCTTTCTCTACCTTGCCCTCTCTACCTCGTCCTCTCTCCAGATCCACCGCCTTCTCTGATTCGCTGATGTCGCCTGCCGACAGTGCGCTTCCCTTACCTCGGACAGCGTCGGCAGTCGAGGCGATCGCCCGTCTGCGGGAGGACTTGAATACGAGGTTTGTCTGATAGCATCTTGCTGATCAGCAATTAAAGTAAATTAACAAATATACGTATATAAATCATTTTAATAAAATCTAGGCCTTGCCTCTTCCAGACTGGACGAGCTTGCCGAGTCGCTTGGGTGCGCGCCACGTAGAATCGTTGGCTTTGTCGAGGACACCGCGACGACGGCGGGAAATTCAAATGCTGCCTCCGAATCCGCGGCCGCGAGGACGCCGATGAACAAGCTCTAGAAGGAATGTGAGCCGATTATTTACTTATTTTGTTTCTCTTCTTCTTTCCTCCCTTCTTTGATTAGTCGACTCTTCTTCAGCTTTTTGCTTCCAAAAAAAGAGGCCTTTTCTAGGTAAACAGCAATAAATGTTAGTGCTCTAGCACAATCCTCTCATAATTTTCCAAATTTTTCCTCTTCTTCTCCCAATCTCTTGCCTGACTCACCTGTCTTGCAGAATTTCCTTTAATTTCAATTATTTTCGTCTCTTACAAAACGATAAATTCTATTTTTTTGATCATTTTGTTTTATCCACCCCGTTATTGTTCATTTTCATTGGAAGAATATTTGCTCTTGCCGAACCAGTTTGCTCCACTTTACTTTTTTAAGGCGATTCTGAGGCTTTTCAATAGCTTTTAAAGTGTTTGTGACGTTGATTTTTCACCGGAAGTATATTCCTTTGCCAACTCCTTTTCCCATTTATTTCTTTCGGCCGCGTTAGCTCAACCGAGTTTCTTTCATTTTTTCTTCTCCTAAATTATCTCCTATCACTCTTTGTCTCACCTCGTTCTCCTCCTCTTTACAAAGTATGGGTACAGACGCATGCAATTTTTATTTTTGTTGAATAAATCATGCAAGCTCAAATACAAAGTTCTGCTATGCACATTTTGGGGTCTTTGTTCTTTTATGAGGAGTGCCAGGTCCAAATCATGCACTCATACAAATCTAAATCTACAAGTAATGAAAAAAGGAGCTAGCAAAATATTTCAGTAACCAATAAGACTTTGCATCTTTCGAGAGTACATAGAGTAGAGCCGTTACGAACCTACAGAGATTTCGGGATATACATAAATATCTCAGCAACTATGCAGTATTTTCAGTACTTTTTGACTTCCTCCGATGCGAAAGAGTGCACTGAAGTCAAAGATATGTACCTACGTTTAACATCCTACGAATATTTTTCTCCAATTTTAAATTTAATCTGGCTCGTACTCGAGCCGCTTAGGTCGGAGCTGCACGAGCCGTATCCCCTGGCTCGTGGGCGGTGCTGTTTATACATGTCTCTGGACGGATCATGGGGACCGCAGAAAACCAGTCAGGTGACTGATACACGAAGAGAGCCCATAAGCAATTTTCGAAAACACACAACAGAGAGAAAGGAGAATCATAAGCACATAAAGGGCACAAACTCACCATCAGCATGGTCAGGATGTAAGGGCAAGGACAACACGAGAAGGAAACCGGTAGAGCAGAGAACTAATCAAGTGACACATATATAGAACAAGGCCCAAAGCAATTTCCGACAGCGGAGAGAAAGGAGAAAGCATAAGCACATATTGGGCACAAACTCAGCTCAGTCAGGATAACAATGCAACGGCTACATGTGAAGGAAAGAGGAACAATTCTTACTTGTGAAGGTACATACATATGTGTGTCAGTTGTTTTGCGCTTGTTTCTAACGTTAGAAACAAGCGCATTCATCGATCCATAACTTCGCTCAATGTTAAAATTACAAAACCGTTAACATATCATCTAAGAGCTCTCACGGAGATCTTCAAATGTTACCAGTTTTGTGAAGACAATTGCATGGTTTTTTTAAATTGAATTCTACCATCTTCAAAATTAATTTGAACACGGATGTGAAAGACGTCGGGCTAAACCCGAAAAGATTTACTATTTGGAGCAATCGCTGTAATTTGCATCGCAACTATTTCGCTGGATTCTGCTGTCAGTGAACTGACTCGGATGATTCTATTTTTTTTTAGTGGAAGGTATCGTCGTCGCCGCAGTTGATTTTTTGGAGGTAGTTTATTTGGTTATCTGCGAGGACGGGTCGAGAAATGCAATTATTGATAAATTTTGCATCTGTATCCTCCGCGCAGAATAACAGGTCTCAATAAAGGGTAGGAATGTGATGGCTATTTCGGGAATTTGCAAGCACTACGCGATCTCGACTATGTGGTTACCTCTGTATCTGGCGGAGACTTCGGATTTGCTCATTAGCACTCTCGCTATGGCAGTGGCATCTACCGTCATTGCAATGTGCATAGAGGAGACAAAGGCGTTCGCGCTTGCCTAAATTCAAAGCATCTCGCTAGATTATATTTGTGAAAGATTGGCTAATATCCGTTAGCTATGCAGATATTGTTATTAGTTTCACTGCCTGTTTCGGAAATACGGAGATTATTCCTAATTTATTTATTTATTATTTTTTTTTAACAAGGCTCCTTTTTTTAATGTAACCTTGATAGGTTATGATTAGTTCGCGGTTATAGTCAGTGATGGTGGTAGCATCATTTGTCCATGATTCCGCTTGCCAAAAGATGGCTGAGCAATCAGCTAGAGTGCCTTTCTAATCTTTATATTTGCATTCAGTTAGGCCACTTGCAGGTGAAGGGTACCAGAGCTGATCCCGGCACATGACCACTTTTGATTCTTTCCTAAAGCAGTTTTACACTGTGAGGCTCTGAGTAGAGCAAGAACGGAAGGGCCAGCGCTCTAGTCTACATGACCCTCATGAGATGTCTGCCTAATGGTGTTCTTGCATGAAAGCTCGTTCAATTCGTAATTCTTTAGTTTCAACAATAGCTTGCATTTTGGAATGTTCAGAAGGTATGAGCTAATTTAGGTTACTTGTTATCAGTAGTAGGCTACTTAATGTAACGGCATTAATATAGAGTATTTGTAAGAAGCACGAGTTTCTTGAACATATTAATTCTAAGCGCATTAATTGACTCAACGAGGGCATAACTGGGCTGCAAGTGCAAATTAAGCCACTCCTCGATTTCTTTCACCTGTACGTGTGTCAAGCCAAGAGCTTCCGATAGTCGCTGCATTTTGTCATCGGTGGGCAAGGTGATCCTATTTATATTTGGGTGGCCGCCTGGCTGGATAGTTGCTTGTTGCTGATCTCTTTGTGGTGCTAGCTGCCACCATTTCTAGTTGCGTTGGTTGAATTTTGGACGCTGGTTGCCTCGCCAATTGTTATTATTGTTTCTGCCCGAATTTTGTTGGAGATAATTGCCATACTCGCAAGGCTGCTGCCTGGAGGAAAAGCGAGAGGTGGTGGATAATTCTCTTTCTGCATTGGCTAGCTCAGTGGCCATTCCTTCAACAAGAAATTTATATGTTAGAGTTATTTTTATCATTCCGCTTGTTAAAAGGAATTGGCGTTTTACTCATCATTTTTTTTATTTTGGGGCCTATCGGCTTCAAGACCTTCCGCTTTGCGCAGCATCCAATTATTCAGGCTCGGATATGTAAACATATGTAGTCGCGGAAGAAGTGCCTCAAGCGGGCTAGAAATTCTTCTACAATTTGATCTTGCTTGACGGGAGCCGGGAGTCCGGCGGTAGCCGTTCTTGTTAGTGCTTGCAGCCTAGAGCTGAACATTGATTCGATCATAATCTCTTTTTTGTTTTGCTGTAAGCTCTTCAATTCGCTTTGGCGCGGGCCCTTTCAAAGTGGGCGATGAGACAATTAGCTTTGTCGTCCGAAGAAAATCCATATTTCGCCAGGGCGGCAGCTGGCTGGCTGGATGCCACGTTCTAAGGAGATCTCTGAAAGGGCGCATCCATATGCAAATTAGAATTCACTGGTGACAGTGAAAGGAGAGACCTCTGATAATAACTATTGTGCTTTTGGATCATGAAGAAGCGCGGGCCGGGCGGGTTTGCAGTAGCTGTAGAAACAGATCCGGCCGCGGCCGGTGTAGCAATGGTGGTAGAAGAGAAAGTATGAATGCCATGTATGGCAGGCAGACACAGAGGAGGAGGAGTACATAGAGGGGGGTTTCATGTTTGTGTTTGTGGTAAGGCAACGACCTTCATGAGTGAAGAAGAGGGTGTCTGACAATGAGAGACAGGAACATTCATAGTAATTGTATTGAGCGTAGCAACAGCCACTTTAAGAGGGGGCGAAGACGATGTGGATGAATGAGAGACAGGAACAGTGAGAGGTCTATTAGGCGTGGTAACGGCCACATTCAGAGAAGACGAAGACGATGAGGCAAGATTTGGATTTGTAAGAGAGGGTGCAACACTTAGGACGGACGGGAGGGTTTTTTTTAACTCTTCAAACTCTTCAACGTAATGATTCGTTTTCGCTTCAAACTGTTTCTGTGTATTGAAAAGAGACCGCGCTGAGCGTCTCCACTGTCACGTCTCGTAGCTCTTTAATAATTTGGGCGGGCTGACTGCCTCTCTCTTGTTTGAAGAGAGGGGAAAGTGGTGCGACAGGTGGTGAGGATTTGTTTTTGTTTTTTTTTGGCGCGGCCACGTCCTGGAGCCCTTAGAAAGCTCTGGGTAACATGAGAGGGATGAGGAACACAGAGCAATGTTGAGTGATGTGGCCAAACAACAAATGAATGCATGGTTCATTATGCATTCAGTTATTTCATACACAACTCACCCCCCGAAAAAATTTCCGAAGTACAGAGGAGGCGAGTGAGATAGAGAGAGCAAGGAAAACAAGTGGATCGGAAGTGCTAACGGATTTCAGATCACTCTTTTTTTGTTTTATTCCTTATGGAAGAATTTTGTTTATCTCCATTGTATGCCTTGATTGAATCACAATCTGGTATGAAATCGAATTCTTATGTGATCCCCGCTTCTGACTAATGGGAAAAATTGCAGACTTGTTCGATGTACGATGAAGAGTGGGGGAGAGAGTGTGTATGCTAACGCGAGAGAAAGAGAGAGACAGCGCGGAATTCATTGCTCATCTGCCGGGAGATAAAGAGTGAAAGAAAAACAAGTATATCGAAAGTGCCTGGCTAATGGATTTCCGATCAACCGCTGATAGATGTGTCATTCCACTTGAAAGAACTTTGTTTGTCAAGATAAAATGCCCGAGAAGAATTTCTGTCTGGGATCTGATCGCATTCTCAAGTGATGCCCGCGTCTGAATAACACCGGGTGACTAATCGCAAATCAAAAATTCTTCTAACAATAAGTGAAGCGGAAGCAAGAGAGAAAGAGAAAGAATTGAGATTACTGTAACCGCGTGTCCAATGGGCACAAGCGGGGAGCACGTAAAGAGAGATATGTCTCACTCTGTGTGTACGTTTCTCTCTCATAATCTAGAAGCATAAATGAATACACGCACCAGAGAGGGAGAAGGAGAGAGAGAGAAAGATTATGTACATATGTGTAGTGCATAGAAAATGATATGGCGAAAAATGCGGGGAATTCCTGTGATATTCAAACAGAGCAATACTAGAAAGCATTAACACGAGTTCACAACCATGACATCTCAAAAACGACAAATTCGTAAATTTACGACCGCAAATGTCTCTTCATATTTAGCCTACGTGGCGCGCATTAAGAAATAAGGGCTACTTTCGAGCTAGATCCCTACTTATGGACATAGATTCCTTATTTTTAAAGTGTGAAATCGTTTTTTTTTTTTTGCTTAATCGGGTTAAGGTAGAATGTGACCACTTGTCGTAATCTGGGCGCTCGGCACAAAATGTGTTTTCTTCTGTCTGTGTATATCTCTCTTCGGCATAATTGTGACTTACAAACTAGCCTTATCAAGAAAGCATTAAACAACTTGACTATGCGTGAGAGACTGTGAGAGAGAATGATTGAGCAAGAAAGGAAATTGCGAGAGGAAGAGTGAGAATGAAGGAAATAATCTTAACCGCGCAGAATTAACCAATTATTGCTTATTTAACGGCGAAGAAGAAATAATTAGGAAAGAGAACTAATTATTTATGCGCTTGCTATAAGACTCTCGATTGCTTTAGTTATTGGATCAATCTCCAAAATATGCTTGTTTGGCAGCGCCATGCCAGAATTATGCGGCAAGATAGTTTACGACTTCTTTCTCTTTTTAACTGGAGGCACGAGATCAAAAATATGAAAGATGAAATTGGATTTATATGGAATCCCTATACGGGAATGCAAGAGAAGACATATGTATGGCGACTGCCATTGACAAAGAGAGCGAGAGAAATATAAAGAGATAGAATTTGTTCATTCCTTCATTCAGTTCACAAAAAATAAGCATTCTCTCAAAATTCAGGTATAGGCATAATACATCCAAGATGAGGAAGGCGGCGTAGAGAGTAGTTATATTTGATCGCGAGATATATATATGGCAACTGCCACTGACAAAAAGAGTATTAATTGCAAGAGTGAGCCAAATAACAGAGGAAGAAAGATTTTGATAACGAAGAAATTGCGAGAGGGCGCAAGCAGAGAGGAAAATGATGGAGGAAATCTTTACAGTGCCTGGCTAAGCGGTCATTGCGGAATTGACAACGAAATCGCGTGAGAGAAAGCAAGGCAATCGCCATCGAGAAAGAAAGAGAGATGAGGAGAGGGCGAGCAAGAGACTGTGCTGCTGTGAAATAAATAAGTGCATGATAAACAAATGCCACAGAGAGAAAGAGAGTAGACGCCGGTTTCTCAGCGTTGTGACAAATAAAGCGGGCAAAAAAGAATAAATTTAACTATTGCATTCTAAGTATAACTTATTTGCAACTCATATGTAAATCACATGAAACTGTAGATAAAGAATTACCTTGCTTCCTGTAGTGGAGCGGCCACTGCATTGGCAGGCGTCCCGCCGGCCGGACTCGCCATGCGAAACCTGGAATTAGAAAGTAACAGGGAACGATATTGAGCTTGCTAGCTAAAAAAATAAAGAAACATAAAGGGAGAAAAGATGTGTGCTTGCCATCTGCACACAGAAGCGTCTGAATGACTGTACTGCTGGCAAGAGAAAGAAGAGGCAGACAGAGAGAAAGATTGAGAGTGAAGAGGGAAACCAGAGGGTAAAGGAGAGAGAGAGTTCATCTTCTAGAGAGTAGCAATGCGCAAGATGGCAACATCCATGCCAGAGCCTGTCTTGCCGTCAAGGGGGTGAGAGAAGCAGGATGACATGGATACGCAGAGAGCGTGAGAGTGTAAAGCGCGGGCGGCGATAGTGATGATAGAGAGCTAGCGGCTCAAGGAGAGAGAAATGCAGTTCGATAGAGATATGAAAGATAGAACTGTCCGTGCCAGCGTAAGGCGTGATAGTCCGAGAGAAGAGAGATGAGAAGCGATTCAGAGTGCATGAACTTGTGCAAGAAAGAAAGGAATGGCACGAGCCTGGACTATTCACGAGGAAGATGTCTTTGTCAGATCAATCTTTGGGTGCCTGATGGAGAAAAGAGGGACATGCATTATTTCTGCTATAGAAGCTAAGAAGAAGTAGCCGAAGCGTCTAACGGCTATTAACATGCCTTCAAGTATGACTAAGACCAAGAAGAAATACTAATAACCACAAAAAAATATATGTATGAATACTTAACAAACTGTGAAAGCAAATTAATTATGCGAGTGTTTGTGGCAAATATATCAGCTTAAGGGATATTATGACGAATTCTTATTGCTAGAATATTTCTCCTTTTTTGAATGGCTAATTATCCACTTGCCCTCTCTGTCTCACTTGCCCTCTCTGTCTCACTTGCCCTCTCTGTCTCACTTGCCCTCTCTGTCTCACTTGCCTTCTCTGTCTCACTTGCCCTCTCTGTCTCACTTGCCCTCTCTGTCTTGCTACCGGACGGCTGCTCCTCTGCCGCTCCGGTCGGATCTTCGCGTACAAGAGCGCCCTCTCTCCTTAGCCCTCGTGCCTGGGGCCTCTATCGTTTCTACTAAGGCACCCTATCAGTTACGATGTCCTCCTCTGACCCTGTTTCCCCTTCTGCTATGAGCTCTCGGCTGCTCTCTCTCCTCCAGAAGGTCAAGCGGCCGCGCCTTCCTGATTCGACGCCGTCCTCTCCATCCACTTCTGAAGCCGCGAGCGACGCCGACCAACTCGTAAAGTTCCTCGACGGCCTGGTCGACCGTGTCAACTCTCTCGAGGCCGACAACTCCGCCCTCAAGTTGCAGTGCCAGGAACAGCAAGCGGCTATCACCGATCTCCAAAGTCAGCTGAGAGTTTCTCTTCTTCCTCCTCCCCCGGCTGCCGCTCCACCGGGAAATCCCGATGTCCAGATGGCCTCCCCACCCCGCTCCTCCTCTGCTGCCGCGGCCCCTCCCCCTCAGGCTACCCAGACACCCTCTGGCGACTGGGACTTCTCAAAGGAAACCCCAGAGGAGTCTGATGACCGGAAGGAGAGGCTCCGTTCCTTGGTCCTCTCCGGTCTCCCTCTCCCCCAGGCCTCTTCCTCCGTCGATGGCGTCATCCGCGATCGTGATGCAGTCTTGGAGATGCTGGCCGGTCTCGGCATCCCCGCTCTCCCCGTATCCGTCTACAGGCTGCGTGCTAAGCCGGGCGTCATCCCGTTGCTTAAAATCGTGATGCCCACGTCTGAGTCCCAGCTACAGACCCTCCGGGCAGCCCGCCGGTCCCTCCGTTCCCTGGCTGGTTTCTCTCGCTGCTACCTGCGGCCGAGTCTCACACTAGCGCAGCGTGGCATTGAGCCCCGCCCACGTGGTCCGCCATCGGACTTCTCTTCCTTCTTCGCGCGGCCACGCCAGCCCGATTCCAGCCAGCCTCTCCGGCCCCGCAACCAGCCACAGCCTCCTCGCCAAAGGTCTCGTGTGACCTCTTACCGCACTCCCCCTACCCCTCTCTTTCATCAATCCCTCCCTCCGACGCCAAACTTCTTCCATACCAATCCATATGCCCCTCTCTCCCACTATCATTCGCAAAACTAGGTCATGTCGATCGAAGGAATATCAGCCGAACAGTTGACCTAGTTCTATTCAATTCTCGCTCTATCTGTAACAAAATGTGCCGAATTATCACTTCTTTTGAAGCAAAATTTCTCTATTGTTTGCATTACAGAGACTTGGCTGAAATCAACTATTCTTGACTCTTTCATTCTTTCAGATAATTCTGCCGATTATATATGTTATCGTAGGGATCGTTCTAGGCGAAAAGGCGGCGGAGTAGCAATTATTCTCTCTACTAGTATCTGTGCAAAAGTAGTATTTTCAATTTCTCATCCAAACTCTTTTGAATTACTTGCTCTTGACCTATATTTGAATAATGACACTATTCGTTTGGTTAATGTTTACCGTACCCCCTCTTGCACGGCCGAGGGCAATTCCCTCCTAGTAAAACAGCTTAGAGACCTTTCCACCTGCGCGCATCCCACAATTATCTTGGGCGATTTAAATTTTCCCGACCTTACGTGGAACAGTTCGTCTTTGCCCCAAGGTGTGTCAGCACAAGCTATGCTGTTCTTTGATTTTGCCACCACTTCAAATCTTGCTCAACACACCCCGTCGGCCACATGCAACCTGCATATACTAGACCTCATTTTGTCAAATACCCCTGATTTGCTTTCAAAAGTCTCTCTCCTCCCACCGTTCGCCTCATCCGACCATTCTTCTGTTTCAGTGTCCATTAATATTATACATTCGCGTCCTCTTTATACTTTTGTTCGAGACTATCGTAATGCTGATTATCAAGCCGCCGTCTCTTTTCTACTCAATCAAGATCTCCCCTCTCAACATTACCGTACACTTGACATTGACGTAATCTATAGCCAGCTTGACTCCTGTCTTCGATTAGCGGAATCAATGTTTATTCGTTATAAGCGAGTTCGCCTAAATGGCGAAAGACTTCCTGAGCATATTCATCGTCTTCGCTCTAAGAGATTTGAAGCATGGCAACAATCCTTATTTTTAAAGACCCCCGAATCTTTAGCAGCGTTTGCGCGTATAAATAAGCTTTTTAACTCTCGTATAAATAAGTATGCTAGAAGTATAGAGAAGAATATTGTAGACTCGAAGAATCTCAATCTTTTCTATCGTTATGTCCGAACTCGGGTTTCCGATAAGGCCCGCGGTGTTGATGTGCTTACAGATGGTCTTGGTAATGATATTATTAGCGATGCCGAGAAGGCCAATCTCTTAGCAGTTACCTTTGCCAAGTATTTCGTTTCTGATAACGGTGTTCTTCCTCCTCTTCCTCCCACCTCCCCCCGAACCCCCCTTCCGTTTAATATAAATTTTGCTAGACATGTTATATGCAATGTGATGGAGCGATGGTCTAATTCATCATGTAAGACCCCTGACAATTTTAATATGTATTTTATAAAAGAACTAGCTTTACCAATTAGTCTCTCTCTCGAATATATATTTAATTATTCGTATGCAAATTCTGTTGTGCCGAGTATTTGGAAACGTTCCATTATAGTCCCAATTCGTAAGAAGCCACCCTTTAGTGAGCCAACCAACTATCGACCTGTCAGCATTACTTGCTTTTTCTCTAGAGTTTTTGAGAGATTATTGTGCCGTGAATTGCATAGTTGGTGCGAGTCCTCTGACATTTTACCAGATGAACAGTACGGTTTCCGTAGGAAACGCTCAATAGAATTACAAATGCTTGACGCCCTCGAGTATTGGACCCGTTCTCTGTCCTATCAACGAACTAGTGACGATGTATACTTTGACCATGCCAAGGCTTTTGACAGAGTTAGCCATCCGAAGCTTTTATACAAGTTGCAATTTCTTAAGTTTCCACCTCTAGTCATCAAATGGGTAAATGCCTTCTTAACTGACCGGTCATTCGCTGTACGAGTAGGAGATGCCATGTCTAGCTCTCGTATTGTAACTAGCGGAGTTCCCCAGGGAAGTGTTATAGGTCCTTTACTTTTTATTTTCTATACTTCAGATCTGCTGTCCTTATAGCTCAATATGTTTTATTATCTATACTTCAGATCTGCTGTCCTTATAGCTCAATATGGCGTGATAGCGAAATGTTTTGCTGACGATGTTAAGATTTATAAAGCATGCGGTAGAGGAGAAGATAGAAGTTTTCTTCAGCTCGCCATTGACGCCCTCTGTGAATGGGCCGATTCATGGCAACTCCCCCTTGCATTTGAGAAGACTGCTGTCCTCCACATTGGTAGAGTGAATCCTAAAGTGCCCTATTTTATTAATGGCAGCCCCATTAAAGCAGTTGATCATATTCGTGATTTAGGTCTTATAGTTGATTCTAATCTTACATTCTCGAAACACTGTGCTGCTATTTCCTCCAAGGCATTTGCCAAGTCTTATCACATTTTTAGAGCCCTTCGTACAAACAAAAGTGCGGTCCTCATTTCTGCTTATTGTATCTATATTCGTTCTATACTGGAATCCTGTAGTTCAGTTTACTCCCCTTATCTATTAAAAGATATTCGTATACTAGAGAAAGTCCAGAATTATGTTACAAGGCGTATTTTCCATAGATGTCTCGGGGTTAGTTATGATTCCACTCCCCGCAGCGAAGAGCGCAACGCGACCCTTAGACTCCCTTCCCTCGCTGATAGAAGACGAAATAGAGATCAAGACCTCATTCGAAAGTTTATTTTTGGCCGCATTAGGCTATCTAATAAATGCCCCCACTATCTCAACTTTAGACAATCAAAGACCCGTGGTCTCTCTTTTAAACTTCATGTACCACCCTCTAAGTATAGATGTCGTCTAAATTCTTTCTTTGTTAGAGCTTCAATTCAGTTTAATGCTCTTACCAAGGATAGTCCACTTCTTGTCTCTACATAGTTTTCTTATTTTCGTTTCCCCTTCGTTTTCTTTCTCACTTCTTAATATTTTTACCACGTGTGTTTCCTTCATTTATATTCGAACACCGTAATAAATTGATTGCTCTTTATCCCTTCTGTCCTCAGTATATTGGCAGACGACTTTTCTTTTCACATGCGGTTCTCATTTTACATTTTCCAAATTCGGCAAAAGCAAACCAAATACACGACACATATCCAGCTGCATGTACATATGTATATGCCCTGCCCTATTCATTATAATTATGGCTGAGCTAGGGATAACCACCTCTTTTGTACTTTTGAATGACTGCCCTCTTAAATTCTTAAGGTTCGGATCAAAACGCGGCGAAACAACATGCATATCTATGAGCATATTTCTTCTAATGTCTGTTCCAATTATGACTCAACTGGGGACCGTCCTTTTTCTGCACTTTTGAATAATTTAGCATCTTGA
This sequence comes from Allodiplogaster sudhausi, assembly GCA_945643635.1. Taxonomy (NCBI): domain Eukaryota; kingdom Metazoa; phylum Nematoda; class Chromadorea; order Rhabditida; family Diplogasteridae; genus Allodiplogaster; species Allodiplogaster sudhausi. Next base: position 1,809,537 of record CALZFC010000274.1, on the reverse strand, counting down.
ATTTTTCTCTTTTTTTTAAATTCAGCTTTAGTAAAACAATCACGATATACATATCTGTATTTATGTATTTTCCAGTGAACTCTGCATGTATGACTCAGCTTGGTATGCCTTCTTTTCCTCTTTTTTGACTGAATTGTGGCTTTTATCATATTTGAGCAAACATCTTATCCATTATACGTAAACAGGTACTCCTTTCTTTTGTGACTTTCATTATATTTGAGCGAAGCAACTGCTCCTTCCAAAATGCATCAACTGCATGATTTGAAACCTTTCTTTCATGAATTTCTCATTAATTCAGAATCTTCCTATGGAATTCACTTAATTCATTTTTAAAGTAGTTTGCATGGTGAGCGTGGTAACAGTCACTTTCTATTATCAAATAAACATGCGCAAAATGCTTAAATCTCTGCATGAGAGAGGAATCGAGTACTACTTTCTTCCGAAGCTTATGTCTTATTTAAGCGAAGCAACTGCTTCTTCATTGATGAATTTAGTGCATGATCATAGCATTCTTACACGTTTCGTCCATGTATTTCTGATACATGGGATTGACCTTTTCTCTTAATTTATATAGTAGTTTGTTTGATGAGCGTGGCAACAGCCACTTTATATGCATTATTCGACAAGCATACAAACAAATGTAACTACTTTGAAACTCTGCATGTGAGAGAGAGAGAAAGATATGACTAACCATGTGCGCACGGTGCACTTTTGAGCAGGGCCGACCCGGAGTTCTCGGGTTGCGGGCAGCAGATCCGTCGTCTTAGTGCCTTCGCTTTTAACAAGGCGCTCTTATAACTTTCCACTGAATGAACCATACATACCGAGGGTATGTATTTACGACGCGGCTATGGATGTGCTGTGCCTCCCGGCTTAAAGAATTACTGAATAGTGGAAAGTAAGCCCTAGTGCCAATTTTAGGACTATTTTACTGGCGCAAAAGCCGCAACAAAACAGTGCCTTATTTTTTTTTCTCTCCGCCAGACGCGCCACTCCTTTTTATAAGTGATTGATATAGAGCAAGGCAACTGCCCAAGCTTGGAAAATCGAGAGAGGACAGGAAAAACACATAGATAGGAAAGACACACATGCGGATAGAAGTGTGACAAAGCGGCGCGCTTTCCGCGTTGTCGAGCCGGACACAAAGCATTAAAAAAAGGAACTACACTCGCTGCTACCAGTGAGGTTCCCAGCAACACCAACTCTTTAGAGACACATTTATTTACCTTTACATACACGACAATAAATACGAACACGGCACGGCGGGCTTCCGGAATGATTACGGTAATAGAGAGATAGAAGAGGGAGTTGGGGTTGTGGGAAGGACTGCCGGCTCTCAGTCCATTCTGTCCTCCTGTCTCCGTCGGGGTCTTCTTTTATGTCGTCCGCCTCAGCACATCCATAGCCGCGTCGTAAATACATACCCTCGGTATGTATGGTTCATTCAGTGGAAAGTTATAAGAGCGAATTGTTAAAAGCGAAGGCACGAAGACGACGGATCTGCTGCCCGCAACCCGAGAACTCCGGGTCGGCCCTGCTCAAAAGTGCACCGTGCGCACATGGTTAGTCATATCTTTCTCTCTCTCTCTCACATGCAGAGTTTCAAAGTAGTTACATTTGTTTGTATGCTTGTCGAATAATGCATATAAAGTGGCTGTTGCCACGCTCATCAAACAAACTACTATATAAATTAAGAGAAAAGGTCAGTCCCATGTATCAGAAATACATGGACGAAACGTGTAAGAATGCTATGATCATGCACTAAATTCATCAATGAAGAAGCAGTTGCTTCGCTTAAATAAGACATAAGCTTCGGAAGAAAGTAGTACTCGATTCCTCTCTCATGCAGAGATTTAAGCATTTTGCGCATGTTTATTTGATAATAGAAAGTGACTGTTACCACGCTCACCATGCAAACTACTTTAAAAACGAATGAAGTGAATTCCATAGGAAGATTCTGAATTAATGAGAAATTCATGAAAGAAAGGTTTCAAATCATGCAGTTGATGCATTTTGGAAGGAGCAGTTGCTTCGCTCAAATATAATGAAAGTCACAAAAGAAAGGAGTACCTGTTTACGTATAATGGATAAGATGTTTGCTCAAATATGATAAAAGCCACAATTCAGTCAAAAAAGAGGAAAAGAAGGCATACCAAGCTGAGTCATACATGCAGAGTTCACTGGAAAATACATAAATACAGATATGTATATCGTGATTGTTTTACTAAAGCTGAATTTAAAAAAAAAGAGAAAAATTCAAGATGCCAAATTATTCAAAAGTGCAGAAAAAGGATGGTCCCCCGTTGAGTCATAATTGGAACAGACATTAGAAGAAATATGCTCATAGATATGCATGTTGTTTCGCCGCGTTTTGATCCGAACCTTAAGAATTTAAGAGGGCAGTCATTCAAAAGTACAAAAGAGGTGGTTATCCCTAGCTCAGCCATAATTATAATGAATAGGGCAGGGCATATACATATGTACATGCAGCTGGATATGTGTCGTGTATTTGGTTTGCTTTTGCCGAATTTGGAAAATGTAAAATGAGAACCGCATGTGAAAAGAAAAGTCGTCTGCCAATATACTGAGGACAGAAGGGATTAAGAGCAGGATAATTAGCCATTCAAAAAAGGAGAAATATTCTAGCAATAAGAATTCGTCATAATATCCCTTAAGCTGATATATTTGCCACAAACACTCGCATAATTAATTTGCTTTCACAGTTTGTTAAGTATTCATACATATATTTTTTTGTGGTTATTAGTATTTCTTCTTGGTCTTAGTCATACTTGAAGGCATGTTAATAGCCGTTAGACGCTTCGGCTACTTCTTCTTAGCTTCTATAGCAGAAATAATGCATGTCCCTCTTTTCTCCATCAGGCACCCAAAGATTGATCTGACAAAGACATCTTCCTCGTGAATAGTCCAGGCTCGTGCCATTCCTTTCTTTCTTGCACAAGTTCATGCACTCTGAATCGCTTCTCATCTCTCTTCTCTCGGACTATCACGCCTTACGCTGGCACGGACAGTTCTATCTTTCATATCTCTATCGAACTGCATTTCTCTCTCCTTGAGCCGCTAGCTCTCTATCATCACTATCTTAGCCAGGCACTGTAAAGATTTCCTCCATCATTTTCCTCTCTGCTTGCGCCCTCTCGCAATTTCTTCGTTATCAAAATCTTTCTTCCTCTGTTATTTGGCTCACTCTTGCAATTAATACTCTTTTTGTCAGTGGCAGTTGCCATATATATATCTCGCGATCAAATATAACTACTCTCTACGCCGCCTTCCTCATCTTGGATGTATTATGCCTATACCTGAATTTTGAGAGAATGCTTATTTTTTGTGAACTGAATGAAGGAATGAACAAATTCTATCTCTTTATATTTCTCTCGCTCTCTTTGTCAATGGCAGTCGCCATACATATGTCTTCTCTTGCATTCCCGTATAGGGATTCCATATAAATCCAACTTCATCTTTCATATTTTTGATCTCGTGCCTCCAGTTAAAAAGAGAAAGAAGTCGTAAACTATCTTGCCGCATAATTCTGGCATGGCGCTGCCAAACAAGCATATTTTGGAGATTGATCCAATAACTAAAGCAATCGAGAGTCTTATAGCAAGCGCATAAATAATTAGTTCTCTTTCCTAATTATTTCTTCTTCGCCGTTAAATAAGCAATAATTGGTTAATTCTGCGCGGTTAAGATTATTTCCTTCATTCTCACTCTTCCTCTCGCAATTTCCTTTCTTGCTCAATCATTCTCTCTCACAGTCTCTCACGCATAGTCAAGTTGTTTAATGCTTTCTTGATAAGGCTAGTTTGTAAGTCACAATTATGCCGAAGAGAGATATACACAGACAGAAGAAAACACATTTTGTGCCGAGCGCCCAGATTACGACAAGTGGTCACATTCTACCTTAACCCGATTAAGCAAAAAAAAAAAAACGATTTCACACTTTAAAAATAAGGAATCTATGTCCATAAGTAGGGATCTAGCTCGAAAGTAGCCCTTATTTCTTAATGCGCGCCACGTAGGCTAAATATGAAGAGACATTTGCGGTCGTAAATTTACGAATTTGTCGTTTTTGAGATGTCATGGTTGTGAACTCGTGTTAATGCTTTCTAGTATTGCTCTGTTTGAATATCACAGGAATTCCCCGCATTTTTCGCCATATCATTTTCTATGCACTACACATATGTACATAATCTTTCTCTCTCTCTCCTTCTCCCTCTCTGGTGCGTGTATTCATTTATGCTTCTAGATTATGAGAGAGAAACGTACACACAGAGTGAGACATATCTCTCTTTACGTGCTCCCCGCTTGTGCCCATTGGACACGCGGTTACAGTAATCTCAATTCTTTCTCTTTCTCTCTTGCTTCCGCTTCACTTATTGTTAGAAGAATTTTTGATTTGCGATTAGTCACCCGGTGTTATTCAGACGCGGGCATCACTTGAGAATGCGATCAGATCCCAGACAGAAATTCTTCTCGGGCATTTTATCTTGACAAACAAAATTCTTTCAAGTGGAATGACACATCTATCAGCGGTTGATCGGAAATCCATTAGCCAGGCACTTTCGATATACTTGTTTTTCTTTCACTCTTTATCTCCCGGCAGATGAGCAATGAATTCCGCGCTGTCTCTCTCTTTCTCTCGCGTTAGCATACACACTCTCTCCCCCACTCTTCATCGTACATCGAACAAGTCTGCAATTTTTCCCATTAGTCAGAAGCGGGGATCACATAAGAATTCGATTTCATACCAGATTGTGATTCAATCAAGGCATACAATGGAGATAAACAAAATTCTTCCATAAGGAATAAAACAAAAAAAGAGTGATCTGAAATCCGTTAGCACTTCCGATCCACTTGTTTTCCTTGCTCTCTCTATCTCACTCGCCTCCTCTGTACTTCGGAAATTTTTTCGGGGGGTGAGTTGTGTATGAAATAACTGAATGCATAATGAACCATGCATTCATTTGTTGTTTGGCCACATCACTCAACATTGCTCTGTGTTCCTCATCCCTCTCATGTTACCCAGAGCTTTCTAAGGGCTCCAGGACGTGGCCGCGCCAAAAAAAAACAAAAACAAATCCTCACCACCTGTCGCACCACTTTCCCCTCTCTTCAAACAAGAGAGAGGCAGTCAGCCCGCCCAAATTATTAAAGAGCTACGAGACGTGACAGTGGAGACGCTCAGCGCGGTCTCTTTTCAATACACAGAAACAGTTTGAAGCGAAAACGAATCATTACGTTGAAGAGTTTGAAGAGTTAAAAAAACCCTCCCGTCCGTCCTAAGTGTTGCACCCTCTCTTACAAATCCAAATCTTGCCTCATCGTCTTCGTCTTCTCTGAATGTGGCCGTTACCACGCCTAATAGACCTCTCACTGTTCCTGTCTCTCATTCATCCACATCGTCTTCGCCCCCTCTTAAAGTGGCTGTTGCTACGCTCAATACAATTACTATGAATGTTCCTGTCTCTCATTGTCAGACACCCTCTTCTTCACTCATGAAGGTCGTTGCCTTACCACAAACACAAACATGAAACCCCCCTCTATGTACTCCTCTTCCTCTGTGTCTGCCTGCCATACATGGCATTCATACTTTCTCTTCTACCACCATTGCTACACCGGCCGCGGCCGGATCTGTTTCTACAGCTACTGCAAACCCGCCCGGCCCGCGCTTCTTCATGATCCAAAAGCACAATAGTTATTATCAGAGGTCTCTCCTTTCACTGTCACCAGTGAATTCTAATTTGCATATGGATGCGCCCTTTCAGAGATCTCCTTAGAACGTGGCATCCAGCCAGCCAGCTGCCGCCCTGGCGAAATATGGATTTTCTTCGGACGACAAAGCTAATTGTCTCATCGCCCACTTTGAAAGGGCCCGCGCCAAAGCGAATTGAAGAGCTTACAGCAAAACAAAAAAGAGATTATGATCGAATCAATGTTCAGCTCTAGGCTGCAAGCACTAACAAGAACGGCTACCGCCGGACTCCCGGCTCCCGTCAAGCAAGATCAAATTGTAGAAGAGTTTCTAGCCCGCTTGAGGCACTTCTTCCGCGACTACATATGTTTACATATCCGAGCCTGAATAATTGGATGCTGCGCAAAGCGGAAGGTCTTGAAGCCGATAGGCCCCAAAATAAAAAAAATGATGAGTAAAACGCCAATTCCTTTTAACAAGCGGAATGATAAAAATAACTCTAACATATAAATTTCTTGTTGAAGGAATGGCCACTGAGCTAGCCAATGCAGAAAGAGAATTATCCACCAGGAAGCCCACACTCAGAACACCTCTCGCTTTTCCTCCAGGCAGCAGCCTTGCGAGTATGGCAATTATCTCCAACAAAATTCGGGCAGAAACAATAATAACAATTGGCGAGGCAACCAGCGTCCAAAATTCAACCAACGCAACTAGAAATGGTGGCAGCTAGCACCACAAAGAGATCAGCAACAAGCAACTATCCAGCCAGGCGGCCACCCAAATATAAATAGGATCACCTTGCCCACCGATGACAAAATGCAGCGACTATCGGAAGCTCTTGGCTTGACACACGTACAGGTGAAAGAAATCAGAGGAGTGGCTTAATTTGCACTTGCAGCCCAGTTATGCCCTCGTTGAGTCAATTAATGCGCTTAGAATTAATATGTTCAAGAAACTCGTGCTTCTTACAAATACTCTATATTAATGCCGTTACATTAAGTAGCCTACTACTGATAACAAGTAACCTAAATTAGCTCATACCTTCTGAACATTCCAAAATGCAAGCTATTGTTGAAACTAAAGAATTACGAATTGGACGAACTTTCATGCAAGAACACCATTAGGCAGACATCTCATGAGGGTCATGTAGACTAGAGCGCTGGCCCTTCCGTTCTTGCTCTACTCAGAGCCTCACAGTGTAAAACTGCTTTAGGAAAGAATCAAAAGTGGTCATGTGCCGGGATCAGCTCTGGTACCCTTCACCTGCAAGTGGCCTAACTGAATGCAAATATAAAGATTAGAAAGGCACTCTAGCTGATTGCTCAGCCATCTTTTGGCAAGCGGAATCATGGACAAATGATGCTACCACCATCACTGACTATAACCGCGAATTAAGCATAACCTATCAAGGTTACATTAAAAAAAGGAGCCTTGTTAAAAAAAAAAATAAATTAGGAATAATCTCCTTATTTCCGAAACCGGCAGTGAGACTAATAACAATATCTGCATAGCTAACGGCTATTAGCCAATCTTTCACAAATATAATCTAGCGAGATGCTTTGAATTTATGCAAGCGCGAACGCCTTTGTCTCCTCTATGCACATTGCAATGACGGTAGATGCCACTGCCATAGCGAGAGTGCTAATGAGCAAATCCGAAGTCTCCGCCAGATACAGAGGTAACCACATAGTCGAGATCGCGTAGTGCTTGCAAATTCCCGAAATAGCCATCACATTCCTACCCTTTATTGAGACCTGTTATTCTGCGCGGAGGATACAGATGCAAAATTTATCAATAATTGCATTGCTCGACCTGTCCTCGCAGATAACCAAATAAACTACCTCCAAAAAATCAACTGCGGCGACGACGATACCTTCCACTAAAAAAAAATATAGAATCATCCGAGTCAGTTCACTGACAGCAGAATCCAGCGAAATAGTTGCGATGCAAATTACAGCGATTGCTCCAAACAGTAAATCTTTTCGGGTTTATCCCGACGTCTTTCACATCCGTGTTCAAATTAATTTTGAAGATGGTAGAATTCAATTTAAAAAAACCATGCAATTGTCTTCACAAAACTGGCAAGAGACTCCGACTTCCAATTAAGTCACTCTATTTGATCACATGTCATATTCAGAAGATTTTTCAATTTCTAAATACATTCTCTGTGTATGGTCGCCCTACTTTATCTGGTTGACTTTCTGCAGCATTATTGTCTCCCTCCCTCTCTTTTCATTTCGTTTCTTCTCATTTATACTATTCTAATATCAATGTTCTTTCCTGTGTATTCTTTTGGCCAATCAAGCAACCGTTCAATGCTCCATATCTAACAACCAAAACCACCTTTTGACCAACCTAATATGAAAGAGGCTGTTGCCTCGCTTCATAACAACACTGCTTATTCCACGTACCCCATCTTTCCTTCGCCGACTATAAAAGAGCTCGTATCTTCCTCAATCGTAGAATCCCCATGCTCTATCTGCATTGCTCTCCTCATTGTCAGCCCCTAGTCTTATATTCCATCTTTTACAAACTAAAAGGCCCACCATCCTTTCGTCATTGAACCCCAAACCGAGATCTTTCTGTTCCTAGTCCAATTATCAGTGACAATAAACACATACATATCTCCTTGCATTTGTTGACGCCGGCGCGGACATTCCAGTAGATATTGTAAATTTGACGCCAACACCCGGTATTAATTCCATATTCACTAGTGACATATCACAGGCTACTGGCATTGCAGGCAATCCGATCACCATAAGTGGCAAGCTCCCTATTGATTTCAGAATAGGCAGCACTTTATCACTCCGGGAAGTTTATTTTACTAAAGAAGATTGTCTGCCCACTGAACCTGACCAATATAAGGTAATCATTGTCAACAATATTTGTCATCTGCTTCCCGCATGTCGGCCGATTAGGAAAATCATAAATTCCAGATTAATGATCCTTTACTCCCTATAATTTCAGCCAGCATTCGACCCTCTCTCCTTCGACAAATTGTCTTCTAAACTCCGAGGCACCCCTGAATGCGAAAATAAGTTAGAAACAATAGTCACGTAACATTCTTGACCTCACAATCAACTGGCCTCGCTCGTCGCAACCGCGTCCGTTATCTTTTAAAGTGACCATACTGTTAATATTGTTCCTGCTATTTTAAAAGTAACGAATGGCGCGTATTTATCTAAAATTACACTCCTATGGGTATATATTCCGAACATTCAGTACATATGGTTCCATTGTAGAATTTAAAAAAAACCGGCCCACTTGCTGATGCTGCTGACAAGACTAGCACCTTTCCCACCTAACCTTCCATCTGAGACCAAACGGAATCATAATGGGCAGTTTGCCCCACGAATGAATTTAGGATCGAGCTCAGCGAGTCCGCACTCAATGAAGAACTATAAGATAGCCTAGGCGCGCTCTTTCACGCATTCAGTAACCGAATCTCCACTGACCCGCTTGGTATTGGCGCATACGATGACACGCTGACACAGGTGACAGCTACCACTGAAATTCCTAACAGCGGCTATGAATCCCTACAAGTCCCAGTTGTGCATCAAGCATAATTGGACAAGCATACCACACCTTATTAATGGCAGAATACAAAAAGACACACCAGGGTTCACATTTCAATACTTGTTAAGAAGCGCAATGGCTATCAACGTGCATGTATCAACTTCAGGACATTAAAGAAGTATCTGGCGAATAATTTTAAAGAAGCGCTAGAGAACCAATTTGAATACACGCGTTCGTAAAATTGCCCGTGGCACGGTCGATAGAGCATGAGAATAGGAGCGCTGCTCTTACCTACCGTTGCTAATCCGCTACCGTCATTTGTCATGTTACTGTTGCTCAAAATGAATTGGAAGAAAATAAATAATTCAAATTTTCCCGATATAATTATTTTCGCCAAGATGAATTTATCCATATAGAAAAGTTACGTTAATTATTCTACGTATACCTCCTTTAAAGCAATTCAAGAACTTGCAAAACCAAAAGGAAATGTAAAGCACGTTAAAGGTTTCATTAGCATGACCAAGTTACTTAGTCCTATTTCGCCAGTTTGAACTCATTTTGCGTGTAAGCTGCCATGAGAAAATGTAATTTAAAAAGAAATGAAATGAAATAAATTCTCGGTAGAGCATGCCTTCTCCTGGGAAAATAGTTTTCTACTGCAGACAGATAGCAGAATGATAGCAATGGTACTGTACTCTTGCAGTAGACCTAACATGGCTCTAAAAACTTGGGCTCGATCGGATATATTAAAAAAAAACCTTGTCTGAATCACAGACAAAATGGCCAGCCATCCATCTTGAAATATTCGAGAGGGATAGCTCTTAGATTCTTCAAAGCTACGATATGCGGGAATTTGACCCCAGTCTTGATCAATCATAAACCGTCTCGGTTCTTCTAATCCAAGGCAAACATGATGATAATTTAACCCACTCGATAATATTAATTAAATTGGAATGTATTAGGGACACCAATAACACCGTTGCTGATTGTTTATCAAGAGCTCAATAGAGTCCACAGAGACCTGCTGGCGAAGATATTGAGGATGTTTTCTGTTCCCGGTTTATTTAAAATATTGTCACAGCCGAAAGGCAATCGCCTTGCTCCAATTCCCAAATTCTCAATCTCTGATCATGCCTCTGTTCTTTCACTAAAATAGTATGTATCTTACCCATTCTCTATTTCGATTGCATGGAGCAGAGCACGAGAATATGCACAGACATTGCTTAATGTTGGCATGATCAGTGTGTTCTTGAATTTTACAGATACAAATAACATGCTAGTCTGGTTTACGTCTACTCTCTTTGATATATTTAATGCTTCCGCACCTCTTTCCGGCTTGTGATAGTTTTCCTGCATATATTCAATATCTTCTCACGCACAGAGCTGCTCTCTTCCAATTAAACAGCGCACCTATTACAGCTTAATATCTGCGAGTGACTGCTAAAATTGTCAAAAAAAATCAAATTGCTAAGTGCAGCCGCCCTGTGATATCTAAGAAGAACTTCCACTCATTTGTTGACTGTCGTTTGAAAATAAACCCAGTATAGGCATTCTGAGAGACCAGTCTTGTTGAATGATGGCGGTAACTATATTTACCGGTGGCGATGCCAGTATGCCCTCTTACTTCTCCTATAATTCCTTTCTCCGTCTCATCTCCTGCAATCCGAGACCTCGTGCAACAATCGATAGTTAGCAAATCTTTTAACGGTTATATAGAGTATGTTTCTAGTTGATCAATGAATCTAATTTATTCTCTCTTTCGAACCCTCACATATTAGTCTCCGGATATTGAGACCTTCGTAATACACGTTACCTCATTCCTGTCATTAACTTTGCCTCCATTATTTGGTCTCCGCATGAAGTTTGAGATAATTAAATATATCTCATATTAATGTTCTCTTCCACTTATTATTTAAGAAATACATTTCTAGCATGCTACTTTTGGAATACAACAGAGCAGAGTAGATAATGTAATGCATAGTATAAGAAGGCACTCACAAGCACTATGAATCTACTAATATATCTCTAAATATGTTAATTCAGATCCTTCAATCATCTCTTCACCCTCGATCAGCCGTTCCAGCGATGTCGTGAACAATCTGCTAAAGTATTATTTTAATGTCGTCATATCTTAATTATGTAGGAATAAATAAATTTCGCTTCCGAACGAAGAAGCGGTCGCTTCGCTCCTATTCTGAACTTGCCCAATCAAGAAGCTGTTGCTTCGCTTCCCATTCTAAACAATTTGTATCCGACAGCATTACATGCTGAAAGAACAACTCACTGATCCGATAAGGTCTGAAGCCATGAAACTATTCTCTGAAGAAAGCCATTCGTACGCTAGCTAAAACAATTCGAAATTTAAAAAAAGGCTGTTTATATATGGGTAGAAACTCAACAGCCTCACCCCGCATTAAATCACCCCTAATTGTGGTATCCTGAACTCGCAGTCTCCCTATCTTAATTGTACTCCATGAAAATCACGCAACTGGAGAACATTTCAACTAGCGGAAAACCGCGGCCAAAATAATGCCGAAATAATATTGGCCAAATACCACACACAGAAATACAACCAAATTATTTTCTGTGTGCAGCCAGGAAATTTTCCTGCGATGCAAATCATGCGAAATGTGCAAACGAAAAATAGCTATTTGTTACCAATCACACGCGGTCTTTGACCGAGTGCACGAGGACCTCACTGGCATCATTCACGCATACTAAAATGGAAACACTAGTATTGGTACATGATTTCTCAAAATTCCTAGCAGTTCCCTCCCGATTGTACCACGCTTTCATATTCAAAACCATTAGAAATGACTTCATGCCTAGCATATACATGCGCTTAGTCATCCAATTGGCACGACGGTGAATTTGAAGAACTAAAATTATGCACATCTACTATGCCATCTTCAATCGCAAACCGGATAATAGTCGCCATGAACGAATATTCGCCACTATTGCAGCGAAAATGAATTCTTACCTAGTACAACCTTCGCATGTACCTCTACCTACATTGGTTTTTCTTATATTGATTTCAATTACATTAAATTCGTCATTGATTCTCCCTCGGCCTATTCTCCAACTTTATTGCAAACAAAGCGCCAGTTGAACAATGCTCCTCTTCTCTCTTTTGCTTCCCTGCTGATAAATTTTAATTTTCTTGTCGTCTCACATTCAATCAATTTTTTGTCTTCAATTTCTTTCTCGTCACTACTTGCTCGTTTTCTGATTAAGAAAAAATTTTCTCTCTCCCTCTTTCTTACAATTTTGGAACCACTCAAAATCAATTTTTTAAGCGAGGTTTCTTTACTACGTATGTACATAAAAAATTTTGTCAATTAATTTCTTCCCTTACCCTCACGTCTCATCATGGTCTACGCGGTAGTCTTATTTCCGAGTTCGAGGACGAACTCTAAAATGATGGTGGGAGGTGTAAGGGATCTGGTTAGACCGCAATATGAATACAGTACAAAGTGCATACATACATATCTCAGAGCCTTTCGTACAGACGGGGAAGATGACTAATGGCATATCCGGTTAAGCTATTTATTTCTATTCCTTCTTTCCACTATCTGCTTCTCTGTAAATCTCTCTCTTCTCTGTGTATCTCTTTACTTTCGCAATACAGATAATATCCGCTGATTTCTGTCGTGCGCTGAGGCGGACGACATAAAAGAAGCCCCCGACGGAGACAGGAGGAGAGAATGGACTGAGAGCCGGCAGTCCTTAACACAACCCCAACTCCCTCTTCTATCTCTCTATTACCGTAATCCTTCTGGAAGCCCGCCGTGCCGTGTTCGTATTTATTGTCGTGTATGTAAAGGTAAATAAATGTGTCTCTAAAGAGTTGGTGTTGCTGGGAACCTCACTGCGGTGTGTATTTTTTTTTAAAGTTTTTATAAACATTTATTTTGTTACTTCATTATGCTGTCTATGGCAGCATTTTTGTGTGGTGTATGAACTATAGCGAACTTTAAAGGAGCTCGAAACTCAGCCGTAATTTATTTGAATCTTCCTCACAACTTTTGTTGACGCATCCTGATAAATCACATGCTCTCTCGCCCTTGAGCCGGGCAAACACAAGCAAATTCAAGATATGGTTTTTTAAGAGAACTTGCTTGCATATTAAAATAATCAATAATGTCAACTCCTTTTTAACTCATATATGCTAAAACGAGCAAAATTGTGCACGAAATTGAGTAATCAGGTAAGTATTTAGCGATTCATCAAAAACTGCAAGCCCATTCGGCGAAGTGTTCCTAACATTCTATTACTTTTGAAACATACTTTCCTAATATGGTATATATTTTACCGTTTCAGCGTCCGGTCAACACAACGCCGAATGGTCGCGGTGAAAAGACGCTTGACAAAGATGAGTTCTTGATTGATGCGAGTGGTTGCAGCACAAGGACCTTGACGTGCACTGGCGTTGAATCGACCATTAAAGTCAGAGTGGCCCTTAATACATACGTGATTTCTACAAGTATCACTATTGTTACGGAAGTTGCTAACCGTGAAGTAATTTTTGTACAAATTCTTAGAAAGCAGTGGAGCTAACAAGCATCAATATTTGAGGAGCACGCTTACCAAAAAAATTGATGCAAGTTCAATTGCCGCCTTGGTGAATAGGCACTCTCATTCTCGCTCTATTATCCATTTATGCTGCTCGAAAATAGCACGCTTGAATGAGAGGCAATTTTAAATCTCGCATAATTTTCTGGTACTCGCTCTCCTTTGAATCTTGTCCAATGGTGCTAAACATGTAAGTATGTTATTAAAATAGACAAATTATTTGACGCACCAATTTCAGCTCAATGGAGAAACAAACGGCGTTAGCCAGGTGTGAGGCGCGACAGAGACATCGGCGACTCTTACCTGCAACGGAAATTTCTGGTTTTACATGGACACTTCCGAAACCATTCCGATTACTGCGGCGACATGTATCGTTATGGGATAAACGAGTATTGATTAAAGTACAAAATTTAAGACTCCTGAATATGCATTCCTTTCTAATAATGCCCTTTCAATGGATAAAAAGGAAACGACCCGGAATGAAGCGAGCAAGCGAATATGACTGGTTAAAAAGTGTGTAGAAAGAACAAGCACGCCATGTGCAGTTTCTTGACGCACGCACTGGCTAATATATGTATGAACATATCTAGATACTATGTTCAAAGATGAAATCTACTGGTGTTTTAATTGATCAGAAAACTAGAGGCGTCATTTTATTTAGAATTGTATTGTTGTCGAGAAGAAGCAAGAAGCCAGATAAGCACCGAATAATCGATTGTTTCTCAACTCCTTTATTCGCCAACTCTTTTCGACAAATATGTATATAACATCTGTTTTTTTCTATAAGCCACAAATAATAAGTTAAAAATCCAAGAAGTAAGTAAGCACATTCCCAATTCTACCAGCGAAATCCACGGGGTGACAATAGAGCGTGAAAAGTGTACAAAAGAGGGAATGGCAAGAAAAAGGACAATGGTTACAGAGGAAGCAGACGATGGAGAGAGAGGATGGCAGAATAAAACAATAAAGAAAGCGAGATCCTTATAGATCTCGCCGTATGCGCTTCCTTTCGAAGTTTCCGCGACGCGTGCCTGCAACGCCTTCCACTGCGCGTCGCGCGGTTCCTGACACGAGCGCAAATGATTACGGCATTTTCAAAGACTTACTACTGTGGGCCGTTTTGGAGAGCACCTTTTAGGCACTTTCTACATTTTTAAAGTAGAGAAATGCAGGTCTATAAAATAATTTTGCATGACAATTGATTTATAACAATTCTTGTATAAAAACTCACCTTAAAGTATCGCTCAAGCCGGAATCGCTCGGCAAAGGAGCCAAGGGGCGGCTCTGCGCCGCGCGGACGAGGACCGATGAAGCTACAGACAAGTGGCGGATCTTTGATGTTGATTGGATACCGTAATCTTATTACCGTAAGAAATCTTACTTTGGCATGTTGATATCGCGCCAGAAGTCATCGATTGGACTCTTGCGAGGATTCAGTGATTTCCCATCGCCTTCCGGTCGTGATGACTTCACCTTCTGGAGTGAAGCGCACGAATCGTATTGATCTCACACTCTCATCTCTCTCTCTCTCTCTCTTTGCTTCTCTCGCCTCCCTCTGTCTCTGCTTCTCTCGCCTCTCTTTCTATACATGCTTCTCTCTCTATCTCTACTTCTCTCTGCTCTCTCTCTATCTCTGCTTCTCTCTCCTCTCCCCACTCTCTCTCCCAACCAGAATCTCTCTCGTTGCTTCTGCGTGGGGTCCAGCCAGGAGGTCAGCGATCACCAGATCATCGTCGTAGAGGCGGTCAAATCGAAAGGAAAGATAATTAACAAAAATCTGGTGACCAAAGTTAGTGCTGAAGAAGAACGGGCAAAAGAAGAAGAAAATTTCACTCACCTTTCATTAAGCTCTTCGAGATCCTTACCGTGCCATTTAAGCGCTTCCTTAGCCTAGAATATTTTAGAAACATTTTGCTGTTAGAGAGACTTCTACGGGGAATGTAATGGTGAAAACTTGAGGTAGAGAGCGAGAGATGAACACAGAGATAGAGATATAGTGAGTTTGGTAGAGAGTGGGAAAGAGAGAGATTGAGAGAGCAACAGAGAAAATATACACGGCAAACAACCCACCTGCTCAACGGTGAGAATCGGAGGAGCCTTTGCAAATGTCATGCAACGAATCATTCCGTCCGGCCCGAGAAATCGCGCATTAATAGCCTGTAGAAAAATAATTAATTTATCAATTGTTAACTTTATTTCAAATTTAGTTTTTTTATTCAGTAAGAATTTTTAAAACTTCCTCGCGAAACAAAGAATGGAATGGACAAGAACTTCAGTGTGGTCGGGTGCGCAAAACTTCATCGCCTTGAGTGCGGGCCCAATTAAATTCTGAAAGCGGAATTGGTTTACTTTACATCCGTTACTGGAACGGATGTTTATATCCGTTCCAGTAACGGATGTTTCCAGTAACGGATATTTTGTGCATCCAAATAATGGCTTTCAAATAATGTGGTTCAAGTAAAAAAAATTTAATACAACGTTCAAAGGCACCTCCTTCTGTGCTCCTTCTCCTTTGGCCGACGGGAGGCCTGACCGAAAGGGAAGCATGAAGTAAAATAAGGAATCGAAGGAGGAGAAAACATATTTTCAGAATAAAATAAAACAGAACCATTGAAAGACAGGGAGGAGAGCGAGGAAGAACGGGGAATAAAGAAAGAGAGAGAGAGAGAGAGAGAGAGAGAGAGAGAGCGCGCGAAGAGATAGACAGACATAGAGAGGAGTGACTGACAGACAGAGTGCCATCTCCACCCACCTCGACCGTGTCCATGTGATCATCTGCCAAGATGATTGCCGCCCACTGGCAGAACGCAGCGTCGCACTGAAGTTGCCCGAGAAGAACTGCATCACTGCCAGCTTCACTTGCATCGCCTCAAAGATACTTAATTACCAATTATAATTTAAGATACTTTTTCGTTGTTTAATTATAAGATGTTCTCATGTACTGTCGAGGTCTGCCTCATCGTTCCGCAGCACTGTAAACATCTCAGCGGTCACCAGTCAGTTGTCTGCCAAAACATCCTCCCGAACGGCCCCCACCCTCGCGGCTCCCTAGTCCTTTCATCCCCACTCTCTTTCTCTCCACAATAAGAAGCTGAATATGTTCCACCAATTATATTGAGGCCAGCACGTGGACAGGGAAGGGAAGTGATAATACGAAATGAAGTTTCCAAGACGGCGGTTTTCCTACTCATGTTGCATATATTTTAAATGTCGCTAGCCAAATCTTTAGATGTTAACTCTTATTTCAGAATACCAGAAATACAAAGAGATGCCTAACAGTGATAGCGTCGAGTGGAGTGATGCCAGGAATCTGACGCTTTTCCAAGTACTCGACGGTCCACTGACGCGCGAGAACCTCCCGCACGAACTCGGGCAGGAAACGCTGTCAATTTGTAGCTTCTTTAAACAAAGCCATATGTAGTATGAATTTACACAGATTCTACATGCGTTGGATGCACATATGTATGTACATATGTAAATTTACAAGTATACTTTAAAAAAAAAATTGATAAACCTTTATGGAGAGTAATCACGTAAGCATTTTATTAGCATATTGACAATGTCTTTTTGTTCAAGACTTCCTCATGCAAGTTGAATGAAGCCGGCAGAGTGAGGGGCGGGCCGTCTTCAGGGAAGTGCTCGAGGAGGACACGAGGTAGATCGGAGCCAAACTGTTTGAGTGAATATCTTTTCTAAATTTAATTCCGACGTAAAAATAGATTACAAAACAGCGTGAATGAATGAGTGCCTTCTGGTTGCATGACGCGTTGCGTGCTTCAACTTTGCTTCTTTCCTCGTCGCGAGCCTTCTTCTCTGCACGTTTCTTCTCCTCGCGCAGCTTGACATAGGCTTTCGGTCGATACTGCGCGAACGTCTCTTCCCTGAATCAGGGAGCAATTTTGCAGAATGCTGACTTTTGGTAAAAAAAATTTCATAAAATAACTCTTGCACACTCCCATTTCCATCTCCACTGACCGATTCCAAAAGTTGATGACATTGAACTTTGGCGCCCACCGCTCTGGCAAGAACAGCATCGCTGCGGTCGACGCAAACTTGTACATCTACAACTCGAAAAGTACCTTAATTTTTTTTTCAATATAAATAATATTTTAATTATTATTGTTAGCCTGGTTATTTCGGCAAGAAGTCATAAATAGAGCAGCAGAACTTGCTTCTGTCGTAAAGACCGATTGGACAATGTTCAGTAGCGAGTTGAGGCCCGAGGCGACGAGAAGCATCCTTAAATAAAGATTTTTTTAAGTAATTCTATATAATTTGATATATCTTATTCCTCGCAAATTAATTTAGACCCGTACATGCTGGCTGAACTCGTTTGGCGGTCATTCGCGAAGAGAAGCGCGGAAGTCGCAGCGCACTGGAGGAGCGGGCCGCGGCCGCAGAAGAGAAGATTGCGGCGGACCTCGAATGGAGTAACTGGGGGGACAATTCTGTGTCAGATGTGAATTGTTCAACAGATTACTACATTTGAACTCCGCTTCCTCCAATTCGCTCACCATCGCTACGTTCTCCACTCGAAGAAGTTGTCCATTCGGAGACGCATCATGAAACGCTGAAGGAACTTTCTTTTATTGCCTTGTCAAACTAATAAATATGTTATTAAGCACCCGAAACTCAGAGAGAGGAATATTTAAGACAAATATATTTTTGCCACTTTGTTATGGAACTGCACGGCCAGCTCGCCAAAGAGAGAAGCGAGGAGCGCGAGCACGAAGATGACAGTGACGATTATGGCAGGCAGGGAGAAGGTGTCGAAGGAGCCTGCGCATTCCTTATCTTATTTCTTAATCCGTCTATCTCTTCCTCTCTTTATGTTATTCTCTCTCCTCTCCTCACTGTTTCTCTTTCCCTCTCTACGTTTTCCTCCCTTTCTTCTTTCTCGTACGTTCTCTCTCACCCAATCTTCTTTTTCTCTCTCTCTTATTCGGTCATCATCTTCTTATGTATCTCCATCTCTCCCCAGTCTCTTGCTCTCTCTCCCCAACTCTGCTTCTCCCCAAGTACCAGTGCTGCTCCATAGGGTTGGCGCATCCCAGCAGCTAGCCACTGCTGCAGCCGTAATTCCAAGGGCTATTGCGTACGAAAGACCCATTCGCACCTGCAGATATATTTAATTGGTTGATTAATTGAAACATAATAATAGTTGAGAGCCCCTTCTTTCCTGGTCCCCAATTATCGATTGCCCGCTCTCCCATTCTCTCTCTCACTCTCTCTCCCTCTCGCTCACTCTCTCTCTCTCTCTCACTCTCTTTCTCAATCTCTCCTTCTCACTGATTCTCTCCCATTCTCTCACTCTGTCTCACACACTCTCTCTCTCTCTCATTCTCACTCTCTACCCGACCATATAGTCGAGCCGCAACGGCCGCGTTTCCCACTCGTTGATGACATTTCCGACGATGACGTCATAGACGTGGCTCGCTTCGTTCAGCCAAAGCACTTGTACTGCAGTTTAGCCGATGTTTAAAAGGAGGATTGAACACAGAAACTCCTACCACGATTACCTTGACATGTCCGATTCATCCTAGTTTCACCTTCTTATTTCTAGCGAAATGATTGTATCACTAATTGTAAGTTTCCGGAATCTAGCGAGAAATAAGCTAGTCCAACTAGGCCATTCATTTCCCTGTGTCAGGTTTTCCAAAGCTATTTATTTCAAGTGCAAATCTTTGCTCATTAAAAAATTTTTACGTTCACGCGTCGGTACTGTTTTAGTTTCAACAGACCAGATTCGTTTCAGCTAAACATCGAAAATATGAGTTTACCGCTCCTTTAAATGGATTCAAATTTCCCGCCAGAATCAAAAGATTTCTATAAATTGCCTGAAACGTAGCAGAAGATGATGATCGTGCCCCACACACGAGCGCCCACCTGAAATATGAAGAATGTTTCCTGCTTTCTTAAACAGGATAACACTATTTTGTTATCTCAATCGCAGATACATAGAAGGCTCACTCCAACTATTTCTGTCTCCCTCGCAATCTCTCTCTCCTCCACTCTCTCAATCTCTCTCTCCGTCTTTCTTTCTCTCATTCTCTCTCCTCACCTTGTCTAATCCGCGGTCGTATGGCACGGAGTAGAAGTAGTGAAGTAAGCTGCCGATCGAAAGGAGAGTCGAGCGATGGTCTTGGAAATTATCCTGCGGAGTCTGGAAGAGGAAAAAAAGAGAGAGAGAGATAGAGAGGGGAAAAGAGAGATGAAAATGGAGTGAATGGACGCACTTCACCTGATCCAGGAAGAATGGCTGCCATGAGAATTCGTAGAATGACGGTGATGGCTGTTGCTGAAGCTGCTCCTTGTGCAGAATATTGCAGAGAAGCGGATACCTGGGTCTCTCATTTAATTGTACTCTCTCTCTCAATTTCAATCTTTTCTTAAATTCTCTCCCTCACTCTCGCTCGTTTTCCCCCTCTCGCTCGCTCTTTATCTTTCTCTCACTCTCTCTCTCTCCGGCATTCACTCTTTTGCATCATTCTTACTCCGACATACATTTTCACGAAGCTGCTGCCGAATCAGCAACTCGCATTTCTCGTACATTGGTCCCGCCTCGCACTCGCAGTAAGCGCTGTCAACCTGAGGGGTCATTTCTCTCACTTTCTCTCTCTCTCTCTCTCTCTCTCTCTCTCTCTCTTCCTCTGTCCCGGTTTCTCTATCTCCTGCTTTACCTTCCTCCCTCTCACATCCTATCACTCTGAACAACCCTCACTAACGTTTTCCACACATCTGCCATCTTTGCATGCCATGTTCATGTCATGTTCATCCAAAACTTTGGCGACAGGAAGCATGTGCCGCCCTGGAAGCGAAGTCATTTATAAATTATAAAATGTTAGTTCAAGAGATTCGGTCTTGCCGATCTCTTTCTGCTCTTCCGTAAACCTCACCGTCCATCCTGGCTTGCAGACGCACGCCGTTTCATTACAATATTCCGTGCCGAGCGGATCGCAGTCGGCGCAAGATTTGAAGGGCTCCGAAGAAGGAGCTTCTTCGTAGAGGACTCCGCCTCCGCCTTGGGCTATGTTAGGGTTTGGACGGGGAGAGATAGAGAGAGAGAGAGAAAGAGAGAAAGATAGAGAGAGAGGAGAGAAAGAGAAAAGTGATAGGGAGGCCCAGCGATTGAAGAAGAATAGACAACTGTTCGGTGATGGGCATTTGAAGAGAGTCGGATGCGGCGAGAGCTGGCCAATCTCAGTGCAGGTCGATGTGAAAGTGACTTCGGGAACTTGCGCACATTCAAAGTTAACCGAATCCTGATATGATGTCAATGGTATTGTGCATATCGTTGTCAACAGAGACAAAGTTTTGATTGAGAAGATAGAGTGAGAGGGAGAGAGAGTTAAGGAAAAAGAGAGAGTGCGAGAGACAGAGAGGTATAGAAACAGTGAGAGTGAGCGGAAGAGAGGGAGAGAGAGATCGCAAGAGACAGAGTGAGAGAGCCAGGCACCGTGTAGTTGATCACCGCCATCTTGTTGTCATCTCTGACAGTGAGATCTTGTGAGACAGTGAGACAGTGAGACAGTGAGACAGTGACATCTTGTTGTCATCTCTGACAGAGATATTGCTCGTATTCCTTGAGAGTCGCCTGCACTGCGCATGTTGGCGGGTTGCAGAATTCTACATCGTGATTATTTCAAACAAATATGTCTTCTTTTCAAATAACAAAATTGAAAATATATTTATTAGTAATTATCTTTATTGATCAATTTTGTAAATACACATTTGAGGCTATACAGTACCGTCCCACAACCAGGGGTGCAGGAAATTTCGGAACTTTCGGAAAGTTCCAAAATGTCCGATCAAATTGTGCGCTTCTGGATAATCGCACGTCGATTTGGTTTGCATATTTGGATTCAGGCACTCGGGTATTACCATAGTTGAGCAAAAAATGTCAAAATAATTCATATTGGCCAAAATGAAAATTTTGCGAATTCGAGATGCAGGGCCATCACAATTCGTAGTGCGTCAATGTGTAATCGTTTCAGTGCAATTTTATTTTATGTTATTTTTTAAATTTTTTTACATATATGTTCAGATAAAAAAGAAAACTGACTGGGCCGCATGCAGACAGCCACCGCTCTCGGATAAATGGAATTCGCGCTCATATTACTCATCAATGTCACGTCCTGCGAACATTGTATTTTCGACGAAATACACTTTATTTCCACACACAAAATAGCCACTAATACAGAATATCAATGCTCCTAATTTGTGCACCACCATAATGTTTTTTCGTTAGCTGTAAATTATGCATAAATAAACTGTCCAGAAATAATATTAACGATAACAATACATAAATAGGAAGAAATAGACATTTCTCTTACCAATTGAGCGTTCAACTCCGACAGACTGATGACTCGAACAGTTCGTGTGGCGCGGAATATTGCGGAGGCATGCGAGTTGGCGTAGAGGGGAGGGAGGCCGCCGTTCGACTCGCGGCTGATGTTATTATATTATAAACCGTTCTCCACGAGCTATTCCACTTGGCACCATGTGACCGCGACCGCTATAGCCGACATATCATTGAAAGGTACTGTAGGTGTCGTTTTTCCTTCCCATTCTCCCTCTCTCTTTCTCTCTAACTTCTTTAGCTCTTTATCACTCTCTCTCTCTTTCTTTCTCTAACAGTATCTCTGCAATTGCCTTCCTCTCAGCGTCCAGCTCAGCAGCTCCCATCATGTCGCTGAATGGCTTCCGCTGGCACGCATTCAAGCACTCCATGTACGATTTGCCTGAAAAGGGAGTGTGTATACTGTACTCCAAGACACAAAATTAATTCAAATCTCCCGCCATATCCCTTGAAGTACCTCCTGCGATCCATGTTGGATACATGCATGTGGTTGCGCCCTCAGTAAGACCAAGCGGACATGGGTGCGAGCAGTTGTCGTCGGCTGAAGAGAAATGTTTCTTTGGAGCTCTAATTGTTATTTCACCAACGAATTTGCCCCTTTCGTTTCTCTTTACTTAAACTTGTTCATAATCTCTACTTAAATCCCATCTTTGCTTCGCTCAAAAGTGTTCAGTCGTAAAGCGTACAGTCCGAAACTGTTGTTGACTCATCGCCATCATTGACAATGACACCTTCGTCCGTGGAGGGCGCATGGGAGAGTGAAAGAGTCGGCGAGTCAGAGAGGGAAAACGACGTCAGCGGGCTATATAAACAGTGTTCTTTAATGGTCTCTGAAAAGGTTTAAAAGTAACAATCCTTGACCATCTCAAACCATATTTGGACAGTGGATATTTTATTGTGTATAAGGGGGAACTCTCTCCATTGTAGACTCTTCTATGTTGAAAAGGAGGATACGAACCTAGTTGAAGACGATGCTTCTTTGTCGGAGCGAGATGTGGTAGTGCTCGTTGAGAATGCACTGGAAATCCCAGAATAGTTTCTTAGTTGTCTTATTAATTGTCACAAATTATGTATGTATTTTTAATTGTTTTTATTTTATTTTTTATTATGTATCCTTATATTTAAAGAAGTTCTATTGTTTTATAGGCAATAACCTCTGTGTCGCGGCCTCTGATGTTGGGGCCGATGTCATGATTGATGTTACATACTCTGATGTAGCTGCTGGAATGCTTTCCGCTGACAAAGTAGCAGTTGTGGTTATCTGGGTGTTTTTAGACATAGCCAATTGTGAGGAGGTCACAGGCGAAGTTTCATGCGCAAATGATCTTCCTTCATCAGTCGATCCACCCTGGCTCGTAAGAATATTGAATCTCGTGGTGCCAGGAGCTTCATTCTTTGTACTTTGATGGGCTGATTCCGAGCTTTTTCTCCATTCGATCGTGGATTCAGGCGTCGACGGCGTCATACTCTCGCCGGTTGGTTCGAATGTAGACAATCCGGTAATTCCAGTCGAGGCACCGGAGAAAGAGGCAGCACTGTCGCTACTGCCCCCTTTTCCGGATTCAGTTGCCTTAGCTGAGGCCGTGCTCATCCTAATCGATTCTGCTTCGGTTACCGATCCAGAGATTGATCTCGACTTGGTTGAGCTAGTCATTGAGGAGATGCCAGATGCCAGGCTGGTCGACATTGATGCGGAGCTAGTTGAAGTTGGAGAAGAATAAGACGGAGTTTCGGAGAAATTCAGTGACGTCGACTTCGAGCTGCGGGAGCTTGCGCCCGATTCAGTTTTTGACGGCGAGAATGTGGAGATGGCTAAATCTGTAGCTTAATTGTAAATGCTCTTATTTTTTATATATGTATATTGCTGTGAAATAAAAAATATACAAATGCATATATAATTTATTTTGAGAAGATAAATAGATTGAACGAACCAGGTGTCTCCGAATTTTCGTGAAGAGTTGAAGCAGAGGACATCATGTTGGTTGAGCTCGAGAGAGTTGACGATTTTGTTTGAAGATTAGAAGCAGAGGCAGTGAAGGTAGAGGGTGAGGAAGATTTCATGTGAAGAGGCGATGCTGAGGAGGCCACATTGCTGGAGGTTGAGAGAGAAGATGATTCTCTTCGAGTCGATTCTGGCGACGCGGTCGTCAATTTTTGATGTCGGGTTCTGCTTGTGACTTCCGTGGAAGGATATGTCGTTGGGTCCTCCATCTGTTTTCAATTTGAATTATTCCTGTTTTCAACTGTCTTCATAGGATTCAGATGATTTCCCTTCTGTATGCAGATTCTAATCGTTATAGAAGCACACCGCACACCATCTAACAGCAAGCGAGTGCTCGGTTTTGTATTCATTCTACAAATTCAAAAGACATTCACATTTTCGTCTTCTTCTTCTTGTTTTTCAAAAGACAACGAATCGATCTAACAGCCAAAAAATGGGATTGAGATAGGGTGGAGAGAGAAGTGAATTCGAAAAAGCTCATAAATGTTGAGAATTATATCGGTTTCAAGGGCAAATAACGAAAACTACTGCCGCCAGTTCTAACCACTCGATTTCTTGTGCTCTATTTTTTCAGCAGGTGATTTCTGCGGCCTACGAAAGAGCACGAATAATTGAGAACTTAATGCATTAAATGTTTTTGACTTAATTTTTCATTTTAATTGAAAATAGGTATGTCTCCTTTTCATTTCTTCACTAGTAACACTTGTAACTAGAAACACTAACCCGAGTCGACAGCAACTCGTCCGGAGTAGTCCTTCCTTTCTTCACTTCTCCTACTTCATTCTCTCGTGTCGTCGAAATGTAGCTGTTAGATATCGAAGTTGATGAATGCTCCCTGTCCATGTAAGGTGATGTCATAGCCAGCATTTCGGAGGTCGTAACTATCAAATCAGTGGAAGAAGTAGCCAGTGAGGTGCTCATGCCTTTGTCTGAGGAAGGCTCAGAAGGATGATCGAAAGTGGAAGATTGAGGCGACGTTCGAGTCACGGGGGCTGAAGACGGACTCGTTATTTCAGTTATCGAAGAACTCGCAGCTGCCCGCCAGCTACTGGAGGTGGACGATTCATCGTCAGACGAGCCAGTAGTTGGCGACTTGAATGAATCGGCCGACGAAATTGTTTCGGCAGTATAAGATGCTGTTGATGCTTGCAACTCCGGTGCTGTGAACAATTCTCCTCTTATTGCGGTCGTACTTTATGACGAAGCTTTGACTGAGGTTACAGCTGAGGTAGTTTCCAATGAAGTCGCTGTCATGGTATATAATTGTACAGTTTCATCTGTTGTTGCAGTCATCAGCGGATTGCTACTAGCTGTGCCCGACGCTTTCGTTGGGGGTTTCGGTGATGATATACGCGAGTTTGTTGCATCACTGTTCGCAGCAATTGATGTCACCGTACTCTGTTCCACCAAATCAGCTGTAATCGACTGCGAAGTAGTTCTGTCCGTCATTGGAGAATTTGCTGCCGTTCCATCTGATGGCGATACAATTATTGATTCAGAGAATGTTGCAGTTGTCTTTTCAGGGGTCAACATCTCAGTTATAGCATCGCTTGTGGTTTCTGAACTGGAAGTCGAGCTTGCTTCTGGGTTTATTTTGACAGTGAACGTGGAACCTTCAGGTGTTTGCTCCTGCAACGTTGTTCGCAGATCCGGGTCGGACGAATCAAATGATTCAGAAGTAGTTATCGATACGAAGGCGTTTGGCGAAAAAGTAGACCGCTCACTTTCAGTAGTAAATAAAGATGTCTCCTCCGATTCCTCAACCATGCTCTCGCTTTGAAAGACTGTTGATGTGGACGACTTTTTTGTTTGCATTTCGGAGGTGGTTCCACTCGTCTTCTCCGCTGTCGATGAGACGGCGTTGGTAGGCTTCTCTGACGCGCTAGTGGAGAGCGGCGTCTTCTTGTTGCCATCAAGAATTGTTTTTCTCGCAGTAACAAATGAAGTCGAAGTTGCGTCCATCTCGTTTCCTGTCATATCAGATGTACCGGCCGTTGTGCTTGGGTATTCCAAGGTGGAGGCAGATGAAACATCACCATCTGATTCCCCAACCACGCTGTTGCTTGGAGGCGCTGTTGATGTCGACGACTTTGTGATTTGAATTTCGGACGTTGTTCCCCTTGTCTTCTTGGCCGTCGATGAGACGGCGCGGTCAGGCTTATTTGACGTGCTAGTGGAGGGCGTCGTCATCATAGGCGTCGTTTTCACTGTGGTAGTGGCTTTCAGTGATGATTTGCGCGAGTCTGCAATGTCCGTGTCCTCAGCAAATGATGTCATAGTACTGTGCTCTTCCAAGTCAGTTGTAATCGACTGTGAGATAGTTCCGTCCGTCGCTGGAGAATCAGCTGTAGTTACATCTCGTGTCGATGCAATGATTGATTCAGAGAATATTGTAGTTGTTGTCTGTTCAGTCAGCACTTTAATGGTAAAATGCTTGTGGTTTCTGAGGTGCACGAGCTTACGTCAAGGATGAATTGGTCAGTGATTGTGGAGCTTTCAGGGATTCCTTCTTGTGACGTCGATCGCAGATCCGAGTCGGTCGTTTCAATGGCATTCGAAATGTTGCTCTGCTCGAATGATTCAGAAACTGTTGACGAGATGAAGGTGGATGGTGATGAATCGGAGCGCTGTTTGCCTGTAGTATAGAAAGGAGTCGCCTCTGATTCCCCAATCACGTTGCCGCTTTGAGAGCCTGTTGATATGGATGACTTTGTGGTTTGTATTTCGGATGTGGTTGCGCTTGTATGCTTGGCTGTCGATGAGTCGCTGGTATGAGGTTTCTTTGACGTCGTCGTCTTAGACTCCGTTCCGAACACGCAATCCCGTAATTCAACACCCCTTTTGCCTTGGCACTTTGGAAAATTAGGATGATACATCATAGTCTCGACCGGCTTTGCTGCAACAAAATAGTTATAAAAGGGCAGCCAAGGGAGTAGTCCTTTTGAGATACTGCCAAGCAAGTAAGCAGAAGGGTAGAAATGGTTCTTAAAATGCTCGTCTTTTAACCTTTTCCAAAAACATGTGCTTCTCGTGCTAATGGAAGCAGACTGAGGAGAACGACCAAGAGGATCAGTCGTATATGTCTCATCTCTGAAACCGGTAGTTCGCTCTTATGCATCTATCGTTTTATGCCTTTCACTTTCTTACACATATATGTATGTACATATGTATACAATAGATATGTCACTCAAAGGAACCTCTCTCCGAATTTGTTGCTTTTCGCTTGACCCAAGGTTTAGAAGGCACTTTGTTGTTTAGAGAATGCAGTAGTCGGAACAAATACGGTTGAGTTTCGAATTCCTTTTAGGTGAAATATCACGTTCAGTAAACAAAGTAATATAAGGCTGTATCGAATGAGTAAGGGTGGAGGAGATCGAAAAGATGTGTTACTAGATTACTAGACAGAGCGAGCTATTCAGAAGGAGGGGGAGAGACAGCCACTCAGAGACGCCCACATATAGATGTGGAGAAACTTCTACTGGCTTCAAGATCAGAGATGCGGTTCGGTTTTCTCTTCTCCTGCCATCGCCTGCTCATTATTTTTATGTCCTTTGCTTCTGCCCTTCGCAACCGTCTTCTTCTCATCGCGACCACTCGATTATCTACCGATTTTCCATCTCTTTATTTCTTTCTCTTTCTCCCTCTCTCTGTCTCTCGTCTCTCTCTTTCTCTCACCCGCTCTCTTTTCTCTCCAGAATGACAAAGTCTCATATTTATTGCCTGCTTCATTGCCTTGAGCATCATTCATGGCTTGGCTGAAATGGAGAAAAGAAATAAATGCCAAATCTTGAATGGATGACCCTCCCTCCGTGAAGTTCGCTACTTCCATGGCTACCTTCACTAACCAAACATCGCGCTCATCAAACACCACTTCCCTCCACACCTGATTACAGCTAATTCAGCAACCTTCAACCAAATATCGTACTCGTCACACACTTCTCCCAATCAGCAGCTGACTCTAACCAATACTTCTTCGAAGTTATAAATAACATTTTCTAAACCGCAACCCAAATTAAAATTCCATTATTTCTTTAAAGAAGCAAAGAATCAATCAATGAAACGTGAATCTGATCAAAAAATAGTAAACAACCGTAATACCGACTACTAATGTTCTGCGAAATGAGAAGCCATCTCAAATTCAGCAGAGCAGATGTATTAAAACCATAGTGCCACCAAGAGATTTTGTATGCTTGTAGTGAAATCTCGAGAAGAACCGAAATGCGGTATTAAGTAAGAGGGTTATAGAAGGTGAAGCAAGAGGAGTCTGCGCAGGCAAAGTGTTGCCACGACGGGAGGAGAGATGAAGAATTCCTCCTCGATTTGTGCATTCAATGATTTGTCCATCAAATGAGAGCGGCATAAGGAAAGGGAAGGGGATAGTAGACAAGAGAGATTGGCGAAAGAAACTCTTTCCTTAGCCGCCCGACGGGGCTGAACGAACGAAGAAGCCTTCGTTGGCGAAGACAGAAAAGAGAGAGAAGGTGAAGTGCGCGAAGAGGGTTTAGAGCCAGAGGGGGGGGGGGAAGAAAGAGGGGAGAGAGGGTATTAGCGGTAGATAGATGTACAGAAAGAGGGCGGGAGTTCAGATACAGCCGTTTCGAGTGGTCTCAAATGGACTAACGCCCGTGAAACCTTCCCTGCCCGAGGACAGTTTAATCTTAAACCAATCGGATGGAGAAAACGAACAGCCACTGACTTCTTCTCAAGTTCCTTTCTCGAAGAAGAACGAGAGGAGAGAGGTTGACAGACGGCTATTGTGGTCGCGTTCTTCTTCTTATGCTCCCTTAACACACAATATTAGTTATCGAACAGAGTTTTATCAATCACACAAATCAGCTGCAAAGAACCAACGTGAAGCGACGTAAGTTCAGTGGTTTGGAAGTTGATGATTGTGAAGAGAGAGACTGAGCCATCTGTCCCTCGGTCAACTGGGGCGGGACTTAAGGCCACTTCGCCCCGCCCCCTGCCGCCGGCACAGTCACTTCCTACCAGACACGAATGAAGAGGCGGCAAAGGAAGAACTCTAATACTTTGAAGATGCCGTAGAGGATGTAAACTGTCATTTAGCGAAAGACTAGAAAGAGACAGAGAGAGAGAGAGAGTGAGTGAGAGAGATAGATAATGGTAGAGAAGTGAGAGAGTTAATGTAGAATGAGAAAGGGGAGAGAGTACTAAAGACGGCCGGAGATGTTCTGCAACCGCGTGTTGAGCCTATAATTATAAGTATTAAAATAATATTGGTTGTAATGTATTAATATTAAGTTACCAAGCGTGATAGCAGCGAATCAGCGATATTATATATATATATATATATATATATATATATATATATATTCTTCTCCTGCCCATCCCCACTGCTCATTATTTAATGTTCCTTGCTTCTGCCCCGACGCAACCGTCTTCTTCTCATTGCGACCACTCCGTCATGTTCTCGATTTCCCATCTCCTTTCTCTCCCTCTCGCTCTGTCTCTCTGCCCTCTCTCTTTCTCTCCCCCATCTCTCTCTCTCTTCATTACAGTATGACAAAATCTCAACTTTATTGCCTGCTTCATTGCCTTGAGCATCATTCATGGCTTGGCTGAAAAGGAGAAACGAAATAAATGTCAAATCGAGAATGGATGAGGCCTCCGTAAAATCCGCAGCTTCCATGACAACCTTCTCTACCAAACATCGCACTCATCACAGACTTCTCCCATCCTGACTCTAACCAATCCTCCTTCGAAGTTATATATAAATGCCAATCAATGAAACGTGAATTTGATCAAAAAGTAGTAAACAACTGTAATACAGATACTAGTATTCTGCAAATTATGATCAAATTCAAATTTATTCTATTAAATGAATCACTTACATATATTACGGCGGTCACTAATAATGTGCATCTTCTCAGAATAATTTCCCTTGTTGGAACATCTGCTCGATCCCTCTGTAGCTTTAAAAAGATCATATAATCATTGTCCTTATTATATCTGATCAGAATTAATGCTGCGATCCTGTAATTTTGAATTTTGATTTACGCAAATTTCCTTATCCGATGTTTCCAATTAAATTGTTCGAGTGCTAATGCTTTCCTCCCATCTCCCCCTATTCAGCAGCCGTTCAGCATATGTGCTAGTAAGATACGCTCTCTCTCTCGCACATGCCATGCCACCTCCATGGGGACCTCTTCCACCCCTCTCCCTCTAGGGCCTTGCTCACCCCATTCCGACGGCGAGTTCGCTGTCCCTATATCCCACCCCCTCCCCATTACAAGTTGTTCTGTTTTTCCCCGGATATTTCGCTCGGATATCTCTCTCTCCCGCTTCAATTCAAGCCAAATCTCCAGTACGCCAGATATGTAGGATAAATTAAATGCATTTTTTATAAGTCTATTCTCCTTACTCCTTTGAATAGTGTTATCTTTTAAACAATTTTCGCAATTTGTTAAACAAATTGAGCTGACAGATAATCTAGATCGACGACAATGACAAAAGCAATATGATGCATTTTCAGCAATGCCTCAAAAGTAACAGACTGAAGCGCGTAGCCCTCTTGCAGTCGACTTCGATCCTCAATCATCGATCAGCTTAATCTTCTACTCTAAGATGAACACGAATCTCATCATATTCTCAGCTCCAATTACTAGAAGATTAGAAAAATATAGCTTGTTCCAAAAAAATTCATTTTTTCTAATTGTTTCGTAGTGAGCGCAAAAATAGTAGGAGAAATGGTTAAAAATGGTTGAAATTTAATCGTCTCCTTCTAAGGACATGGGAAGAGATAAATAGCATATACATAGATTGAGAAGAGTATTATAGGGCCGCAAATAGAAAAAAAAGATAGAGAGAGAGAGTATCACTGCGAGAGAAGCACATTGACCGCGATGGCAGCGAAGAAAAGGAATTATCTCGTTTATTATCTATGCATCTGCCTACTGACTTCTTGCAAACAAGTCCAACGGAAGACTTTTTCTAATTAAATCCAGAATTTTCCATTCGTCGAACAAGAGAAGTTCTAATTTTTCTAAAGCAGCACTAAAATTTTTCTGCACTTTTGTTCGAGAGAGTGGCCATTCAAAGGCAAGGTTCTATCTTGTAGCTGTATTTTTAATGCTTTTGACAAGAAGACGAGAAGACAATCGGTGTAAAATACTCGAGGTATGTAGCTCTTATACCGTTCAGGATATCAAGGGAATTAAAGACGATCCTCGCACGAAATAGAAAGGTGTGGAAGTTAGTGAGGGACCGAGAGGCACAAGGTCACGATCTAAAATAACAGAACTCTTTGATAAGAATCTTATGCATTTTCATTAATTTGGGATACTAAAATAAAACGTTCACCATACTAGCACATGATGATGTCGACACCCTGACGTTCACCATCGGCGGCGAACTCGAAGACATTTAGATTAATAACTAGGCTCTTTGGGGATACGTCGCTGTCTTGAACCTGTAAAAACGTTCACAATCATAACATAGTTAATCGAGCATTTTAGCTCAGTTTTGCACAGGTTGGAACGGACCTTGGAACCAGGACCTCAGACGCCAAAAAAACTAATTCTTGTGTCACCTTAAATGGCTCTCCGTTCCTGCAGGTCGCACGGCAGCGCCCCGTGTCTTCTATGAGGTTGATCATCTCAATTTGTTCCTGGGTGTAACCATTATCAAGCAAAACCCCGACGCAGGAATTCTGCATGCAAGTTACCTGGAAGAAAAAGCGTGAGCAACATCACCACATTATACGACTGTCTAGTGCATACATCTATAAGTTTTGAGTTTGAAGGAAAGCATTCAAGGAAAAATAGTTCGTGATCACATGTCTCCAACCTTCGTGACAACATTAGGATCAAAGTAAGGAAACCACTTCCTGTCACCGCTGGCACAGGTGACGAAGGAAGATGTAAATGTCTCGCTTGACGGGTCAGAATTGGCCTATTAATGTCGTCGATGTATTGGTTTAAAGATAAGAGTCCTACTAACTATAAAAATACCCTGTGAATATATGTAAAAGACATTGAGACTTGTGGCATATGTAGATCTTTTTCTGATATATTTCCATCACTTTATTTGAAAGAAGACTAACGCTCGCGATCATTCCGTTAGGCACAAATATGACTTGGTCACCAGATTCGTCCACAATAGAGTGATAGATAATGTTGGAGAAATTGCCTCCATTTAATTCTTCCAGCTCCGGGCACGCATCCAAGACTGGCTGGGTCGTCGACAACCGATCGACTGACAAGAATGGTTTATGCGACTTTTGATAGCAATAGTTCAGCCCACTTGGCGTAGCACACGTTGTCAATAAAAGCTTATCGGGGCTCCCGAATGGCTGCCAGTTATTGGACAGGTCACAGAAAACTTCTTCGGTCGGCACACGAAAGCACTCATTGGCAGACATGCCCGGCATCTAGGCGAGAGTATCCCCTCCATGCTGCCTTTCTTTTCAACATACTAACCGGCAGCTTTCTTTCTTTTATTTATATCCCGTGATCCCAAAGTAGCCTGAAAGTAGAATTTAATTGTTCTTCTCGTGTGTATCATAAGCTATGAATATCTCATCATTCCTTCGTTACTCTTTTTAATAAACTAAAATCTGACCTGATGGGCAGAGCGTAGAAAAAGGGAAACTGACAGCGCAGGTACAATCGTCTAAGAAGTGCTATTGGCAAGACATTTTTTTTTCGAAAATTATCATAAAGCTGCTAACAATATTTCTGAAAAAAAAAGTTTTAAGAAGAAAAAAACATTATCCAGAGTGAACGCTCTCATTCTTTAGGCCAAATGCTTGATTGTAATGTCCTTCTTAATGGAAAATGGAAAGAAACTGACAGCAGGCGACGGGCTTAGTCACTGGCTTCTTATTCCTGTCGATGAGGCCGGGAAGTGCTGGGTTGCAGGCGACGGAATGAAGAATCGCTGACTGCTGAAAGAATAGAGTTTGGAAATGAAGCTAGGCTCATAGTGTATCTGTTAGTGGTAAAGTATATAAAGTACGGAAAATCCTACTTTGTATCCGTTACAAATAACGGATATTTTTCTGTGCTTGCTGCTCTCCGAGTACTGACATCCTCATAACGAATCTGATATTTGAGACAGTCCTTAACACCACAGCCGTGCTTGCCAAGGAAGGGCTTGTCGACAAAGGAATCCTTGAAGTAATCATCGTTTTTCGAGTACTCCAGCATAGGGCACTTTTCACATGCCGTCTCTGTTAATACTGCCCAGCATAGTCATTTCCTAATGCCCAATGAAAGAGCATCTATTTTTTAAATCGTTATCACAAGGTTATTAATTTGCCTATTATCTCTCAATATATCTTTTCCAGAATTACTACTATTCCGAGATACATATTCACGTTCCGAGGGATGTACAAATATGGAGGATACTTTTTCTTCTTCATCGTTTTCTCGTATACCCTCGCTCTGACACACCCATTCACGTATTTTTTACAAATTGAATTAATAGACAAATATTTAGAAACATGAAATGAACAGACCGGCCTTGCAGAAAACGCTGGCTCCATCCAGAAAAGGGACGGGCGGAGCGGAGTCGTCTTCAAAGACGGCCGGAGTCTTAAAGGCGCACGTCAGCTCGCCCGTCACCGGATAAGGCGAACCGAAGGACTGAATGAGAAGGGAGAGAGAGAGAGATGGTGAAGTGAGAGAGAGAGCGTTAAGAGAAGAGATATTGAGAGAAGGAAAGAAAGAAGAAGAAAGATAGAGGGAGAGTTGATGAGGAGATAGAGAGAGCGAAAAGAGGACAGCTGTAGGAGAAAGAGAGGAAGAGAGAGAGAGAGAGAGATTGGAGAGAGCGATGGTGAGGAGGGAATGAGAGAGAGAGCAGAGAAGGTGAGAGAGCAAATATGTACAGTACCGCTCAACGGCGAGGGGTCAATGCTGCGTCGCCTATAGCGGATGTGCGGCTACATGGGCCTAGTGGAATATCTCGCTGCAGAAAGCGTTTAACGCAAATCACAGATCAATATGAGATCCTTGAATTTTTCTTCACTAATCACGTTAAAGAATTCTTAAAAAATACAGCAAAACTAATGCAGCAAAATATTTTTGCTCCTTTTGGGGTTCGAACCTGCGACACACGAAATACTATATGAGAACGCAGCAATTATGTCACTGTAGATATCGCGGAGCGAGAGAGAGAGAATGTGAAAGCCAGAGAAAAGGCAAGCTATACGAGAGATACAAAGACAGCTGAGGCGAGAGAGACATGGATGCGAAGATAAGAGAGAGTGCGAGAGAGAAAGAGAGAGAGCGAAAAGATAAGGAGATTGTTCAGAGAGAGCGAGATGGCGAAGCGAGAAGAGATGATTTGAATGAGGCATATCTTACATCATAGGCGAAGAGTCTTCCATTTGTGCACGTGGCCGTCTTGCATGAACCGGTCAACGTTCTCGAAAGAAGCTCGTCATCCGTACAATAAAAGGCGTCCCCGCCGCATGTCGTCGCCTCAGGAACCTTGCATGAAACACTGCCTTCCCAATTGGATTTATATTTCTCTATAAGTCTGTACAATAATTTCTTTTTTTTCCAAACAATAAAGCATACTGTATGTATGTACAGCGATTAAATGCAATCACATTTACACTTTTGATGAGAAAGAAATGAGACTATCTAGCCAAAAATTGAACGGACTGGGACGCCTTGTTCGGTAGGAAGAAGAAAAAACCCAACGGATTTAGTTAAGTGAGCTCATACCTTGTAGACAACGTCGTTGCACTTGTCGCAAGGCGGCGCTGGGGTCGTCGTTGTCAACGAAGTCGTTGTTGTGGACAAAGCCGTTGTTGTCTCTGGAGGCAACCTGAAGGTCAACGAATTCGATGTGGGTGCTCTCCGAGGAATAATACAATAAAATATCTAGAAGCACGCATGAATTAGTGATTTTATTTCGGTTTCATAAGTAATACACGTTGTAAATAATTAGTAATAATAATAATCATACATAATATAATGAAGTGGAAAAAACTGATTAGTTAATATACATTCTGAAGAAAAAGGCGATAACTAATGGTAAGTAGGGGTTTTCTGTGTATTCCTAGAATGGAACCTCATCGTGGACGGGTGCGTGGGCTGCATGGCCATACACGCAAAGGCAACCGTGACTGTCGCGGCAGCGTTGAGGGCGAGCGGAAGAAGTCGGCGGTTCATTGATTGCTAATTAAAGGAAGAGGAACAATGCAAACGTCTTATTGAATATGAATAACTTCAACAATAGTAAATAAATTCCTTAGATTCACTAGCGGATCAAACACCTTGAGGGGGAATAAAGGAATGGGAGCCCTAATGCGTTCCTTTTATATTTGATTGAAGATGTTCGCTCGCTGAGCGCTGACAAGCAAGGTTGATATGAGATGATGATTGAGTGAGAGGGTAAGTGAGGAAAAGTGATTAAGCTGAAATGGGATGAGACTAAAAGAAACCTACGATTGCGGAGACAACCGATAATCATATTCAAAAAAAGCTTAGCTCTGCTCGAACAGGTTGGACCAGGCGGCAAGGCGGTGACCTTAAGTGGAGAACGTGTAAAACGTTCGGTGGAGGATAGATTGAAAGAAAAGAACGAGTGCGAGACACTGGTGTATTTTCGCCCTCCGGCAATCCAGTGTGCCTTGTTTCTAACTGCCTTGTGCTTAAAATATGCTTACTCCATTAACGTGCACGAAATTCAACTGAAATCTATTTGACTTTTCCTGATTTTTGTAGTGGCTCTCTCTTCATAACACGATCTCTCGTCCTTCAATCGAGCAAAAAGGCGCGAATTCAAGTTAAGGTTTTTGGTTCCTTCAGTTGTTCAAAATTCACCCATTCTTTTGACTACATGCTCTTCAATGTGTTGATATTAGGATTGCCCTCGGCCGCATTTCACTTTCGTTTCCTAACGGAAAGTCTCACTTCTCTTACTTTCTCCGTTGAGGTCACACATTCATCTTCTTCAACAATTGAATCGGTCATAAAACAGAGTATTTTCCTTATTTCGCGACTGAACCACTTGTTGTGTCTTCCGAAGGGACTGTGAGACGAGGAGAGGCGGAAGAGAGCTTATTGGAGAGAAGGGAGAACGAGTGCAGTGAAATGAGCTCGCCTGATAAAGCATTATGGATTTTGCGTAACTTATGCAGAAAGTATGCTGATTACTATTTCAATAGCGTGAATCTAATATTGCTACTTGACTCATGAAAGGCGAGAAAGTAGACAAAGCTATAACTTGAAACACAGTGTCTGATAGCTTTACTCAGAGAGCAAAAATAAATGCAGATATTCACTATTACATAACTTCACTGATACATTTGACTTTTTTCAACAGCCTAAACAGTCGCTGAAGACTGTGAGCGCGATTTACCCGGCAATAAGGTATTCGTTGAAGAATGCAGCCCTTTTCAGTGGCTCACTACTACTACGATTGTTGTTACTAGCAACCATCATGTGACGATAACCTTTAGCCCTCATCCTTTAGCTAAGGGCACTTCCGCTTTTATCTACAGTCAAGCAATCTTCAAATTTTTCCCCAAATTAATATTCAAGATAATGTTTTATTAGAACATTTAAGAGGACATTCAATAATGATTCTCCTTGATATTGGGTTGGGAGTTGGCAAATGCTACTATGTGCATTAATAAGTGAATGATATGTTTGCATCTAAGTAATGAAACAAGATTTTATAAGTTGCAATTGAATACAACTCTACATTGTTGGAGCCTAATGTAAGTTCCAAGCGTTCCCCTCGGTCTCTCTCTGTTATTCATTTTGTCTTATTTCGCACATCCATTGTTGAATATATACTTGACTAAACTTAAATGTAAACAAAATTATAATATAAATTAATACATATGTATATACAACTTCCTTCCAGCAGTGCGAACGGCCTGACTTGAGTTGCCACATGTGCAGTGCCAATATCACCTCCCGCTCGCCGCTCTATCTCTAATTGTAAGACTCACTCTCTCTCCTCTCTCTCTCTCTCTACTCTCTCTCTCGCTACTCTCTCTCTCTACTCTCTCTCTCTCCTTAGAACTTTAATTAATGGTGTTACTAATTAGAATTTTCTTATATCGTTTACTACTACATTGGTATGTTTTTTAATGAAACAATTATGATTTTACATGTTTGTACATATGTATCTTCCAACATTTCATAATTTAATTCGATTAATTTAAAAAATTCAATTGATCATATGGTTAAACGCATTTCACTTTCGTTTCCAAAGGGAAAGTCTCACTCCTCTTCCTTCCCCTTTGAGGAAAGTGTAATTTCACATCTTCAGCAATGATAGAATCTTTTTAAATGCATATTACGAAAGTTTCCCTTAACAGAATATTAGCAAAGGTGGCATTTTTCTCATTAGAAAAAAACATAAGCCATCGCTATTCCAATTCCGTTGCTTCATTTCTTCCTCTTAATAGTGGTTAACGGGAAAAAACTTGCGAGCGGGGTGGATGGTGGGGTTGGTGGTTCGAGTCCGGTCAGAAGCAAAATCTCTTTATTTCTCCCACAGGTACATCCCTGTCTTGCCGCCTCTTCTCTTGTCACCTTGGCTTCCCCGGTCAATGCGAAGATTTACAATGAGAGCTTCATCGAGACATGGGGAGGAGCCAAGCGAAGCTCCGGCCGGCGTTGCGAGCAAAAGGCCGAGCTGAGGGCGCTACTGACGAGCATCAAGCTGGTCCATTTGAGGCGGGAGCACACTCCGCATTCTCGGATCTTCCTTTGGCAAAGAGATTCGCATGCGTCATGCACGAGATGCTGCCGTCCCGGGGTGTCCAGCTGAGCGAGCTTGCCGGTCTACTCAAGCAGCATCACTCCGCCATCGATGACTTCATCAAGGACATTGGCGCCTCTCTCCAGATCGACACCAATCCCATCCTTGCAGCAACCGGAGAGAACGGCAAGAAGAAGGAGAAGGGAATCATCGCGAGCAGATGAAGAAGTTTGGACAATCTCGTGAGGCTGCAGAGTAGTGGAAGGCGACTCTCTCTCCCTCTCTCCCTCTCCCTCTCTCTCCGTGTCTCTCTCTCTTTCTTTTTCTCTCTCACTCTTTCTCTCTCTTCGTTACAGAATGACAAAAGCTCATATTTATTACCTCCTTCATTGCATTGAGCACCATTCATGGCTTGGCTGAAAAGGAATACAAAGAAATAAATGCCAAATTGAGAATGGATGAGGCCACCGTGAAAGTCGCTGCTTCCATGGCTACAATTCACTACCAAACATCGCAGTCATCATACTTCCTTCCATACCTGATTCCAACTACTACTGCTTCCTACTTAAAATATAAAATGTCGTTTGCTATACCACAGCTCTAATTAATACTCTATTATTTCTTTAAAAGCGCACAAACATCAATAAATGAAAAGGAATGTGACAAAGACTGTATTTTCTCTATTGGTACACCCCCCCCCCCTCTATATTAGAACCACCCATCTAATAATACCCCCTTTAATAATGTCATTGAAAAATAGTACCCCTCCGTCCAGCCGAACCCCTTCAAATGAGACGTCAGGTCGAGACGACCTCGAGTGGATCCCCCGTGGTATGGGATGCTCTCCCCAACGAACGCACTCAAACAGGTCTAATGCAATGCTATTATTTTAATATGACTCTCTGAAATCTGTCGTTGCTTTATTACTATTGCACGTATTGTAACGAATACTTTATCAATAAAGGCATCAGCTTGTACTGTATCTTTTTCTTTTTTTTTACAATTTACGGCAGAGACATCGTTTCGTCTTACAATTAATGCTTATGGCCTTTTCAGTTAGCGAATTTATTGTTTGCGACAGCGGCCAAGGAGACCAAACATTTATTATGCCATTTAAGAATGAAAATTCATGAACGATCCGGAGAAATGAAGCGTGGCGGAAAGGGTGAAGCAATCGGAAGGCAATCAAATGCCATCGATAATCCCTTAAATAAATACATATGTAAATACATATGTTAAATTCACGATCTCCTATCGGCTGAAGACAAAAAAGTACTAAAAATATTACATATCTGCAGAGTTATCAATGCCTGAAGAAATCGAATTGTAATTGCGCAGTTCGTAGCGACTCGAACTGCTCGGAGCTGTTCGAGCCGTTACAAGTTTTTCTGAATTTTCGAGATTGATCCTAGGTTGACAAATGTGAGTAATCTTCAGCACTTTTTAAACAATATGGATGCACGAGTGTGTTAAGAAGTAAAACAATACTTCCAAAATCCTTTGCCTAATTTTCAATGGTTTTTAACTAATCTTAGCTCTTTGCGGGTCGAGTCGTATCCCTGCCTCCCCTGACAGTTAACAAAGACAAAGTTTCGTTTCGTTCCTTTCTTACAATTAGATTTGTGTTAATGCTTGCCACTGTGTCTTTCAAGGATACCAAAATTTATTATGTCATCTATGAACAAATGAAACGAGCCAGACAAATGAAACATGGCGGAAAATGTGAAGCAATCGGAAGGCAATCAGATGCCATCGAAAGCCATTTCAGACGTCCGTGA
The DNA here is from genome assembly GCA_945643635.1 of Allodiplogaster sudhausi. NCBI lineage: Eukaryota > Metazoa > Nematoda > Chromadorea > Rhabditida > Diplogasteridae > Allodiplogaster > Allodiplogaster sudhausi. Next base: position 1,769,908 of record CALZFC010000274.1, on the reverse strand, counting down.
ATATTTCAGTGCTTTGGATCTTTGCTCAGAAATTTGGGGTTACACAAACGGCTTGGGAGCGAATTCGGCCAGTGTTGTATGCGAAATCAATATGCATTCTTCCAAGTACACATGTCGGGTGGCTCGGTTGTTGCTCCGTCAAATTTCCTTTGAATATGTATAAAATGCATTGTTTTGTCGCATATTAATAAGCTTTAAAGGAGGATTACAGTACTCGCATCAAATAACAAAGAGAGATGAGCTTATTGCTCGCACCACAATGCAAAGCTATTATTTTGGGATGGTCTTTGAAATCTGTCATTAGTAGACAACTGTTGCATCTGAGTATATATTGTAATATATACATACTTTATTTACAATCAATAAAGGCATCAACTTGTTTTGTTTATTTATCGCTTTTTACACTTCACAGAGACATTTCGTTTTGTACTTGTTCGTTCATAGATTCGTGTTAATGCCTGTGGCCTTTTCAGTGAGCGAATTTACTGTTTGCTACAGCGACGTGTCAGAGAAGGCATTTAAGAATGAGAGAAGGCATTTTTTTTATGACATTTAAGAATGAAAATGCATGAACGATCCAGACATATCAAAACGGGGTGTAATCGGACGGCAATCACATGCTATCGATAAAATTCATATGTTACGAAATACAAAGTATGTTAAATGCACTCACTCGTATCGGTTGAATTCCAAAAGTATTAAGATACAGCATTGTTGCAGACTTATCAATATCTGTGGAAATCGAAAATCCGTTCCTTTTATAGTTCACGTGCACAACTCACTCAAAGTGGTCGACAGCCATTCAAGAACCAACAATATGCAGTGACCACCACAATGTAAAGCTTTTATTTTGGGATTTCAGGCTGAATTCTATCATTATTAGACTACCGTTGCTCGTCAGCTATTGCAATATAAAGTTTATTTGCAATCAATTATTTTTTGGCGTTTTTTTTGCACTGAAAGGAGACGAAATCTCACTCTTGAATTCGCGCCTTATATGGTTTAGAGAGAGGCTGTCGCCTTAATTAGGAAAATTAGTTAGGAAAATTTCAAGTATAATACAAATGAGTTTCATGCCACTTTTAGCAGAGACATTAATGCGTTTTGCTCGTTTCGTGTTAATGTGGCCGTTTCAGAATCTGATTTACTGTTTTGCATCATCCAAGAGGACCAAAAAGTGCTTGTGTCATTTATGTAACCGAGAAATGAAACGTGGCGGAAAATGAGATGTAAGCATTAACATGTGACGGTTAAAAACCATTTCAGACGACCAATAATATGTCTGTCTGAGAAGGCCGTGCCCCCCACACCTCTCTGTTATATATTTTACATCATTTTGGATGGAAGTCCAAAAAATGTTCGGCAGCTAGTCCTGCTATATATAAATTCCAACCAAAAAGTAGATTTATATTTCTTCTTCAAAATTAAGCTCTGATTGGAGAGTAACTCACTTTACTTGGCTGACTCCTTCCTTGGCCGATTCCAATCATGTCCTGGAGACTCTCAGTCTTGCTCACACTTACACTCGTCGCTTCCGGTTCTGTCGCACAGGTATCGCACGTCCACCATTGTCTTTGAATACACACAAATCCTGGAAATTCAAATCGTAATTGACTGTTTGGATCCTTGAAAGGTGTTGATTAAGAAACAAAATGTAGGAAAGTGGAAAGTCCCATGCCTTCAACTATTCCCTCTTCTTTTTCGAACTGCTGTCCTCCCGGCGGAATCTGGTTGGAGTGGTATTCACCGACGTGCACTTTTCCCTGCGGAATGTGTGGCGAGTCGACGACTCTTACCAGGAAGTGCTGGTCCGCAGCAGATGGCTGCCCATGCGATGAGTTAGCTTCTCTCTTTGATTCATAATACCGTATTTTTTCTAGTGGTGCCCCCGAGGGTACGATTTTTCAATGGGAGGGGGCACTATTAGAGGAGGGGGGGGGGTTCTATTAGAGGGAGCGGTACTATTTTTCAATGCGATTACCTACAAGTTTGCAAATAACATTTTATTCTTTAAAAAAAGAGATTTACAGTTCGATTTTAATGGAATCATCCCCGGAATATCCGCTTTACAGTAGATTTTGAATACATTTGCAATAAGTTTATTGAGAATATTGGGAAGACCCATGCCTCAAAGATTCGTTCGAGGAACGTGTCGAGACGAGGTATTAGACTGTTAGGGCGGCACTATTGAAGGGGGCGGGGGTTCTATTAGAGGGAGGGGTACTATTTTTCAATGGCCTTTTCAAGGAGGGGTTCTATTAGAGTGGGGGGTTGGGGTTCTAATAGAGGGAGGGGCGCTTATAGAGAAAATACGGAATTCTATAACTGCTCATACAGTGTCAAAGAGAGTATTGATCTTGCGATAAATTTAAATTTGTTTTTATAGCGTACCCACAACGATGGTTGGCCCATGCGGCGCCATCAGCTACGCTGGTTACCATGGCGTGGAGTGCTGCGCCGGCACCCCGATGGTTGACCCGAACGCGAATGTCCGCATGTGCTCTTTCACGCCTTTCCCAACACGCGCAAAACCGCCTTGCTGTCTGCCCAGTTAGCTATGTTTACTCAAAGGTTCAGTGCCAACAATCTAGGTTAAAGTATTATTAGTTAATTGTTTGCATAAAATTAATCATATTGGAATTCTAACATTTTTATTTCAATATACATAGGCTCCGCCAGTTACTGGAACGAATGGACGGCGTGGTCGCAGTGTGACATAGTCCAAGGCGGCCAGACCTTCCGGAAGCGTGCGCGGATGTGCGCCAACTCTGGCCTTGGCTGCCCTTGCACCGGAGTTGATGAGTAAATTTGACCTTCTTAATTATTCAAACAAAACATTGAAACAAAAATTCGTTTTTTTTTCTTTGAATTTTTTGCAAATTATTTTTCTCAGAAATCTTAAAGGAGGTCCGAGGCGAATAAATAGTGTCTTTTTTTCCGCCTTATGTGGTCGGTTTTTGCTAGAAACTTCGATTGCAAGTATCCCGAAGTCACAAAAACCTTCATGCCCTGAGGAAATTAACACTGTTTTCTATTTTGAATTCCCGAATATTTTATTTTCCCGCCATTTTCAAAAAAATTTTAAAGAGCAACCCTGCGGCCACTGGGGCCAACCATATCATGCGTATTAATTGCATACATATGGTGCGCGCAACCTACATTGGCCGGGTTTTTCTTAACACGTTGGCTCACCTGGCAGTGGTGCAAACCACAAGTTTCTGGGGAGAGAGGCAAGGGGCTGTAGCACTATTTCTGTTCATTCTTTACTCCGTTTTTTTTTATCATTCCGTCCAAATCGGTCAGGGACTTCGTGGTAGGAGTTTTTCCCTTAAGGCCTCCTTTAATCGTGCATGTACATGCTAATTTTTTCTGCACACGAGAATTTGGAAGAATTGGAGAGTTACACTAAGCTTACAATTAGTTTACTTGAAATTTTCGACATTGCTACGAGAATCTCTCGAATACTCATTCCTTACAATAAACATACCAGTTTACCTCTTCAATCCTCCTGTCCGCCACGTCGATGCAAGTGCAGAAAAAGTGAACATGTTTTAAACAGCGCAAATTGCTTATGTATTTTGAAAGCTACTTTTTTATCTACTTGTCTGCTTCAATTCCAAGGTAAAAATTATATTCAGGCCTATAGAGAGGGTGCTCGAGAAATGTTTAACGTCATCATCGGTTTGGAATCTTTTCTTTTAAAAAACTCTATTTCCAAAAAAGATTTTAATCGGTTATTTAATTCATTTTAGAGTTCAAGCACGACAGCCACACCCCATCTACAAGCACCAAGACGACCCCTTCAACCACAACGACAACTGTAAACATTCGCAGAATAAAAGATTTATCATAACTGCATTTATTTACAACTAGGCCTGCATTCCTTCGTGGGCGGAGTGGTCGGCGTGGTCGGGCGACTGCTCGCAGCAATGCGGCCTGTGCGGAGTACGAACAAGATCGAGAGGATACGCCACGACTTGCGAATGCTGGTGAGAGGGGAGAGAGAGATGGTAGCGAGAGAGAGAGAGAAAGAGGGAGAGAGATAGGAGAGAGAAAGAGAGTAAAAGAACATGAGAAATAAAAGCTCCGGAAAAATGCAGTTCTCAAAAAGAAAATTCATAGTTATAAGGACATTGGATATGAGGCCATCAAGATGGGATGTGGAATTGATAATGCATTTCGTTTTTCTTCTGTTCTATTCATGGTTTTCTAGACAACGATCAAGAGCAATTCCTTTCCTCTGAATGATTGGATGTTTCAGTGGCGTGACATCCGAAACCGAGCCGTGCGGAGGCGACTCGCTCTGTCCGTTTCCAAAGCCAACTTGCTGCGCGCCTTACACAAAGCTAATTGATGGGACGCGCTTTGCATGCGGCACCGCGACCACCACGCCCACCATGGGATGCATCGTTGCCGTTAGTGTCAACTTTTTTTGTCATTTCGGCATCCTGGACAAGAAAAGAAACTTGATCAATCAGTCAGCCAATTAATTATACAAATGTATTCAGATGAACGGTCAATATGTATGAAGAAAAAAATGATATAAAAATTTCAATTAGTCCTGCATTCCTACGTGGGCGGAGTGGTCGCCGTGGTCGGGCGACTGCTCACAGCCGTGCGGCCTGTGCGGAGTGCGAACCAGATCGAGAGGATGCGCCACGGCGTGCCAGTGCTGGTGAGAGGGAAGGGAGAAAGAGAGAGAGAGAGAGAGAGACCTTGAGAGAAAGAGAGAAAGAGAGAAAGAGAGAGATCTCTCTATCCGTCACATAATAGGTGGTTCAGGGTTGCTAGCCATCCTCCTCCTCCCCATTTCACTAGTCTGCATTTATAGCATGAAGCTGTATTAATCTCACTCGATTCTGTTTGTCACATCCTTTTACTTTACATAAATAAATTTTTTTTTAAATCATATGTAAGCAAGTAATTCCCAGATAGCTCCTTTAATATTATGATTTGTCATTTCTTTCCCACTTCGCCATTATTTGCAATTAGATGATGCCTCGTCAGTAAACGAATAAACGAAATTAATGTTAATTAAAGTGGCGTGACGTCCGAGACCGAGCCGTGCGGCAGCGACTCGCTCTGTCCCTATCCAAATCCGATTTGCTGCGCCCCTTACACGAAGCAAATTTCGCCTGATAACACGCGGTTTATATGCGGCACCGCGACCACAACGTCCACCGCGGGATGCAGCGTTGCCGTTAGTATCAACTTTTCTGCCATTTCGGCAACCTGAACAAGACAAGAAAATAAATAAATCAATCCATAAATTAACTTGGTTTTCAAAAGTCTTCTCGCTTCGGATTCAAATGAACGTCAATATTTCTGAGAAAATATTGATATAAAAATTATTATTAGGGCTGCATTCCTTCGTGGACTCCGTGGTCGCCGTGGTCGGGCGACTGCTCGCAGCCGTGCGGCCTGTGCGGAATGCGCATCAGATCGAGAGGATGCGCCACGGCGTGCCAGTGCCAGTGCTGGTGAGAGGAGAGAGAGAGAGGGAGAAAGAGAAAGAGAAAAGGAAAGAGAGTGGGTAGCGAGAGCTGATTGCAATGAGCTATCGATTGTGTCTGTACGACCCATGGAGGCCGAGATACCGACCTCTCGAAATCCATACTTTTTGTGTTCCTTTTTTTCGCCGTCCAGGGAATTACAAGAGATCATAGCGTGCTGGAGTGCTCGTAGCGCCAATAAACCCCACATAAAAGTTGCTTAGTACCCATCGGGCATTCCAAATACCTAGTCAGGGTTCCAATTTTCGGACCTTTAAGCGTACTTGTATGAGCAACAATTTCCCTTTAAGCGTTGCGTAACAATCACCCTACTATGAGGGAAAAATATTAAATAGCAAATTGCGAACACATTACTTGCAAATGTTTTCATAGTTTTTTCAAAGACTAATAAAAGCAGAGGAGACCCTTGATTGCCTGCTTTCCGGGGGATCAGAAGGGATCCTTTCTTCACGCTCTCCGTGCGAATATAAATGCTGTTTGGCTCCCGAGGTCGAATAAAAGTAGTACTAATAATTCGCGAAAAAACCCGAAGAGAATACAAGAATTCTTATTTTTAGTACTACTTTATTCGACTAGGAGCAAGGAAAACGGATCCCTTCTGATTCCCCGTAAAGATTGGGGAATCAAAGGATCGTTTTCCTTCTGCTCAATAAACGGTTTTCCAGACATCGACCAGACTTTCATCTGACAGATTGGATGTTTCAGTGGCGTGACATCCGAGACCGAGCCGTGCGGCAACGACTCGCTCTGTCCGTTTCCAAATCCGACTTGCTGCGCGTCTTACACGAAGCAAATTTCGCCTGATAACACGCGCTTTATGTGCGGCACCGCGACCACCGCGACGACCACGGGATGCAGCGTCTTCGTAGTAAACATCTTTTCTGTCATTACAGCATCCTGGATAGGACAAGAAAATAGATCAATAAACCCATAAATTAACAACGATTCAAAAGTATTCTCGCTTAGGATTCAAATGAATATAAATTTATCTGAGAAAAATAGATATAAAAATTACAATTAGGCCTGCATTCCTTCGTGGGCGGAGTGGTCGGCGTGGTCGGGCGACTGCTCGCAGCAGTGCGGCCTGTGCGGAGTGCGAACCAGGTCGAGAGGATGCGCCACGACTTGCCAATGCTGGTGAAAGGGGAGAGAGAGAAAGAGAAAGAGAGTGGGTAGCGAGAGAGAAAGAGAGAAGGGGGAGAGAGAGATTGAGAGAGAAAGAGTTCTCTTAAACTTTCATCCATTTTCACCTGCCTTCCATCTCTCTTCGTGGTAAGCCCTCATGGTCTCCCCCCCCCCATTCTTCTGTTCCTAGAATAAATGTCCCTTAGAACACTGTGCATCTCGAAATACCCCCTTAAAAGCGATCTTAATTCTTTTCGCAGATATGCAACACCCGTTGTCTCACGTCCATGAACTTCTCGTAATATGTAAATACGTTCTCCCTTAGTAATTCTATCTATTTACCTTTATTCTCCCTTTTATTTTATTTCTTTTTTTTAAGTTTAAGGGAACCGTCCGGGGAATCTTTCTACAGAAGTAAAAAGTGTGCGATTTGAACGCGCGCGCTCATGCAGTTCGGTCAAAGTTGGGTCGAGATAGCATATGAAGGAGCAAAACGTCTCGTGGTGACCGTATTAAAAGCGCCCCTGTCAAGTTTCGAACAAAAATCGGACGTACTTTCGAGGTCGATGTTTTTTCCCACCACAGCGAAATCACACATGAAGAGAAAACCATATGTAAGTAATTCCCCTGGTAGCTCCCTTAATAACGTGATTTGTCCTTATTTGCTCACTTTCCCATTATTTTCCATTGGATGAAGCCTCGTAATAAGCGAATAAATGTAATAAATATTATTTAAAGTGGTGTGACGTCCGAGACCGAGCCTTGCGGCGGAGACTCGCTCTGTCCTACTCCGCAGGCTTCTTGCTGCGCGCCCTACACAAAGCAAATTTCGCCTGATAACACGCGCTTTATGTGCGGCACCGCAATCACCGCATCGACCACGGGATGCAGCGTCTTCGTTAGTATTTACTTTTTTTGTCATTCCGCAATTCAGGACAAGACAAGAAATTATATCAGTCAATTCATAAGTTAAAGAAGTGTGTTCAAAAGACCTATGCATACATACTTATGTACATGTGTATTTTCTACTACACGCTTATACGCAGCTCCTTGAAATAACCGCAGCGCGTGTTGTGATTGCTGGACCCAATTGGCCACCGTGGATGGTATATTCTAGCAAGTGACAAAACGCGGTCAAATGATAACCAATCGATCGGAACCATATTCAAACTTTGCATTGAATTCCCGCAATTCAATATGCCCAATATAACTGCCAAAAGCTTTTGTATACTTGCCTCTTCTCGCCATCCTTTCCTCCCTGCAGTGCACTCCGACCTGGTCGGAGTGGTCGGCGTGGGCGGGCGACTGCACCCCGACGTGTGGCTCGTGAGGAAAGCAGACGCGCAGCCACGTATGCACTTCAGCCTGCGCCTGCAGGTTCATTCGCACAGAAACTATTCTACGAGAAAGTATCGCAAAAGCGAACTATATTTACTATGGAACTATTCCGTTTCCGAACATATTGTCAATAATTTCGAATATTCTCCACTAAATAGTTCATTCTGGTGTGACGGAAGTTGTACGAAAGCGGATTTGAATCTGGGCAATGATTCAGCAGACTTTTTGAAAGCAAATGCATATTTTATAACGATTTTATCTATTTTCAATTTTAAAGAAAAGGTTATAGATGGTGAAAATTAAAATGATAAATAAATAAAAATTCTAGCGGAGACGCCAGCCAGACAGAGATATGCGGCGGACGAGGGCTCTGCCCCTTTCCGCAGCAGACTTGCTGCTCTCCGTACATCAAGGCCATCAGCGGCGATCAGTTTATCTGCGCATGATTGACGTCAATATCGATTGCACTTTGTAATTGAATGACGTAATCTCTCCATGTATTTCCAAAATACAGTTGTTGATAAAAAAATATGAACCACCCGATCAACTGAATTCCATAGGAGAATGACGCAAAGTGTGTATTGCAAAAGATGAAGAAACAATGCATCGGATTCCAACGACTCTACCCATCAACTTGGACAGCTAAAGTACGATTACTGAATAAAATGTGTTAGATATTGCAAAGTGTTTTGTTAAAATCAATAAAGACAAGTTTTATTTTTTGTAAGTACCCATCGTCATTTTATCTCTCTATTTGAATTATACCTCTCACCTGTAAGAAGCATCAATGTCTTGCTAATTTCAATTTCAGAAGTCAACTAAATCCACAATTTAATGCGCACCAAAAGTAACATTTCTATCAGGCGCACAACTTTCTCAAAATGGTCTACAGCAATGCAAAGCTGTTATTTTGGGATGACTCAGTATTTTACTATTACTGAACGTCAGATATTGTTATGAATACTTTATTTAAAATCAATAAAGGTATCAGCTTGTTTGGATTCTTTGTGGGGTTTTTTTTACGACTAACAGATTCATCGTTTCGTTTCGTTCTTTTCCTTACATCGTTTCGTTTTAATGCGTATGGCCTTTTCAGTCAGCGAATTTATTGTTTGCGACAGCTACCCATCATCCAAGGAGACCAAACATTTATTATCTCATTTAAGAATGAAAATGCATGAAGGATCCAGAGAAATGAACCGTGGCGGGCAATCGCATGCCATCGATAAAATACCTTAGAAAACGTTTCAATATAAATAAATATAGTCCCGCCCAACATTTTAGGTACATTGATTGATCAGATTTTAAATGTTGGGCGGGACTGTATGTTACTACATTCATATGTATGGTAAATACACTGCTGAAGACAAAAAGACCTAAAATTAATACCTACATAGTAGCAGCAATACCTGAAGAAATCGACTTTCAATCTCCGGCTCTGCAATTGAATTTTCTAACCTGATCAAATAAGCCGAGAAAACGAAAGATTACTTATTCGCCGGAGACATCCTTTAATTGCGTAGCCCTTAGTAACTCGAACTGATGGGAGCCGCTCGAGCTGTTAAAGGAGGGCGATCACGGAAAAATTATGTGATATTTCAAATTGCCGCGACCCTTCGCACTCTCATTCGTGCGTGCTATTTTCATACAGCGGGTTTGTGCGACCTGCGAAATAGCACGCGAGAATGAGAGAGAGGAATTACAGGGCAGACGCGGCAATTCGAACCTGCATTAAATATTTTTCAGTGATCGCCCTCCTTTAAGCACGTCTGAAATTTTTGAGATTGATCATAAGTCGAGAAATGTGAGTAATATTCTTCAGGGCGTTATGAAGTTAGAAATACTTGCAAAATCCAGTGAATTATTTTCTATGGTTTTTAAGAATTTTCTCTATTAGTACCCCCCCTCTCTAATAGTACCCCCCTCAGATATTGTCATTGAAAAATAGTACCCATCCCTCTAGTAGAACCCCCCCCCCTTTCAATAGTTCCCCCGCCTAATAGACTACTACATCAGCTCGATACGTACTTTGAATGCATCCTGGAGGCGTGGGGTGCTCTTCTCTTTTTTTTCAACGGATTCGTGCTTGCCAAATGCTACTCTCTTCCTTTAATATTCTCGTAACTGATGAATCTTATGGCCAAGCCAAAAAACAAAATCTGCTTAATAATGCAGATGCTTTTTCTGCGTCATGCATTTGCAACATTGTGCTCATTGTTGCTGCATATTGCCAAAGACATCCACTTTGTCGACGGGATTACGTGCTACTCGTGGAATGGCATTGCTAGTGATCCGTTCGTCCTTTCAACTTGCCTTAATTTCTAGTTTTTATTACCACTACCTATTGCACTTTGGTATTTACTTTTTTTCTCTTTTTATTTGTTTATCGCATTAAGCGATATGAGAATAGAAAACTTTATAGACTGCTGAATGAAGTTTTGGGACTTGTTGTGGTGAGCTGTGCTACTTCCACTCCATCAACTTCAACGCATTCTCAGCCATGGTGGCCATTTTTATCTAGCTTATTTGTTCAGGATTTTTATGTTCAGGAAATTGTAATGATCTTTTCTAACAACCCATTTGAAAGGGCTGCATGTCCGGCAGCATTCTTCACTCCTTCGTAGGATGCTACGAAAATATTTCATCTGCTAGAAAAGAGGAGCTCACATGCATTTGCAAGTTTGAAAGCACTTTTACTCTGTTAATTTGCATATAACAACTTCATTTTATGTGTGTATTTATCATTGTCCTGCTTACAACCTTGGCTATCATAGTTCGTATACATATGTATAACTACTTTGAAATTGGTACTGACGACCTTGACTCTCATAGTTCTTCGATGTGTAACTACTTTGACGACATGGCCGAGTACACCCCACCACAGGAAGGAAATCTGACATGCTCTGTGGTCGAGCCGCTCATCGGCGAGTTGTCACCGGTTCGAGTTGTGTCATGGAGGGCAGCCATCCCGCTAAAGGTTAAGGGCTCCGCCCCCAAAAGGGCGGCAGCGCCATGCCGGTTCAAGCCGGCTGGCAGAGAGAGTGAGAGAACACCACCATGTGAGTCGGCTGCCCCCTTGCCCTCTCTGCCCTTTCCCCTTCGCTAGCTGATCACAACCACGGTGGAATAAAGGAGTCATTAGAGAGGTCTTCGTCTTGCTACACCTCAGACTACCATATGCGAGAGACACCAACGGCATATGACAGTTGTCACCCGTTTGATAAGCAGTTGTTAATTGATAAAACATAGAACTAGGTTCCAATACCATTTTTTTTCCGATTTCAAGTTGTTGAAGGAAGCTTAGCTATAACATGAAGCAATTCGATTTAATTTGAATATCACATTCAGAGGCTTAAAGGAGACCAAAAGGGAAAAAAAATCCTACCACGAAGTCCCTGACAGCCAGATAAAAAATACGGTGTAAACAATCCGCAGATTACTCACTTGGCATGCTCTCCACAGAAGTGTTTCATTAGTCCAAGTCTTTTTATTTATTTGATACTTCTCCCCCGATTTAGGTGTCCGGATGCCGATATTGCACAGCCGACATGGTCGAGGGCGACAACTCGACGCTGAGCAGGGGCTGTTCGAATGGCGTTGAGACGCCTTTCTGGCCTCACCTCACCTTGTCAGTGGAACATTTGTAAGAATATCGTGGCGCGACTGAGACTAACATATGTTAAAGGACAATTATTAATTAAACATTAATCTTGACAGCCTCTTCGAGAATGCATACAGGACTTCAAAAATATTTGGGGCCGTATTGCTTACAACCTACATTGCCGCTGTTTTGAGAATGCGTTGAAGTTGATGGAGTGGAAGTAGCACAGCTCACCACAACAAGTCCCAAAACTTCATTCAGCAGTCTATAAAGTTTTCTATTCTCATATCGCTTAATGCGATAAACAAATAAAAAGAGAAAAAAAGTAAATACCAAAGTGCAATAGGTAGTGGTAATAAAAACTAGAAATTAAGGCAAGTTGAAAGGACGAACGGATCACTAGCAATGCCATTCCACGAGTAGCACGTAATCCCGTCGACAAAGTGGATGTCTTTGGCAATATGCAGCAACAATGAGCACAATGTTGCAAATGCATGACGCAGAAAAAGCATCTGCATTATTAAGCAGATTTTGTTTTTTGGCTTGGCCATAAGATTCATCAGTTACGAGAATATTAAAGGAAGAGAGTAGCATTTGGCAAGCACGAATCCGTTGAAAAAAAAGAGAAGAGCACCCCACGCCTCCAGGATGCATTCAAAGTACGTATCGAGCTGATGTAGTAGTCTATTAGGCGGGGGAACTATTGAAAGGGGGGGGGTTCTACTAGAGGGATGGGTACTATTTTTCAATGACAATATCTGAGGGGGGTACTATTAGAGGGGGGGGGGTACTAATAGAGAAAATTCTTAAAAACCATAGAAAATAATTCACTGGATTTTGCAAGTATTTCTAACTTCATAACGCCCTGAAGAATATTACTCACATTTCTCGACTTATGATCAATCTCAAAAATTTCAGACGTGCTTAAAGGAGGGCGATCACTGAAAAATATTTAATGCAGGTTCGAATTGCCGCGTCTGCCCTGTAATTCCTCTCTCTCATTCTCGCGTGCTATTTCGCAGGTCGCACAAACCCGCTGTATGAAAATAGCACGCACGAATGAGAGTGCGAAGGGTCGCGGCAATTTGAAATATCACATAATTTTTCCGTGATCGCCCTCCTTTAACAGCTCGAGCGGCTCCCATCAGTTCGAGTTACTAAGGGCTACGCAATTAAAGGATGTCTCCGGCGAATAAGTAATCTTTCGTTTTCTCGGCTTATTTGATCAGGTTAGAAAATTCAATTGCAGAGCCGGAGATTGAAAGTCGATTTCTTCAGGTATTGCTGCTACTATGTAGGTATTAATTTTAGGTCTTTTTGTCTTCAGCAGTGTATTTACCATACATATGAATGTAGTAACATACAGTCCCGCCCAACATTTAAAATCTGATCAATCAATGTACCTAAAATGTTGGGCGGGACTATATTTATTTATATTGAAACGTTTTCTAAGGTATTTTATCGATGGCATGCGATTGCCCGCCACGGTTCATTTCTCTGGATCCTTCATGCATTTTCATTCTTAAATGAGATAATAAATGTTTGGTCTCCTTGGATGATGGGTAGCTGTCGCAAACAATAAATTCGCTGACTGAAAAGGCCATACGCATTAAAACGAAACGATGTAAGGAAAAGAACGAAACGAAACGATGAATCTGTTAGTCGTAAAAAAAACCCCACAAAGAATCCAAACAAGCTGATACCTTTATTGATTTTAAATAAAGTATTCATAACAATATCTGACGTTCAGTAATAGTAAAATACTGAGTCATCCCAAAATAACAGCTTTGCATTGCTGTAGACCATTTTGAGAAAGTTGTGCGCCTGATAGAAATGTTACTTTTGGTGCGCATTAAATTGTGGATTTAGTTGACTTCTGAAATTGAAATTAGCAAGACATTGATGCTTCTTACAGGTGAGAGGTATAATTCAAATAGAGAGATAAAATGACGATGGGTACTTACAAAAAATAAAACTTGTCTTTATTGATTTTAACAAAACACTTTGCAATATCTAACACATTTTATTCAGTAATCGTACTTTAGCTGTCCAAGTTGATGGGTAGAGTCGTTGGAATCCGATGCATTGTTTCTTCATCTTTTGCAATACACACTTTGCGTCATTCTCCTATGGAATTCAGTTGATCGGGTGGTTCATATTTTTTTATCAACAACTGTATTTTGGAAATACATGGAGAGATTACGTCATTCAATTACAAAGTGCAATCGATATTGACGTCAATCATGCGCAGATAAACTGATCGCCGCTGATGGCCTTGATGTACGGAGAGCAGCAAGTCTGCTGCGGAAAGGGGCAGAGCCCTCGTCCGCCGCATATCTCTGTCTGGCTGGCGTCTCCGCTAGAATTTTTATTTATTTATCATTTTAATTTTCACCATCTATAACCTTTTCTTTAAAATTGAAAATAGATAAAATCGTTATAAAATATGCATTTGCTTTCAAAAAGTCTGCTGAATCATTGCCCAGATTCAAATCCGCTTTCGTACAACTTCCGTCACACCAGAATGAACTATTTAGTGGAGAATATTCGAAATTATTGACAATATGTTCGGAAACGGAATAGTTCCATAGTAAATATAGTTCGCTTTTGCGATACTTTCTCGTAGAATAGTTTCTGTGCGAATGAACCTGCAGGCGCAGGCTGAAGTGCATACGTGGCTGCGCGTCTGCTTTCCTCACGAGCCACACGTCGGGGTGCAGTCGCCCGCCCACGCCGACCACTCCGACCAGGTCGGAGTGCACTGCAGGGAGGAAAGGATGGCGAGAAGAGGCAAGTATACAAAAGCTTTTGGCAGTTATATTGGGCATATTGAATTGCGGGAATTCAATGCAAAGTTTGAATATGGTTCCGATCGATTGGTTATCATTTGACCGCGTTTTGTCACTTGCTAGAATATACCATCCACGGTGGCCAATTGGGTCCAGCAATCACAACACGCGCTGCGGTTATTTCAAGGAGCTGCGTATAAGCGTGTAGTAGAAAATACACATGTACATAAGTATGTATGCATAGGTCTTTTGAACACACTTCTTTAACTTATGAATTGACTGATATAATTTCTTGTCTTGTCCTGAATTGCGGAATGACAAAAAAAGTAAATACTAACGAAGACGCTGCATCCCGTGGTCGATGCGGTGATTGCGGTGCCGCACATAAAGCGCGTGTTATCAGGCGAAATTTGCTTTGTGTAGGGCGCGCAGCAAGAAGCCTGCGGAGTAGGACAGAGCGAGTCTCCGCCGCAAGGCTCGGTCTCGGACGTCACACCACTTTAAATAATATTTATTACATTTATTCGCTTATTACGAGGCTTCATCCAATGGAAAATAATGGGAAAGTGAGCAAATAAGGACAAATCACGTTATTAAGGGAGCTACCAGGGGAATTACTTACATATGGTTTTCTCTTCATGTGTGATTTCGCTGTGGTGGGAAAAAACATCGACCTCGAAAGTACGTCCGATTTTTGTTCGAAACTTGACAGGGGCGCTTTTAATACGGTCACCACGAGACGTTTTGCTCCTTCATATGCTATCTCGACCCAACTTTGACCGAACTGCATGAGCGCGCGCGTTCAAATCGCACACTTTTTACTTCTGTAGAAAGATTCCCCGGACGGTTCCCTTAAACTTAAAAAAAAGAAATAAAATAAAAGGGAGAATAAAGGTAAATAGATAGAATTACTAAGGGAGAACGTATTTACATATTACGAGAAGTTCATGGACGTGAGACAACGGGTGTTGCATATCTGCGAAAAGAATTAAGATCGCTTTTAAGGGGGTATTTCGAGATGCACAGTGTTCTAAGGGACATTTATTCTAGGAACAGAAGAATGGGGGGGGAGACCATGAGGGCTTACCACGAAGAGAGATGGAAGGCAGGTGAAAATGGATGAAAGTTTAAGAGAACTCTTTCTCTCTCAATCTCTCTCTCCCCCTTCTCTCTTTCTCTCTCGCTACCCACTCTCTTTCTCTTTCTCTCTCTCCCCTTTCACCAGCATTGGCAAGTCGTGGCGCATCCTCTCGACCTGGTTCGCACTCCGCACAGGCCGCACTGCTGCGAGCAGTCGCCCGACCACGCCGACCACTCCGCCCACGAAGGAATGCAGGCCTAATTGTAATTTTTATATCTATTTTTCTCAGATAAATTTATATTCATTTGAATCCTAAGCGAGAATACTTTTGAATCGTTGTTAATTTATGGGTTTATTGATCTATTTTCTTGTCCTATCCAGGATGCTGTAATGACAGAAAAGATGTTTACTACGAAGACGCTGCATCCCGTGGTCGTCGCGGTGGTCGCGGTGCCGCACATAAAGCGCGTGTTATCAGGCGAAATTTGCTTCGTGTAAGACGCGCAGCAAGTCGGATTTGGAAACGGACAGAGCGAGTCGTTGCCGCACGGCTCGGTCTCGGATGTCACGCCACTGAAACATCCAATCTGTCAGATGAAAGTCTGGTCGATGTCTGGAAAACCGTTTATTGAGCAGAAGGAAAACGATCCTTTGATTCCCCAATCTTTACGGGGAATCAGAAGGGATCCGTTTTCCTTGCTCCTAGTCGAATAAAGTAGTACTAAAAATAAGAATTCTTGTATTCTCTTCGGGTTTTTTCGCGAATTATTAGTACTACTTTTATTCGACCTCGGGAGCCAAACAGCATTTATATTCGCACGGAGAGCGTGAAGAAAGGATCCCTTCTGATCCCCCGGAAAGCAGGCAATCAAGGGTCTCCTCTGCTTTTATTAGTCTTTGAAAAAACTATGAAAACATTTGCAAGTAATGTGTTCGCAATTTGCTATTTAATATTTTTCCCTCATAGTAGGGTGATTGTTACGCAACGCTTAAAGGGAAATTGTTGCTCATACAAGTACGCTTAAAGGTCCGAAAATTGGAACCCTGACTAGGTATTTGGAATGCCCGATGGGTACTAAGCAACTTTTATGTGGGGTTTATTGGCGCTACGAGCACTCCAGCACGCTATGATCTCTTGTAATTCCCTGGACGGCGAAAAAAAGGAACACAAAAAGTATGGATTTCGAGAGGTCGGTATCTCGGCCTCCATGGGTCGTACAGACACAATCGATAGCTCATTGCAATCAGCTCTCGCTACCCACTCTCTTTCCTTTTCTCTTTCTCTTTCTCCCTCTCTCTCTCTCCTCTCACCAGCACTGGCACTGGCACGCCGTGGCGCATCCTCTCGATCTGATGCGCATTCCGCACAGGCCGCACGGCTGCGAGCAGTCGCCCGACCACGGCGACCACGGAGTCCACGAAGGAATGCAGCCCTAATAATAATTTTTATATCAATATTTTCTCAGAAATATTGACGTTCATTTGAATCCGAAGCGAGAAGACTTTTGAAAACCAAGTTAATTTATGGATTGATTTATTTATTTTCTTGTCTTGTTCAGGTTGCCGAAATGGCAGAAAAGTTGATACTAACGGCAACGCTGCATCCCGCGGTGGACGTTGTGGTCGCGGTGCCGCATATAAACCGCGTGTTATCAGGCGAAATTTGCTTCGTGTAAGGGGCGCAGCAAATCGGATTTGGATAGGGACAGAGCGAGTCGCTGCCGCACGGCTCGGTCTCGGACGTCACGCCACTTTAATTAACATTAATTTCGTTTATTCGTTTACTGACGAGGCATCATCTAATTGCAAATAATGGCGAAGTGGGAAAGAAATGACAAATCATAATATTAAAGGAGCTATCTGGGAATTACTTGCTTACATATGATTTAAAAAAAAATTTATTTATGTAAAGTAAAAGGATGTGACAAACAGAATCGAGTGAGATTAATACAGCTTCATGCTATAAATGCAGACTAGTGAAATGGGGAGGAGGAGGATGGCTAGCAACCCTGAACCACCTATTATGTGACGGATAGAGAGATCTCTCTCTTTCTCTCTTTCTCTCTTTCTCTCAAGGTCTCTCTCTCTCTCTCTCTCTTTCTCCCTTCCCTCTCACCAGCACTGGCACGCCGTGGCGCATCCTCTCGATCTGGTTCGCACTCCGCACAGGCCGCACGGCTGTGAGCAGTCGCCCGACCACGGCGACCACTCCGCCCACGTAGGAATGCAGGACTAATTGAAATTTTTATATCATTTTTTTCTTCATACATATTGACCGTTCATCTGAATACATTTGTATAATTAATTGGCTGACTGATTGATCAAGTTTCTTTTCTTGTCCAGGATGCCGAAATGACAAAAAAAGTTGACACTAACGGCAACGATGCATCCCATGGTGGGCGTGGTGGTCGCGGTGCCGCATGCAAAGCGCGTCCCATCAATTAGCTTTGTGTAAGGCGCGCAGCAAGTTGGCTTTGGAAACGGACAGAGCGAGTCGCCTCCGCACGGCTCGGTTTCGGATGTCACGCCACTGAAACATCCAATCATTCAGAGGAAAGGAATTGCTCTTGATCGTTGTCTAGAAAACCATGAATAGAACAGAAGAAAAACGAAATGCATTATCAATTCCACATCCCATCTTGATGGCCTCATATCCAATGTCCTTATAACTATGAATTTTCTTTTTGAGAACTGCATTTTTCCGGAGCTTTTATTTCTCATGTTCTTTTACTCTCTTTCTCTCTCCTATCTCTCTCCCTCTTTCTCTCTCTCTCTCGCTACCATCTCTCTCTCCCCTCTCACCAGCATTCGCAAGTCGTGGCGTATCCTCTCGATCTTGTTCGTACTCCGCACAGGCCGCATTGCTGCGAGCAGTCGCCCGACCACGCCGACCACTCCGCCCACGAAGGAATGCAGGCCTAGTTGTAAATAAATGCAGTTATGATAAATCTTTTATTCTGCGAATGTTTACAGTTGTCGTTGTGGTTGAAGGGGTCGTCTTGGTGCTTGTAGATGGGGTGTGGCTGTCGTGCTTGAACTCTAAAATGAATTAAATAACCGATTAAAATCTTTTTTGGAAATAGAGTTTTTTAAAAGAAAAGATTCCAAACCGATGATGACGTTAAACATTTCTCGAGCACCCTCTCTATAGGCCTGAATATAATTTTTACCTTGGAATTGAAGCAGACAAGTAGATAAAAAAGTAGCTTTCAAAATACATAAGCAATTTGCGCTGTTTAAAACATGTTCACTTTTTCTGCACTTGCATCGACGTGGCGGACAGGAGGATTGAAGAGGTAAACTGGTATGTTTATTGTAAGGAATGAGTATTCGAGAGATTCTCGTAGCAATGTCGAAAATTTCAAGTAAACTAATTGTAAGCTTAGTGTAACTCTCCAATTCTTCCAAATTCTCGTGTGCAGAAAAAATTAGCATGTACATGCACGATTAAAGGAGGCCTTAAGGGAAAAACTCCTACCACGAAGTCCCTGACCGATTTGGACGGAATGATAAAAAAAAACGGAGTAAAGAATGAACAGAAATAGTGCTACAGCCCCTTGCCTCTCTCCCCAGAAACTTGTGGTTTGCACCACTGCCAGGTGAGCCAACGTGTTAAGAAAAACCCGGCCAATGTAGGTTGCGCGCACCATATGTATGCAATTAATACGCATGATATGGTTGGCCCCAGTGGCCGCAGGGTTGCTCTTTAAAATTTTTTTGAAAATGGCGGGAAAATAAAATATTCGGGAATTCAAAATAGAAAACAGTGTTAATTTCCTCAGGGCATGAAGGTTTTTGTGACTTCGGGATACTTGCAATCGAAGTTTCTAGCAAAAACCGACCACATAAGGCGGAAAAAAAGACACTATTTATTCGCCTCGGACCTCCTTTAAGATTTCTGAGAAAAATAATTTGCAAAAAATTCAAAGAAAAAAAAACGAATTTTTGTTTCAATGTTTTGTTTGAATAATTAAGAAGGTCAAATTTACTCATCAACTCCGGTGCAAGGGCAGCCAAGGCCAGAGTTGGCGCACATCCGCGCACGCTTCCGGAAGGTCTGGCCGCCTTGGACTATGTCACACTGCGACCACGCCGTCCATTCGTTCCAGTAACTGGCGGAGCCTATGTATATTGAAATAAAAATGTTAGAATTCCAATATGATTAATTTTATGCAAACAATTAACTAATAATACTTTAACCTAGATTGTTGGCACTGAACCTTTGAGTAAACATAGCTAACTGGGCAGACAGCAAGGCGGTTTTGCGCGTGTTGGGAAAGGCGTGAAAGAGCACATGCGGACATTCGCGTTCGGGTCAACCATCGGGGTGCCGGCGCAGCACTCCACGCCATGGTAACCAGCGTAGCTGATGGCGCCGCATGGGCCAACCATCGTTGTGGGTACGCTATAAAAACAAATTTAAATTTATCGCAAGATCAATACTCTCTTTGACACTGTATGAGCAGTTATAGAATTCCGTATTTTCTCTATAAGCGCCCCTCCCTCTATTAGAACCCCAACCCCCCACTCTAATAGAACCCCTCCTTGAAAAGGCCATTGAAAAATAGTACCCCTCCCTCTAATAGAACCCCCGCCCCCTTCAATAGTGCCGCCCTAACAGTCTAATACCTCGTCTCGACACGTTCCTCGAACGAATCTTTGAGGCATGGGTCTTCCCAATATTCTCAATAAACTTATTGCAAATGTATTCAAAATCTACTGTAAAGCGGATATTCCGGGGATGATTCCATTAAAATCGAACTGTAAATCTCTTTTTTTAAAGAATAAAATGTTATTTGCAAACTTGTAGGTAATCGCATTGAAAAATAGTACCGCTCCCTCTAATAGAACCCCCCCCCCTCCTCTAATAGTGCCCCCTCCCATTGAAAAATCGTACCCTCGGGGGCACCACTAGAAAAAATACGGTATTATGAATCAAAGAGAGAAGCTAACTCATCGCATGGGCAGCCATCTGCTGCGGACCAGCACTTCCTGGTAAGAGTCGTCGACTCGCCACACATTCCGCAGGGAAAAGTGCACGTCGGTGAATACCACTCCAACCAGATTCCGCCGGGAGGACAGCAGTTCGAAAAAGAAGAGGGAATAGTTGAAGGCATGGGACTTTCCACTTTCCTACATTTTGTTTCTTAATCAACACCTTTCAAGGATCCAAACAGTCAATTACGATTTGAATTTCCAGGATTTGTGTGTATTCAAAGACAATGGTGGACGTGCGATACCTGTGCGACAGAACCGGAAGCGACGAGTGTAAGTGTGAGCAAGACTGAGAGTCTCCAGGACATGATTGGAATCGGCCAAGGAAGGAGTCAGCCAAGTAAAGTGAGTTACTCTCCAATCAGAGCTTAATTTTGAAGAAGAAATATAAATCTACTTTTTGGTTGGAATTTATATATAGCAGGACTAGCTGCCGAACATTTTTTGGACTTCCATCCAAAATGATGTAAAATATATAACAGAGAGGTGTGGGGGGCACGGCCTTCTCAGACAGACATATTATTGGTCGTCTGAAATGGTTTTTAACCGTCACATGTTAATGCTTACATCTCATTTTCCGCCACGTTTCATTTCTCGGTTACATAAATGACACAAGCACTTTTTGGTCCTCTTGGATGATGCAAAACAGTAAATCAGATTCTGAAACGGCCACATTAACACGAAACGAGCAAAACGCATTAATGTCTCTGCTAAAAGTGGCATGAAACTCATTTGTATTATACTTGAAATTTTCCTAACTAATTTTCCTAATTAAGGCGACAGCCTCTCTCTAAACCATATAAGGCGCGAATTCAAGAGTGAGATTTCGTCTCCTTTCAGTGCAAAAAAAACGCCAAAAAATAATTGATTGCAAATAAACTTTATATTGCAATAGCTGACGAGCAACGGTAGTCTAATAATGATAGAATTCAGCCTGAAATCCCAAAATAAAAGCTTTACATTGTGGTGGTCACTGCATATTGTTGGTTCTTGAATGGCTGTCGACCACTTTGAGTGAGTTGTGCACGTGAACTATAAAAGGAACGGATTTTCGATTTCCACAGATATTGATAAGTCTGCAACAATGCTGTATCTTAATACTTTTGGAATTCAACCGATACGAGTGAGTGCATTTAACATACTTTGTATTTCGTAACATATGAATTTTATCGATAGCATGTGATTG
The DNA here is from genome assembly GCA_945643635.1 of Allodiplogaster sudhausi. Lineage (NCBI taxonomy): Eukaryota > Metazoa > Nematoda > Chromadorea > Rhabditida > Diplogasteridae > Allodiplogaster > Allodiplogaster sudhausi. Next base: position 1,748,280 of record CALZFC010000274.1, on the reverse strand, counting down.
CCGTCCGATTACACCCCGTTTTGATATGTCTGGATCGTTCATGCATTTTCATTCTTAAATGTCATAAAAAAAATGCCTTCTCTCATTCTTAAATGCCTTCTCTGACACGTCGCTGTAGCAAACAGTAAATTCGCTCACTGAAAAGGCCACAGGCATTAACACGAATCTATGAACGAACAAGTACAAAACGAAATGTCTCTGTGAAGTGTAAAAAGCGATAAATAAACAAAACAAGTTGATGCCTTTATTGATTGTAAATAAAGTATGTATATATTACAATATATACTCAGATGCAACAGTTGTCTACTAATGACAGATTTCAAAGACCATCCCAAAATAATAGCTTTGCATTGTGGTGCGAGCAATAAGCTCATCTCTCTTTGTTATTTGATGCGAGTACTGTAATCCTCCTTTAAAGCTTATTAATATGCGACAAAACAATGCATTTTATACATATTCAAAGGAAATTTGACGGAGCAACAACCGAGCCACCCGACATGTGTACTTGGAAGAATGCATATTGATTTCGCATACAACACTGGCCGAATTCGCTCCCAAGCCGTTTGTGTAACCCCAAATTTCTGAGCAAAGATCCAAAGCACTGAAATATTCACGGACGTCTGAAATGGCTTTCGATGGCATCTGATTGCCTTCCGATTGCTTCACATTTTCCGCCATGTTTCATTTGTCTGGCTCGTTTCATTTGTTCATAGATGACATAATAAATTTTGGTATCCTTGAAAGACACAGTGGCAAGCATTAACACAAATCTAATTGTAAGAAAGGAACGAAACGAAACTATGTCTTTGTTAACTGTCAGGGGAGGCAGGGATACGACTCGACCCGCAAAGAGCTAAGATTAGTTAAAAACCATTGAAAATTAGGCAAAGGATTTTGGAAGTATTGTTTTACTTCTTAACACACTCGTGCATCCATATTGTTTAAAAAGTGCTGAAGATTACTCACATTTGTCAACCTAGGATCAATCTCGAAAATTCAGAAAAACTTGTAACGGCTCGAACAGCTCCGAGCAGTTCGAGTCGCTACGAACTGCGCAATTACAATTCGATTTCTTCAGGCATTGATAACTCTGCAGATATGTAATATTTTTAGTACTTTTTTGTCTTCAGCCGATAGGAGATCGTGAATTTAACATATGTATTTACATATGTATTTATTTAAGGGATTATCGATGGCATTTGATTGCCTTCCGATTGCTTCACCCTTTCCGCCACGCTTCATTTCTCCGGATCGTTCATGAATTTTCATTCTTAAATGGCATAATAAATGTTTGGTCTCCTTGGCCGCTGTCGCAAACAATAAATTCGCTAACTGAAAAGGCCATAAGCATTAATTGTAAGACGAAACGATGTCTCTGCCGTAAATTGTAAAAAAAAAGAAAAAGATACAGTACAAGCTGATGCCTTTATTGATAAAGTATTCGTTACAATACGTGCAATAGTAATAAAACAACGACAGATTTCAGAGAGTCATATTAAAATAATAGCATTGCATTAGACCTGTTTGAGTGCGTTCGTTGGGGAGAGCATCCCATACCACGGGGGATCCACTCGAGGTCGTCTCGACCTGACGTCTCATTTGAAGGGGTTCGGCTGGACGGAGGGGTACTATTTTTCAATGACATTATTAAAGGGGGTATTATTAGATGGGTGGTTCTAATATAGAGGGGGGGGGTGTACCAATAGAGAAAATACAGTCTTTGTCACATTCCTTTTCATTTATTGATGTTTGTGCGCTTTTAAAGAAATAATAGAGTATTAATTAGAGCTGTGGTATAGCAAACGACATTTTATATTTTAAGTAGGAAGCAGTAGTAGTTGGAATCAGGTATGGAAGGAAGTATGATGACTGCGATGTTTGGTAGTGAATTGTAGCCATGGAAGCAGCGACTTTCACGGTGGCCTCATCCATTCTCAATTTGGCATTTATTTCTTTGTATTCCTTTTCAGCCAAGCCATGAATGGTGCTCAATGCAATGAAGGAGGTAATAAATATGAGCTTTTGTCATTCTGTAACGAAGAGAGAGAAAGAGTGAGAGAGAAAAAGAAAGAGAGAGAGACACGGAGAGAGAGGGAGAGGGAGAGAGGGAGAGAGAGTCGCCTTCCACTACTCTGCAGCCTCACGAGATTGTCCAAACTTCTTCATCTGCTCGCGATGATTCCCTTCTCCTTCTTCTTGCCGTTCTCTCCGGTTGCTGCAAGGATGGGATTGGTGTCGATCTGGAGAGAGGCGCCAATGTCCTTGATGAAGTCATCGATGGCGGAGTGATGCTGCTTGAGTAGACCGGCAAGCTCGCTCAGCTGGACACCCCGGGACGGCAGCATCTCGTGCATGACGCATGCGAATCTCTTTGCCAAAGGAAGATCCGAGAATGCGGAGTGTGCTCCCGCCTCAAATGGACCAGCTTGATGCTCGTCAGTAGCGCCCTCAGCTCGGCCTTTTGCTCGCAACGCCGGCCGGAGCTTCGCTTGGCTCCTCCCCATGTCTCGATGAAGCTCTCATTGTAAATCTTCGCATTGACCGGGGAAGCCAAGGTGACAAGAGAAGAGGCGGCAAGACAGGGATGTACCTGTGGGAGAAATAAAGAGATTTTGCTTCTGACCGGACTCGAACCACCAACCCCACCATCCACCCCGCTCGCAAGTTTTTTCCCGTTAACCACTATTAAGAGGAAGAAATGAAGCAACGGAATTGGAATAGCGATGGCTTATGTTTTTTTCTAATGAGAAAAATGCCACCTTTGCTAATATTCTGTTAAGGGAAACTTTCGTAATATGCATTTAAAAAGATTCTATCATTGCTGAAGATGTGAAATTACACTTTCCTCAAAGGGGAAGGAAGAGGAGTGAGACTTTCCCTTTGGAAACGAAAGTGAAATGCGTTTAACCATATGATCAATTGAATTTTTTAAATTAATCGAATTAAATTATGAAATGTTGGAAGATACATATGTACAAACATGTAAAATCATAATTGTTTCATTAAAAAACATACCAATGTAGTAGTAAACGATATAAGAAAATTCTAATTAGTAACACCATTAATTAAAGTTCTAAGGAGAGAGAGAGAGTAGAGAGAGAGAGTAGCGAGAGAGAGAGTAGAGAGAGAGAGAGAGGAGAGAGAGTGAGTCTTACAATTAGAGATAGAGCGGCGAGCGGGAGGTGATATTGGCACTGCACATGTGGCAACTCAAGTCAGGCCGTTCGCACTGCTGGAAGGAAGTTGTATATACATATGTATTAATTTATATTATAATTTTGTTTACATTTAAGTTTAGTCAAGTATATATTCAACAATGGATGTGCGAAATAAGACAAAATGAATAACAGAGAGAGACCGAGGGGAACGCTTGGAACTTACATTAGGCTCCAACAATGTAGAGTTGTATTCAATTGCAACTTATAAAATCTTGTTTCATTACTTAGATGCAAACATATCATTCACTTATTAATGCACATAGTAGCATTTGCCAACTCCCAACCCAATATCAAGGAGAATCATTATTGAATGTCCTCTTAAATGTTCTAATAAAACATTATCTTGAATATTAATTTGGGGAAAAATTTGAAGATTGCTTGACTGTAGATAAAAGTGGAAGTGCCCTTAGCTAAAGGATGAGGGCTAAAGGTTATCGTCACATGATGGTTGCTAGCAACAACAATCGTAGTAGTAGTGAGCCACTGAAAAGGGCTGCATTCTTCAACGAATACCTTATTGCCGGGTAAATCGCGCTCACAGTCTTCAGCGACTGTTTAGGCTGTTGAAAAAAGTCAAATGTATCAGTTAAGTAGAATAATTAACTTAGAGATATGTTCAAGGGAAAATTGAAATTATCAGAATAATAGTATCTGAACTTTTCCTTCCCCAGAGTACAGTACCGGTCAAAATTCTATTAACTTTTGGTTTTTGTGCATAATTTCTTTCAAAGTTTTTCGTGCATAACCTCCTAAACCGTTTGCATCTCAATCCGAGTGCATGGATCGGGAACGGGGGAGGCAACATGTAAAAACATGTGACTAAATAGCAATTAGATCAAAACTTTATCGCAGAGATGCTCTAGAATACAGAAAAATCATGTATCCAATAAAAACTACCTGATTATCAAAGAAACAACCCATTTCGTTTAGTACTCCTAAATGCGCACCCGGGTGATATTGACTTATTGATTTTTTTTCTCGCTTTGTAGTCGATCTATGAAATCAATATTCTGGAACTAATAATCTGACAGCATAACGAAACAACCCTGAAAATTTCATAAACTTTCACTAACTTTGAAAGAAATTATGCACGAAAAACCAAAAGTTAATAGAATTTTGACCGGTACTGTACATATCGAAGACCGCAAAGTACAACAATTTCTATCTTTATATAAACCCCTTCTATCCGTAAATAAATGTTCTGTTCGGTTTTCTTGTGCCATACGTGTTCTTCTCTGGTGTTCCCACAATCTACTCAACTCAAGACTCTCGGATCTCTGCGGCTGGTCGTCGTTCCCTCTCCCCCCCCCCCTTTGCAGGTGGCGGCGGTGTGAGGATATGGAAGAAGGATAAGGAAAGGGATACGGCCGGTGAAAGTGCAGGGAAAGGGTTAGGCGAGAGAGATTTTAAAAAGTCCTGAAGGACTCATGAGAGATACAGCAAGAGGGTGCTGGAGAGAGCGTCTCGCCGTACGATATCTGGCGCTTGTGTGAGAGGCCAGTTTGGTGAGAGCGGGAAAACCCTGTAATCGTTCCATTTCTGGCGAGGACAAAGATTACAACTCCGTGCACTTGGTATATCATATTGATGGATTTAAAGAGCAGAGAATATTGGAAAGATGTATGTAATCATGCACTCCATTGGGTTGGTCAAGCAATTGATGAGACAAAGATACATATACAGAAACAGAAAGTTAGATTTGCGAAGTGACACGATAGTATTTTGATTTAAAAAAAATAGAATTAGAAATACTGAACTCACGGAGAGTTAGCCCAGTACATTTGGGGATGTTAGCCAGCTGTGGCGCGTTGCCAAAATTAGCAGAAAAGTCTTACAGTAGGAAAATATGACAGTATCTCATGATTGCATTAAGGGAAATCGTGTTGAGAGCCAAAATATTTAACATTTTGTTAAGAGAAATTTCTGTTTGGTGCTACAGTAAATTTCTAAGTGAGATTCCCGAATGAGGCATACTGTAACACCAAAAAGTTTTCCAAAGAACGTCTTGACTCCCCGTGAACTAGACAAAAATTATCATTCGATAAAAGTTATTTCTAGCTTCCTTGCGTATATGCAACATTTGAGAGAACAAACTTCTGAATTCCTATCAAAGTGTGACGGACGGATGGTGGAAACGAACCACGCCTAGTTCTCAGAACTTCTTCTCTTGACGTATACAACTCATATATTCTCAGTTTCTTACTTTAGCCCTCTGACATGTCTTTTCTCTCATTGAGCAGTGTGACAATTATCTTTCTAACCAAGGGAGAAAAAAAGAGAAAATTCAACGAAAGAAAGAAAAAAAAATTTTTTTTCAAAATTCATGTAGCAGTAGAAAGAGTACAAGACTAGAAAATGCAAGGAAAATAGAAAGAGAAAGAGAAATAGAGAGAGAGCAAGAAACAAAACGAGAGAAAGAAGGTAAGAAAGATTGAACGTGAGAAATAAAAGAAATAAACAAAACATTTGTCTCCATTTGATGAACAAGTCAGTTGATAACTTTCAAATTTGAGAAACAGCAGGAGGTTTAATCAGTTTTTTTTTGTTGACCTGGAAGATTACCTTTTGAAAAGAGATAGAGAGATTGCAAGAGAGAAATCGAGAGACATGGAAAGAAATGAACAAAAAAAATTAGTTACAATTTGGTTACAATTTAGGTACAATTTAGTTACAATTTATATAAATTTTAGTTGCATACAAAACGAGACAGAGAGATTGCAAGAGAGAACTCGAGAGACATGGAAAGAAAAACAAAAAAAATGGGAAATAGAAGCAGAAAAAGAGAAAGAAGGAGAGAAGAGAGAAATAGAGAAGTAGAGATAAAAAGAGTGAAACACTACTCAAAAAAGAAAAGATAGCATGAGATTAAGAGAAAAGAGGGAAAGGGAGAAAGAAAGAAGGGACAATGAGAAAAAATAGTGAAAGAGAAAAAGATAGCTATAGGGAAAGAGAGAAAAAGAGAAACAGTGAAATAGAGAAAGCGAGAAAGAGAGAAAGATAGAAGGGGAGAAAGCGAGAAAGAGAGAAAGATAGAACTGGAGAAAGCGAGAAAATGTGGTAATTAAGTAGTTATAGTGGTTTTCAATGGTGGATACCTCCTGAGCCACAGTTGCAGACGCAGCAAGCGACAGTACGAGCAGAACCGAGGGCCTCCAGGACATGACTGAAATCGGCAAGGAAGAAAGGTGCAATCGGTGGTTTCAGAAACAATAATCAAGTCACCCTCCAGTAGAGGATACTTTTCAAGGAGAAGTAGAAAAGTATTCATCGGTTTTTTGGTAGGAAGTGTGTATACGTATATATATTTACAGTACTGTACAACATTGTAGCGTCATGAATGTTTCGGATGCGCCGGACCCATCGTTAATATCCTCGCCAATTGTGGTTTTTACAGGTAGTGAACATATTCCATATAATATGCGGAATATGTTTTCTCTCTATCAGTTGAACATATTAAATCCAGAAATTACTTTTTTTTAGATTTACCCGAAGTATAACAAAATTGTACTAAATTATAACAGAAGGGTCTGTATCTCGAAGAGGAGGGGGGGGGGGTCTATAGCTCACTCGACTGAGCTCGTCGCCTCGCAAGTTTAGAAAATAGAACCCAACTAATTGTAAGAACCACGAAGCAAGATGCTACGGCACCCTGGCGGATGACTTATAAGTAATCCAGGGAAACATAATAGAAACTGCTCGGGCCGAAACACAAAATGAGTCAGTGCCTACTGCGTTCGCACTGATGCGAAAGGCTTAAAAGAGATCATATTCAAATGAAGGTGATAGCTCGTCATAGAATCAGTGCAGATTAGTAAAAAAAAGGGGGGATGGCATGCCTGAACCACTTGGCATCTACCATATAGAGCATGAGAAAATATTCAAATGAAGGTAATGACATTGTAGTACCAGTGCAGATTAGTAAAAAAAAAAAGGGGGGGGGCAAGAACCACCTGGCATATGACAGCTATAGAGTGACAAAACCCATTGAGAATGATAGATATAGAGAGGAAAATTATTTAGATGAAATGGTAGTTAATTACCTAATTAATATATGTATTTATGCGGTATTTATTGTCGTGTTCCAGCTGCTGACTGTGAATGTCTTCGACATTAAAGCCCGCGCGACAGAAAGCATCGTCATCTGCACCGGCCATCTTCCTCGCTTTCTCCAGTTCTATCTTTCTCTCTTTCTCGCTTTCTCCCCTTCTATCTTTCTCTCTTCCTCGCTTTCTCCCCTTCTATCTTTCTCTCTTTTTCGCTTTCTCCCCTTCTATCTTTCTCTCTTCCTCGCTTTCTCCCCTTCTATCTTTCTCTCTTTCTCGCTTTCTCCAGTTCTATCTTTCTCTCTTTCTCGCTTTCTCCCCTTCTATCTTTCTCTCTTTCTCGCTTTCTCTATTTCACTGTTTCTCTTTTTCTCTCTTTCCCTATAGCTATCTTTTTCTCTTTCACTATTTTTTCTCATTGTCCCTTCTTTCTTTCTCCCTTTCCCTCTTTTCTCTTAATCTCATGCTATCTTTTCTTTTTTGAGTAGTGTTTCACTCTTTTTATCTCTACTTCTCTATTTCTCTCTTCTCTCCTTCTTTCTCTTTTTCTGCTTCTATTTCCCATTTTTTTTGTTTTTCTTTCCATGTCTCTCGAGTTCTCTCTTGCAATCTCTCTGTCTCGTTTTGTATGCAACTAAAATTTATATAAATTGTAACTAAATTGTACCTAAATTGTAACCAAATTGTAACTAATTTTTTTTGTTCATTTCTTTCCATGTCTCTCGATTTCTCTCTTGCAATCTCTCTATCTCTTTTCAAAAGGTAATCTTCCAGGTCAACAAAAAAAAACTGATTAAACCTCCTGCTGTTTCTCAAATTTGAAAGTTATCAACTGACTTGTTCATCAAATGGAGACAAATGTTTTGTTTACTTCTTTTATTTCTCACGTTCAATCTTTCTTACCTTCTTTCTCTCGTTTTGTTTCTTGCTCTCTCTCTATTTCTCTTTCTCTTTCTATTTTCCTTGCATTTTCTAGTCTTGTACTCTTTCTACTGCTACATGAATTTTGAAAAAAAAAAATTTTTTTCTTTCTTTCGTTGAATTTTCTCTTTTTTTCTCCCTTGGTTAGAAAGATAATTGTCACACTGCTCAATGAGAGAAAAGACATGTCAGAGGGCTAAAGTAAGAAACTGAGAATATATGAGTTGTATACGTCAAGAGAAGAAGTTCTGAGAACTAGGCGTGGTTCGTTTCCACCATCCGTCCGTCACACTTTGATAGGAATTCAGAAGTTTGTTCTCTCAAATGTTGCATATACGCAAGGAAGCTAGAAATAACTTTTATCGAATGATAATTTTTGTCTAGTTCACGGGGAGTCAAGACGTTCTTTGGAAAACTTTTTGGTGTTACAGTATGCCTCATTCGGGAATCTCACTTAGAAATTTACTGTAGCACCAAACAGAAATTTCTCTTAACAAAATGTTAAATATTTTGGCTCTCAACACGATTTCCCTTAATGCAATCATGAGATACTGTCATATTTTCCTACTGTAAGACTTTTCTGCTAATTTTGGCAACGCGCCACAGCTGGCTAACATCCCCAAATGTACTGGGCTAACTCTCCGTGAGTTCAGTATTTCTAATTCTATTTTTTTTAAATCAAAATACTATCGTGTCACTTCGCAAATCTAACTTTCTGTTTCTGTATATGTATCTTTGTCTCATCAATTGCTTGACCAACCCAATGGAGTGCATGATTACATACATCTTTCCAATATTCTCTGCTCTTTAAATCCATCAATATGATATACCAAGTGCACGGAGTTGTAATCTTTGTCCTCGCCAGAAATGGAACGATTACAGGGTTTTCCCGCTCTCACCAAACTGGCCTCTCACACAAGCGCCAGATATCGTACGGCGAGACGCTCTCTCCAGCACCCTCTTGCTGTATCTCTCATGAGTCCTTCAGGACTTTTTAAAATCTCTCTCGCCTAACCCTTTCCCTGCACTTTCACCGGCCGTATCCCTTTCCTTATCCTTCTTCCATATCCTCACACCGCCGCCACCTGCAAAGGGGGGGGGGGAGAGGGAACGACGACCAGCCGCAGAGATCCGAGAGTCTTGAGTTGAGTAGATTGTGGGAACACCAGAGAAGAACACGTATGGCACAAGAAAACCGAACAGAACATTTATTTACGGATAGAAGGGGTTTATATAAAGATAGAAATTGTTGTACTTTGCGGTCTTCGATATGTACAGTACCGGTCAAAATTCTATTAACTTTTGGTTTTTCGTGCATAATTTCTTTCAAAGTTAGTGAAAGTTTATGAAATTTTCAGGGTTGCTTCGTTATGCTGTCAGATTATTAGTTCCAGAATATTGATTTCATAGATCGACTACAAAGCGAGAAAAAAAATCAATAAGTCAATATCACCCGGGTGCGCATTTAGGAGTACTAAACGAAATGGGTTGTTTCTTTGATAATCAGGTAGTTTTTATTGGATACATGATTTTTCTGTATTCTAGAGCATCTCTGCGATAAAGTTTTGATCTAATTGCTATTTAGTCACATGTTTTTACATGTTGCCTCCCCCCGTTCCCGATCCATGCACTCGGATTGAGATGCAAACGGTTTAGGAGGTTATGCACGAAAAACTTTGAAAGAAATTATGCACAAAAACCAAAAGTTAATAGAATTTTGACCGGTACTGTACTCTGGGGAAGGAAAAGTTCAGATACTATTATTCTGATAATTTCAATTTTCCCTTGAACATATCTCTAAGTTAATTATTCTACTTATGCACACATAACTACACAGCACACAGAATGAAGGATTATGATTCGAAAGGAAAGGCATTTTTTTCATTCGTTTGATACGTATGCATGAAAAATTCGGAGAAATGACAACGTGACGAAAAATGTGATGCAATCGTACGATAATCATATGCCATCGATGAAATCCACGAACAAGCTAATTTAGACGACCGTATGAAGGTAATACCTATTTGGTCTCCTTGGATGCTTCGTCGCTGTCGCAAACAATAAATTCGCTAACTAAAAAGGAACACCAAATGATGTACGGGAAAGAACGAAACGAAACTATGTCTCTGTTAATCGCAAAAACGACAAAGAAGCAAAATAAGCTGATGCCTTTATTATTGCGAATAAAGATATATTACAACAAATAACAACAGGATTGGCTTAACATGGCATTCAAGAGGAAGCTGGAGTGTGCAATGGAAAAGGAACAGGTTCGATGGGCCCAAATCCCTACCTACTGGATCCCCAACGAAACAAAAAAGCCGTCATCCATCCCTTTGCTGGCGAGGCCATGTACATATGTATATATATTTTTTCTTCGGCAACAAGAACACGTAGACGAGAATATCTTCCCGGACCTCTCTCTCTCTCTCTCTCTCTCTCTCTCTCTCTCTCTATCACTCGTAACCCGCAACGAAGTTGCCGTGCGGCCAATAACATAGTGTGCCCATCTCACAGTCGGTTCATTGGGAGGAGCATCCCATGCCTACATTTTCATTTCGCGGTACGTCGCAAACCGAGGTATTAGACTATTTGGGGTGGCACCGTTGGAGAGGGGGGTTCTATTAGAGAGAGGGGTACTATGTTTCAATGGCATTTTAATAGAAAAAATACGGTAATTGAAATAGAGAATGAACATAATTAATTATGAAGGGGGTAATTACAGAAAAGAGCAAAACAAGATTCCTAATGCTTCTTTATTGAGTTTAGCAAAATACTTTGCAATATCTTTCACCTTTTAATCAGCAATCGTCCCTAGAGTCATTGGAATAAGATGAACACTTTCTACATCTTTTACAATGCAAATTTTGCGTCACTCTCATGATCGATTAGAGAATTCATTTGATCGGGTGGATCACATTTTTTTTATATCAACAAATGTATTTTATAAATAGTGATTACAAAATTCAGTTACAAAATGCAATCGAAAATGACGTCAATCTTGTGCAGACAATCATATCAGCGCTGATGTTTCTGCTGTACGGAGAGCAGCAAGCCTGCTGCGAAAAGAGCACAGCCCACGTCCGCCACACGGTTCCATTGGGCTGGCGTCACCGCTTTAATTCATATTTATTTATTACTTAAATTTTCCCATTTGAGACTTGAAAATCGGAACTAACCAATCTTCTTCTCGTTATAAGATGTGCATTCACAAAAGTCTACTGAATAATTGCTGATTCAAATCCGTTCTTGTATGTTTTCCGTCACACAAACTATGTATTTAGTGGAGAACATGCGAACTTATTGCACAATTTGAAACAGAAAAGTTCCGTAGGACATGAAGGAGTAGACATAGTTCGCGGTTGTGATACTTTCTTGCAGAATTTTTTCTGTGTGAATATGAATGAACCTGCAGGCACAGCCTGAAGCGCAGATGCGGGTGCGCGTTTGCTTTCCGCACGAGCCACACGGCGACGCACCGTCGCCGTCCTCGTGGACCACTCGGACCACGTCGGAGAGGACGCGGACCACTCGGACCACGTCGGAGCGGACGCGGACCACTCGGACCACGTCGGAGCGGATGCGGACCACTCGGACCAGGCCGGAGAGCATTTGGTTTCATAATTGCCGATTCACATCCGCTCTTGCATAATTTCCGTGACACCAACTATTTAGAGGAGGACATGCGAACTTATTGCATAATATGTTCGGAAACGGAAGAATTCCGTAGCATGACAAAGTAAATATAGTTCACTGTTGTGATACTTTCTCGTAGAAAAGTTTGTGTGCGAATGAACCTGCAGGAGCAGCTTGAAGTGCAGATGCGGGCGCGCGTTTGCTTTCCGCACGAGCCACACGGCGACGAACAGTCGCCGTCCTCGCGGCCCACTCGGACCACATCAGAGCGGACGCGGACCACTCGGACCACGTCGGAGCGGACGCGGACCACTCGGACCACGTCGAAGCGGACGCGGACCACTCGGACCACGTCGGAGCGGACGCGGACCACTCGGACCACGTCGGAGCGGACGCGGACCACTCGGACCACGTCGGAGCGGACGCGGACCACTCGGACCACGTCGGAGCGGACGCGGACCACTTTGACCACGTCGGAGTGGAAGCGGACCACTCAGACCACGTCGGAGTGGAAGCGGACCACTCAGACCACGTCGGAGTGGAAGCGTACCACTCAGACCACATCGGAGCGGATGAAGACCACTCGGACCAGGTCGGAGTGCTTTTGGCCGCAACGAACGGCAGTACGAGCAGAACCGAGAGCCTCCAGGACATGACTGAAATAGGCAAGGAAGGTGCAATCGTTGGTTTCAGAAACAATGAACACTAGTCGCCCCCCCCACAGCACAGGATACTTCTAAAGAAGAAGCAGAAAAGTATACATCGGCTTTTGGTAGTAAGTATGCACATATATAAATACAGTACAGCGAAACATCGTGGGGTCATGAATGTATCGGATGCATCGAATCAATCGTTAATATTCTCTGGCAATGGTGTCGTGTTCAGGTAGCGAACATATTCCACTTATTTTTTTTCTGAAAAGGGATTTTTCTCTATCGACTGAACTAAATTGCAACCACGTTGTAACTAAATTGTAAAATCTTTTATTGAAATAGTTTGCTATAACTTTCATCTTCGTTTTTTTTCATTATTGTCGACGTCATTAGAACCGTTCTAAAAATTTCAAGTAATTAAACGAGAACATTTGACAGAATACGTCAAAAGAGCAAAAACTCGATCTAAAATTTGCTAGAATTTGCCTTCCACAAGGGTGATATAAAGAGAGCATGTGAATTGCAATCGACAGGAAAGATTCAGATTTCCTTCCTGAAAGAGCTTCGGTGAGTATCCCTCTCGGGTAATAATTGGGTATTATCAGACGAGTGACGTTCTCAAGGACATTGATACAGTGCCGCGTGCGCAACAAATAATGTGATGAAGGCTAAGACTAGAATCCACGTCATTGTTTTACGAATATAGGATGATTAAACAAATTGAAGGAAAGGTACTCTTCAACCATGTTTGGCAGCTATCTTTTCTTTCTCCTTTAGTTAGAAAGATAAGAGCAAAAAATATGAGAGTGTTCGAATACGAATTTGAGAATATATATGCGTCAAGAGAGGAACTTGGCGTGGTTCGTTTCCGCGTTGTTTGTTTCCACGCGGTTCGTTTCCAAAATCTCGTCCATCATTGTTAGAAAGATAACTAACTGTCACGCTGGCCAATGAGAGCAAAGATATGAGAGAGGGTTGTATAAACTGAGAATATAGATACGTTAAGAGAGGAAAACGTTAACGTTCTCTGAAGTTGTCGTGGTTCGTTCCACCATCCCGTCCATCATGGTTCGCAACAAAATTGTCACATTGGCCAATGAGCGCAAACACATGCGAAAGGGTTAGAGTAAGAAAGAGAGGGAAATGTTCTTAGATCACCAAGCACAATTGCAGCAAGAGGGACGCATGGAGAGAGTCAAGGCAGTTGCAAAGAGCCGAATTCTGAGGAGCGGTAGTAGAGGGAGGAAGATAAGCAAGTACGTGCGGGAGACAGTGAGAGAAGAGCTAAGATCTAGGTACAGCCATAACATCACAATTCGATGCAAAAACTTTACAGGAACAGCATCAAAGTAGTGAGAGCAAAGAAACAAGGCGGCCCCGTGCTAGACGAACTGTGCGGAAACTATTAGAAAGAAGACAGGAAACTATTTCAGAATCAAGAATATTTGCATCGAGCCAGGTCTCACAGATGACAACTACATCAGGTTTTGTACACAGAGAGGAATGTATGTAACTCATGTAGCTTTTTTTTTTTACAAGAGAGCGGGCGCTAAAAAGGATGACAGAGATTTTTACGGCGCCAAGGCAGAGGCGTTTCCCTGAACTTGAGGAGCGGCAGAGTGGGCAGAAGGTACAGTTGGTGCGTTGTAGAGAGATCACCGCCCGGAATCTCACTCGTCACCCACACAGCTCATCCCTGTAGATTCCCAGTAGATGCACCACATGGCCTGCGGCTGCGTGCGACGCAACTCCGCCAGAAGCTCGCGCATTTCGCCGAATCTCACGCGCTCCTCGAGTGTCATGATCTTGCGGAGATAAACTCCTTTCCACTATTCGCACTCTCTCATTGTCCTTGCTGCCTTGAGGCAGCCGAGCTGATGCCCCCTTATGGGCGGCACGTACTCGAGCAAGCGGGGAGTGTTGTCATCGTGTCACCCCATCCGAAAAACGGAGCTGAGGCGGCACTCCACTTCCATTGCATCTAGGAGCTGACTCATTCGCACCTCATCATCGGCCACCTAGCCAGAAAAGTAAGCAACTGACATGAGACAGAATGGCCCACGTTCCAATCAGAACACCCTCGGCCCTTGCACCAGCAGCGAGACTCAAGGAGTTTGCCCAGATCGGACGAGAGAAATCATTTTTAGCATATGATAATTTCTGTCTGGTTCACTATTTCAAATTTCTAATTACTATCGTACTCCTTCTCAAATTTAACTATATATCTCTGTACATGAATTCTTTTTCCTCATCAATTGCTTGACCCGCCCAATTGAATGCATGAGTATGTACATCATTCCAATACTCTCTGCTCTTTAAATCTGTCAATGTGCAAGGTATGAAGGATGTTTCTCGCTCTCTCTCTCTCTCTCTTTTTGTCTTTCTATTTTCCTTGCATTTTCTCGTCCTTGTAGTCTTTCTACCGCCGCTACATGAATATGACCTTTCTTTCGTTGAAGTTTCTCTTTTTCTTCTCCTTTGGTTAGAAAGATAGATGTCACAGTGGACAATGGGAGCAAAGAAACGTGAGAGAGTTAGAGTAAGAAACTGAGAATATATATGCCGAATACGTCAAGAGAGTACTTAAGATTGTCCTTTTTAGCGCCCGCTCTCTTGTAAAAAAAAAAAGCTACATGAGTTACATACATTCCTCTCTGTGTACAAAACCTGATGTAGTTGTCATCTGTGAGACCTGGCTCGATGCAAATATTCTTGATTCTGAAATAGTTTCCTGTCTTCTTTCTAATAGTTTCCGCACAGTTCGTCTAGCACGGGGCCGCCTTGTTTCTTTGCTCTCACTACTTTGATGCTGTTCCTGTAAAGTTTTTGCATCGAATTGTGATGTTATGGCTGTACCTAGATCTTAGCTCTTCTCTCACTGTCTCCCGCACGTACTTGCTTATCTTCCTCCCTCTACTACCGCTCCTCAGAATTCGGCTCTTTGCAACTGCCTTGACTCTCTCCATGCGTCCCTCTTGCTGCAATTGTGCTTGGTGATCTAAGAACATTTCCCTCTCTTTCTTACTCTAACCCTTTCGCATGTGTTTGCGCTCATTGGCCAATGTGACAATTTTGTTGCGAACCATGATGGACGGGATGGTGGAACGAACCACGACAACTTCAGAGAACGTTAACGTTTTCCTCTCTTAACGTATCTATATTCTCAGTTTATACAACCCTCTCTCATATCTTTGCTCTCATTGGCCAGCGTGACAGTTAGTTATCTTTCTAACAATGATGGACGAGATTTTGGAAACGAACCGCGTGGAAACAAACAACGCGGAAACGAACCACGCCAAGTTCCTCTCTTGACGCATATATATTCTCAAATTCGTATTCGAACACTCTGAAAAAATGCCTTTCCTTTCGAATCATAATCCTTCATTCTGTGTGCTGTGTAGTTATGTGTGCATAAGTAGAATAATTAACTTAGAGATATGTTCAAGGGAAAATTGAAATTATCAGAATAATAGTATCTGAACTTTTCCTTCCCCAGAGTACAGTACCGGTCAAAATTCTATTAACTTTTGGTTTTTGTGCATAATTTCTTTCAAAGTTTTTCGTGCATAACCTCCTAAACCGTTTGCATCTCAATCCGAGTGCATGGATCGGGAACGGGGGGAGGCAACATGTAAAAACATGTGACTAAATAGCAATTAGATCAAAACTTTATCGCAGAGATGCTCTAGAATACAGAAAAATCATGTATCCAATAAAAACTACCTGATTATCAAAGAAACAACCCATTTCGTTTAGTACTCCTAAATGCGCACCCGGGTGATATTGACTTATTGATTTTTTTTCTCGCTTTGTAGTCGATCTATGAAATCAATATTCTGGAACTAATAATCTGACAGCATAACGAAGCAACCCTGAAAATTTCATAAACTTTCACTAACTTTGAAAGAAATTATGCACGAAAAACCAAAAGTTAATAGAATTTTGACCGGTACTGTACATATCGAAGACCGCAAAGTACAACAATTTCTATCTTTATATAAACCCCTTCTATCCGTAAATAAATGTTCTGTTCGGTTTTCTTGTGCCATACGTGTTCTTCTCTGGTGTTCCCACAATCTACTCAACTCAAGACTCTCGGATCTCTGCGGCTGGTCGTCGTTCCCTCTCCCCCCCCCCCCCTTTGCAGGTGGCGGCGGTGTGAGGATATGGAAGAAGGATAAGGAAAGGGATACGGCCGGTGAAAGTGCAGGGAAAGGGTTAGGCGAGAGAGATTTTAAAAAGTCCTGAAGGACTCATGAGAGATACAGCAAGAGGGTGCTGGAGAGAGCGTCTCGCCGTACGATATCTGGCGCTTGTGTGAGAGGCCAGTTTGGTGAGAGCGGGAAAACCCTGTAATCGTTCCATTTCTGGCGAGGACAAAGATTACAACTCCGTGCACTTGGTATATCATATTGATGGATTTAAAGAGCAGAGAATATTGGAAAGATGTATGTAATCATGCACTCCATTGGGTTGGTCAAGCAATTGATGAGACAAAGATACATATACAGAAACAGAAAGTTAGATTTGCGAAGTGACACGATAGTATTTTGATTAAAAAAAAATAGAATTAGAAATACTGAACTCACGGAGAGTTAGCCCAGTACATTTGGGGATGTTAGCCAGCTGTGGCGCGTTGCCAAAATTAGCAGAAAAGTCTTACAGTAGGAAAATATGACAGTATCTCATGATTGCATTAAGGGAAATCGTGTTGAGAGCCAAAATATTTAACATTTTGTTAAGAGAAATTTCTGTTTGGTGCTACAGTAAATTTCTAAGTGAGATTCCCGAATGAGGCATACTGTAACACCAAAAAGTTTTCCAAAGAACGTCTTGACTCCCCGTGAACTAGACAAAAATTATCATTCGATAAAAGTTATTTCTAGCTTCCTTGCGTATATGCAACATTTGAGAGAACAAACTTCTGAATTCCTATCAAAGTGTGACGGACGGATGGTGGAAACGAACCACGCCTAGTTCTCAGAACTTCTTCTCTTGACGTATACAACTCATATATTCTCAGTTTCTTACTTTAGCCCTCTGACATGTCTTTTCTCTCATTGAGCAGTGTGACAATTATCTTTCTAACCAAGGGAGAAAAAAAGAGAAAATTCAACGAAAGAAAGAAAAAAAATTTTTTTTTTTCAAAATTCATGTAGCAGTAGAAAGAGTACAAGACTAGAAAATGCAAGGAAAATAGAAAGAGAAAGAGAAATAGAGAGAGAGCAAGAAACAAAACGAGAGAAAGAAGGTAAGAAAGATTGAACGTGAGAAATAAAAGAAGTAAACAAAACATTTGTCTCCATTTGATGAACAAGTCAGTTGATAACTTTCAAATTTGAGAAACAGCAGGAGGTTTAATCAGTTTTTTTTTGTTGACCTGGAAGATTACCTTTTGAAAAGAGATAGAGAGATTGCAAGAGAGAAATCGAGAGACATGGAAAGAAATGAACAAAAAAAATTAGTTACAATTTGGTTACAATTTAGGTACAATTTAGTTACAATTTATATAAATTTTAGTTGCATACAAAACGAGACAGAGAGATTGCAAGAGAGAACTCGAGAGACATGGAAAGAAAAACAAAAAAAATGGGAAATAGAAGCAGAAAAAGAGAAAGAAGGAGAGAAGAGAGAAATAGAGAAGTAGAGATAAAAAGAGTGAAACACTACTCAAAAAAGAAAAGATAGCATGAGATTAAGAGAAAAGAGGGAAAGGGAGAAAGAAAGAAGGGACAATGAGAAAAAATAGTGAAAGAGAAAAAGATAGCTATAGGGAAAGAGAGAAAAAGAGAAACAGTGAAATAGAGAAAGCGAGAAAGAGAGAAAGATAGAAGGGGAGAAAGCGAGAAAGAGAGAAAGATAGAACTGGAGAAAGCGAGAAAGAGAGAAAGATAGAAGGGGAGAAAGCGAGGAAGAGAGAAAGATAGAAGGGGAGAAAGCGAGAAAGAGAGAAAGATAGAAGGGGAGAAAGCGAGAAAGAGAGAAAGATAGAAGGGGAGAAGCGAGGAAGAGAGAAAGATAGAAGGGGAGAAAGCGAGAAAGAGAGAAAGATAGAAGGGGAGAAAGCGAGGAAGAGAGAAAGATAGAAGGGGAGAAAGCGAAAAAGAGAGAAAGATAGAAGGGGAGAAAGCGAGGAAGAGAGAAAGATAGAAGGGGAGAAAGCGAGAAAGAGAGAAAGATAGAACTGGAGAAAGCGAGGAAGATGGCCGGTGCAGATGACGATGCTTTCTGTCGCGCGGGCTTTAATGTCGAAGACATTCACAGTCAGCAGCTGGAACACGACAATAAATACCGCATAAATACATATATTAATTAGGTAATTAACTACCATTTCATCTAAATAATTTTCCTCTCTATATCTATCATTCTCAATGGGTTTTGTCACTCTATAGCTGTCATATGCCAGGTGGTTCTTGCCCCCCCCCTTTTTTTTTACTAATCTGCACTGGTACTACAATGTCATTACCTTCATTTGAATATTTTCTCATGCTCTATATGGCAGATGCCAAGTGGTTCAGGCATGCCATCCCCCCTTTTTTTTACTAATCTGCACTGATTCTATGACGAGCTATCACCTTCATTTGAATATGATCTCTTTTAAGCCTTTCGCATCAGTGCGAACGCAGTAGGCACTGACTCATTTTGTGTTTCGGCCCGA
Source organism: Allodiplogaster sudhausi (assembly GCA_945643635.1). NCBI lineage: Eukaryota > Metazoa > Nematoda > Chromadorea > Rhabditida > Diplogasteridae > Allodiplogaster > Allodiplogaster sudhausi. The sequence continues at coordinate 1,729,151 of CALZFC010000274.1, read as the reverse complement.
GCAGTTTCTATTATGTTTCCCTGGATTACTTATAAGTCATCCGCCAGGGTGCCGTAGCATCTTGCTTCGTGGTTCTTACAATTAGTTGGGTTCTATTTTCTAAACTTGCGAGGCGACGAGCTCAGTCGAGTGAGCTATAGACCCCCCCCCCTCCTCTTCGAGATACAGACCCTTCTGTTATAATTTAGTACAATTTTGTTATACTTCGGGTAAATCTAAAAAAAAGTAATTTCTGGATTTAATATGTTCAATTGATAGAGAGAAAACATATTCCGCATATTATATGGAATATGTTCACTACCTGTAAAAACCACAATTGGCGAGGATATTAACGATGGGTCCGGCGCATCCGAAACATTCATGACGCTACAATGTTGTACAGTACTGTAAATATATATACGTATACACACTTCCTACCAAAAAACCGATGAATACTTTTCTACTTCTCCTTGAAAAGTATCCTCTACTGGAGGGTGACTTGATTATTGTTTCTGAAACCACCGATTGCACCTTTCTTCCTTGCCGATTTCAGTCATGTCCTGGAGGCCCTCGGTTCTGCTCGTACTGTCGCTTGCTGCGTCTGCAACTGTGGCTCAGGAGGTATCCACCATTGAAAACCACTATAACTACTTAATTACCACATTGCAGGGTAGAAAAAAATAGGAACGGAAAATGGAATGCCGAGAGCTGTATACAGCTCTGAAATATGTATATATATTCATATATGAACATATGAAGTTCCTTGACCGTTGTCTTCAAATCATTCATCTCAAAGAATTCCAAATCGTAATTGATTGAATGTTTGGATCCTTGAAATGCCGCAAAAGAGGTGGGGTAGTGGTAGGATTCTTCAATTACTCCCACCCCTTTTCTGGAATGCTGTCCTGAAGGCGGCATCTGGTCGGAGTGGTTTTCATCGTCTTCCTCGACGTTGTTCCCTGCTCACTGTGGCGAGTCGTCGTTGCTCTTCAGATCCTGCTTGTCAGAAGTAGATGACTGCCCGTGCACGTTAGCTTTTGTCTTTGATTGATAATAATCGATAACCTGCTCAGGCGGTATCAAAGAGCGCATTGATCTGGCGGTAAATTTAAATTTGAATTTTCACAGCGGTTCCACATCAAAGACAGGCCCGCGTCAAGATATCAGCTGCGGTATGTTCAACGAGTACGAAGAGTGCTGCGCCGGTACCCCGATGCGGTACCCGAATACCAATATTACCTACTGCAGAACCATGCCCTTCCCGACAAGCATAGCGCTGCCGTGCTGTCTGCCCGGTTTGTTATTTTTATTCAAAGGTTTAGATCTGTGATAATAGATATTTGTAAATTCCTTTCAACCTACACAATGGAATCATTAAATAAATAAAAAAACATAGGCTCCGCCAGTTACTGGAACGACTGGACGACGTGGTCGCAGCGTACCATAGTCGATGGCGACATCTTCGTCTATGGTACCTTCCGGGGACGTACGCGTTCTTGCGCCGGCTATAACTTTGGCTGCCCTTGCACCGGAACAGACCAATAAATTTGACCTTCTTCATCGTTGATACAAAACGGTCTCAACTAAAAATTCTGTTTTTTTTTCTTCTTTTATTTAATTTGCTGCATTGGAGAATTTGAAAGATTTGAGAAAGGTATACTGTGCCTATACTTGTGCCTCTTGTCAAGTGTGAAAGAATCTCTTGTATACTTATTCCATGGCAGAAGAACCATGGCAGTGTACCTTTCCAATTCTTGTGTGTTCGCTGCAGGTCCAGCAAAAGAGTATTTTGAAAGACAGGCCGCTGGCTTGGCTTCATTCCAAGGAAAATATGACATTCAGGCCGGTAGAGAGGGAGGTCGAGCCATGTAAGCGCCTCTACAACGACTCGTGCTGCTGTCCTGACGGTGGCATCTGGTCGGAGTGGTATTCACCATCGTGCACGGCTCACTGCGGTCTTTGTGGCGAATCGACGACTCTCAGCAGACGGTGCTTCTCGGTAGTAGATGACTGCCCGTGCACGTTAGCTTCTGTCTTTGATTGATAATACTTTATAACTGCACACATGGTATCAAATTGTTGATTTGGCAGTAAATTTAAATTCAACTTTGCACAGCGGTCCCGAAACGAAGACTGGCCCGTGCCCAGCCGTCAGCTATGAGGCGTACAATGAGAGCACGGCGTGCTGCTCTGGCGAACCGATCTCGGATCCGCTCATGGGTTTTCCCGTCTGTAATGTCATGCCCTTCGATACGCGAACAACGCCACCGGTGGGCTACTGTCTGCCCAGTTAGCTAAGTTTATTCTACCAATCATCTATGGTAAATAGATTATTAGTAACTTTGAACATAAAACTAATCATCATAGAAGCATTCAATTTTTACCTTAAAAAACTCAGGTTCCTCCAGTTTCTGGAACGAATGGACGACGTGGTCGCCGTGCACCTTAATCAATGGCACCGAGACTTTCCGGAGGCGCACGCGCTCGTGCGCCAGCCATAACATTGACTGCCCTTGCAGAGGGACAAACACAAACAAGTAAATTTGACCTTCTTACAGAGATGCAAATTGAATATTATTCATACGGGAAATTGTGAACTAAAACAAATTCTGATTTTTCTCCTTTCAAGTTCTTGCAAATTATTTGCCAGAAACTTGCGATGAATTATGAATGCACATGCATATTTTTGCTGCACACGAGAATATGGAAGAATTCTATTTACATTCCAAGGTAACGATAACATTCAGGCCGATACAGCATGAGGACGAGGAATGTATCACCATCAAGAATCACTACGACCCCTTCAACAACAACGACAGCTGTAAACATTTAGATTAAACGAAAAAAAAACTAGACGAAAGTTCATAGCGTTCCGAGCATCGGTTCAATTTCTCACACATGAATTGGCCGTGAACAAGAAGTATTTTTTTGGATATGTTGTACTCCACGTAATACTGAAAAAGCGACCGCAACGTGGTGAAACGTCGAAATCTGTCCCTAGATTAGCAACAATCCACCGAATCTAAACGAATATTGTTGAAACATCAGATGCTCCTGAAACTGCTGGGGACAAAACGCTGTGAATATATTCACAGAATAAAAAATTACAATAACTATATTTATTAGCAATTAGGCCTGCATTCCTTCGTGGGCAGAGTGGTCGGCGTGGTCGAACGACCGCTCGCAGCAGTGCGGCCTGTGCGGAGTGCGTACCAGATCGAGAGGATGCGCCACGACTTGCGAGTGCTGGTGAGAAGAGAGAGAGAGAGAGAGATATCGAGATAGAAAGAGGGAGAGAGAGAGGAAAGAGAAAGAGAGTAAATGAACATGAGAAATAAAAGCTCCGGGAAAATGTAGTTCTCAAAAAGAAAATTCATAGTTATAAGGACATTGGATATGAGGCCATCAAGATGAGATGTCGAATTGAAAATGCTAATCTTTTCTTCTGTTCAATAAAGGTTTTTCTAGACATCGATCAAGAGTACATAAGTTCTTTCATCTGACATATTGGATGTTTCAGTGGCGCAATATCCGAAACCGAGCCATGCGGTGGCGACTCGCTCTGTCCGTTTCCGCAGGCGTCTTGCTGCGTGTATTACACGAGGCAAATTGCGCCGGATAATTCGCGCTTTGTGTGCGGAATCGGGACCACCGCCACGGGATGCGGCGTCGTTAGTATTTCTTTTTTTATCATTCCGAAATCCCGGAAAAGACAAGAAAAAAAATCAATCAATCCATATAAAGTAACCAGGTATACAATACACTTCTACAAATCAAGTCAATTAATGTGTTCGAAAGATCTATGCAAACATACATACATATCTCTATAAGTAAATCAATAAATTTTGAGAAAAGAACACCTACCCATCAAATGCTTTTGTCTGAATGCCTCTTCTCCCCATCCTTTCCTCCCTGCAGTGCATTCCGACCTGGTCGGAGTGGTCGGCGTGGGCGGGCGACTGCACCCCGACGTGTGGCTCGTGCGGAAAGCAGACGCGCAGCCGCGTATGCACTTCGGCCTGCGCCTGCAGGTTCATTCGTATACACACAGAAAGTAATCTACGAGAAAGTATCGCAAAAACGAACTATATTTGCTTCTTCATGCCCTACGGAACTATTCCGTTCCCGAACATACATAGTATTGTGCAATTATTTCGAATTCCACTAAATACTTCACTTTGGTGTGACCGAAATTGTACGAAAGCGGATTTGAATCTGCAATTACTCAACAGAATTTTTTTTGAAACTAAATGCACATTTTATAATGAGAAGATTTTCGAGATTTTTTTCTGATTTTCAATTCTATGATGGTGAAAATTAAATGAATAAATATAATTTCTAGTGGTGACGCCAGCCAGACGGAGCCGTGCGGCGGACGTGCGCTTTGCTCTTTTCCGCAACCGTCTTGCTGCTCTCCGTACAGCAGGAACATCGGCGCTGATATGTTTGTTTGCGCATGATTGACAACAAAATCGATTGAATTTTGTGTGATTGAATGACGTAATCAGCCCATGCAATTCCATTATACATTTGTTGACAAAACATGTGAACCATGGGATCAACCCAATTCCATAATCGATCATGAGAGTGACTTAAAATGTGCACAGCAAAAGATCTCGTATAATATGCCTGACAATGAGCCACTGCAACCTCATATCCCCAAAGCATGCCCGTACCACTTACCAACGCAGCCGTGTGATTCTTGGCGCCCCTGCCCTGATGGAGATGGTTCCTTCTCCTCTCGTCCTGCTCGGCTGTCTGCTGGCTCTAGTAGACGATGGTCGAGCGGGAAATGGATGATGGTGCCGGAAGACAATTCATGGCCGGTCTCTGCAATCAGTACAGTAGTTTGAAGAGGACTATCGTTATGCATCTTGAAGGAAAATTACTAATTGACCATGCTTCTATTGGAAATCTAATGCCCATTATGTCCATTCAAAATCAAGGGAATACATCTAGTTCTCACGAGACTGAGAGAAAGAGGAGAGGGAGAGAAAGACAGACTAACTTTCTTTTCGCTTTTTCTCGATCGCGCTTGTGCTCACGTAGACTGGGTAGTGAGCATGAGCATTCGCTTTCTGATTGTTTGAATTCGCGCCTGTCATGTTACATGCGCACAAAAAGAACGTCCATGCACCCTTTTATTTGATATGAATGTCTATAATCCTGTTTTCTCGGCTCTTTTGATTTTTAACAAATTCCTTTCCTTTGTCAGACTTTCCTATTCCGACCCTATCTATACTACTCAAACGGCACGTGACTGAATCTGAATTACGGGTTGTCTATGATACGAATCCAAAAGCAGTTGCGAATGCAAATTTCGACGTGCACCTTTCGAATTCTGTACAGATTGTAGAATGCGAAAAATATAAAACATTTGTTGCCGCCAGCAGGGGTCGAACCTGCGGCCTTGTGCTTATTGGACCCACGCTCTAACCGACTGAGCTATGGTGGCTACGAATGTACATTTTGACGTGAATCTTTCGCATTCTGTACAGCTGGTAGAGTCCATAAAAGACAAAATGTTCTTTGCCGCCACCAGGGGTCGAACCTGCGACCTTGGGCTTATTAGACCCACACTCTAATCGACTGAGCTATGGCGGCTGCGAATGTACATTTTGACGTGAACCTTTCGAATTCTGTACAGCATGTAGAATGCGAAAAATATAAAACGTTCGTTGCCCCCAGCAGGGTTCGAACCTGCGGCCTTAGGCTTATTGGACCCACGCTCTAACCGACTGAGCTATGGCGGCTGCGAATGTACATTTTGACGTGAACCTTTCGAATTCTGTACTGCATGTAGAATGCGAAAAATAAAAAACGTTCGTTGCCGCCAGCATGGGTCGAACCTGCGACCTTGGGCTTATTAGACCCACGCTCTAACCGACTGAGCTATGGCGGCTGCCAATGTACATTTTGACGTGAACCTTTCGAATTCTGTACGGCATGTAGAATGCGAAAAATATAAAAAGTTTGTTGCCGCCAGCAGGGGCCGAACCTGCGACCTTGGGCTTATTAGACCCACGCTCTAACCGACTGAGCTATGGCGGCTGCGAATGGTTCTTTTGATCTGACCCTTTCGAATTATGTAAAGCTTTTAGAATCCTTACATGAAGCTTTTGAATTCTGTAGAACTTGTATAATCCGAAAAATAGCACGACAAGGCTCGCCACTCCATCAAATGGTCAAGTGACTCCTCAATAGTGCTTGCACATTTATTTATAATCTTTATTTTATAAATGTAACATCTTTGGAAACAGTCGACTTGTGAGAATACATAGATAAAAATAGGTAATATTTACGAGACTGGATGACGTCGAGGAGCGAAGCTCCCAGCTGTGTTTTCTTCTCTTGTAGCAGCTCAACAAGTGCTTGAAGTGGAAATGTTTTAATCCTGTTTATGCCATTCTTCTTGCCAGTTTTCCAGCCAATTTAGTGGCCACTCGCAGATATTCATCTTCTTTGATATTTTAATCAATCGTGTTCTCAAATTGAAACCGACCATGGTGAGGCGTTTCTTGTGCAACGACTTGGAGTCCGCGTTCGCCAACTTCGCGAGCGCCTCATCGATCTTTCTGCTACTAGCATAAGAGGAGTTAGAGAGGAAGTGATGACAAGAAGAAGCGATGAAAAGAGGAAGAGAAAATTAGATGAAGAGAGAATGAGAGGAAAATCTCGTCAACTTGTTCACTGACAAGCTTTTCTCGCAGTGTCAACTATCTGATAGTGGCAGAAGGAAGCGAAATTATAGTCGAAAATGTACCAAATTTGGAGGAGGGAAAAACAACACCTTTCAGAAATTACTTCTCCGATATTTTATGTGTCAAAAAGTTCTCGTTTTTGTTTTCTTTTAAGAAGTTTAATATTTCACTTACCATAATTTATTTGAATTGCAATTCATCCCATACGGACTCATCCTATGTTTAGCAATCATTTTGATGTTTCCTTTTTTGGGATAGTGTTTAGCAGTTTTTGTTGTCTTCCGTGCTGCGAAGCAGTCGTTTCTTCTTCTGCTCTCGCTCATTCTCATCCTGGACCCTTTCGTCCACGCTCTCAAGTGTTCCTTCGACTCTCTCAACATGTTTGAGGTATAACTGTTTTATTGATAAACATGTGTTATTTCCCCTTGTGAAGGAAAGGTAATCTTAGCGTCACAAGGGGCCAAGAAGTCAAGGAGTTATAATTTGTGAAGAAAGTTGGGTTGTTCGTGAACTTGGAGACATCTGGAGTGCCGGGATTAAAGTAGGCGGGACTCCCGTTATTGCTCCTTAATCGTCCAGAGAATCTTCCTCGTTATCACTTCACCCTCGTTCTCTCGCTTCCTCTACTGAGTGTGACTCGTTTTCTCTCAGTATCCAAGTCTCTTTGGGTGTAACCCAGTCAATAATCATTAGGGTGTGACCCTCAAGTTTGTTCTACTTTATTTTCTTTGCTTTTATCTTCTCTTTCTTTAACTCTTTCCTTTTAATTTTCTTCATTGCGTGTCTTTCTTCACTTTAAACTGCTGCTTTCATTTTCTTTTATTCTTTCCACAACTCCTCCCCACCAAACTTCTTGACATTATGCTAATTTATCGATTTTTCACTTATATTACCTCGTCTCTTGCAGCGGCATAAAATAAAAGTGCAATAACGAATAAATTTGTTTCTTAACCTATTATCTCTGAGTGGAAATATACACACCTAGACGTCTCATATACTTTTACTGAATACAAAATTTTCATACTTAATCAACATTAATGAAAGTGCTCAAGGCGCAATATCATTAGTTCTGGTGAAGGGTGCGGTTGGCTAGTATTTGGTCTCTCTGATCGTGAGCAGAGGATTTAGCATCAAAAGAGTGAGAAGGAAAGTACGAATACGGGACCACACTACTTCATAAGCCATCGGTTTGATAACGAATTTATCACTTTAAAAGAAAGCCGATTTAGGAACTTCGTTCTATGGTAGAATTGCTCGTTTTGAAGTTGTGCGGAAGTGATAATGCTGAACGGACATATATTATGGGCAGAGAAAGAATAAACAGTAGCGTGAGAGAGACGAAGAAAGGAGCAGACGGAAGGGAAAAGAGTGTGAGACAGAGAGAGATGGAGATGACGATGGGAACGAGAAAGACAAATGTAGAACCATTTTTTTAAATATCAATATCATTGAACGTATGTTGCTACCAGGAGGAAATTTAATGTAACAATGCGAGAAGGAAGAGTCACCAAAGTGAAACGGGATGAGAGAGGGAGAGACAGAGATACAGAGAGAAAGAAAGAGTGTCAGATAGACAGAGAGACAGAGAGAGAGAGAGAGAGAGAGAGAGAGAGAACAAGTTGGTGAATGAACGAATTCTTTCATTTACATTCTACGATGCTTGATTTTGATTCAATTCCTTCAGTGCTTTTCTACAATTTTTGTTGAACTTATTCACTCTATTGTCAAAAGTATTATTTTGCTTCGCCTGTAATTGTGTCTCTTCCTGTCATATCCAATCTCGACAAGGATCACTAATAATTTAACTGACTCCCCCTTCTTTCCTGACCTCGAAGTGATCTTGTAATTGTGTAAATGTAAGGAAAATGTTTAATTTTTACTATTAAATTTATGATTGGAAATCAAGAAGGAAATGATGAATTACGATATCGGCGATGGTTGCATTCGCGCTTTCTTTTCCTGTTGACACATGGACATCAAATGTCTCAGCGCCTTCCCACGGTGAGCACATGCCTCTCGGTACTTTGTGGCACGCAAGAGAAAGAAGATGAGCGTAGGAGAGAAAGAGAGGGTGAGAGAGGGTGAGAGTGAAAGAACGAGAGGAGAGAGAGAGAAGGAGAGAAAGAGAGAGAGAGAGAGAGAGAGCGAGAGAGGGAGAGAGGGAGAGAGAGAAGATACATGTATACTTGAGTGAGTGAGGTAATGTAAGAGAGACGTAACTGAGAAGAGGCCGCAACAGCATTTCACTCTATCTTGCTTTAAAATCTACACGTGAATTTGTTGTGGATGTTCCGTATCGAAAGATATATTTCGGTGCGGAGCGAACGACAGCCAATATACATATTTTACTTTTATTCATACTATTTATTATTGCTTCCAATTGCATTGTATTTTTCTTTATTTATTACATTTCTTCTAGAATTTGCATTTATTTTCCTTTGTTAATTAGATGCTGCCACAATTTCATTCTTTCTCACGTATTCTCTGCCACTCATTCTCCGTTTCCATTACCATTCATTGTTAGCTTCGCGCGGGCCCGGGAGCGAGCGGTTATCTTCTCTCTCTCTCTCTCCTTCGGCCGCTATCAGGTTCCTTTTATTCTCTTCGTCTTACCGTTTCATCCACGGAAAATTTTATTTTTTTCTCGTTAATATTTTTATTTTTTTGCAGTTTCAAGCGACCGGGCAGGCCGTCTTCGATGCAGACATGTGTAAGTGTCCTCTTCTTCATCATTTCAATCAATGCGAGCTTCGTCGATGGTCGCGTTTTCAGCAGCTCTCGCCTGAGACAAGTATGACGCATTGTAATTTCCATGCAAATTTCATTTCTTCATTTCGTGTTCTGAACAAGTAAAACGTAATATCCTTTTCATTTACGCATTCTTTTCTGATGAGAGATTCTTGGCCAATTGCCAGATTACACAGAATGGCGACGGTTCTACATGGACCTTCGCTCTGGGCGTCATTTCAGACCAAGACAAGCAATCGGCGCTCGGCAACGGCACGTGGCTCAGCGTCTTCAGACGGGGCAATTTATCAGTAAGCGAGACTTTGGATTAATTCAGGCAGAAGAGCGGGAATTCAAAAATGTGTTTACTTGAGCTTAACGCGGACAACACACGAGTGGAAGTGGTCTTCGACTCCTTTGACCACAGACTTCTCTCTCGAATTGGCATAAATGGCAGGGGTACGAGCTCCTTTAATTTTTCTTGACTAGAAATGGCACGTTCGACCCCTGCTGGCGGCAATATACATTTCGCACTTTTTAGGATGACAGCTCTTTAGTTCTAAAATATGAAAATAATGTTGAATTGTCTTGTATTCTTATAATTTTCTTTTTTATCTAACTATATTATTATTTTTTAACTAAGAGAATATATTAGCATTCAATGTTGTAATATTGAATTTTTTCATGATTGTTTTTATTTATACCATTAATATTTTAATAGGGTTCACTGATTTGATCTATTGTGATTCCTCTTGAGTCTTCAAGAGTATAGATCAAAGATCAAAGAGTGTAGATCAAAGATCAATAATTGTAGATCAAAGAAGGCGTGAGAATCGTTCCGTGGCTCGTGCTCGCCGATGGCGACGGCAGCGATCCGTCACGACATTTCAAAGTATTTGTTCTTTTTTCTTTATTTTCGTTTTTTTCTTTATTTATTTGCTAAATTCATAAATGATAACAAAAATTTTTTTACTGTGTAAAATTAAAAGCTAAAATATTAAACATTTCCAATGGTGCAATTAAATAATAATGATCTTTGAACTTTCCTTCTCAGGGCGAATGGATGACCGTCAAGGACGGCGCGCTCTTCGTCGGGAGTCATGGACGCGTGAATTGGGACAAGAAAGGGAATCCGGATGACAGAATGATGTGGGTGAGTAGGTAGAGTCGTCGAGAAGAATAGAATATCAATAGTTGTACATTTTATAACTGTAAGCAACATATTGACGGTTTCATTTACTAGTTACACCCAAAGGTAAGCATAGTGAAGAACGAAATATAAACAGAGATAGCAATATAATTTTTAAAAAAAAACAAGAAAGAATTGCGAATGTACCCGTTTGAGACATTCTTAATTTGAAAAGTCCAAATAACCAGTAGCAGGTGGCTTTCCTTGGAGCCTTTTACCTAGTTTTTTTTCGCGCTAAAATACAATTGGTCCTTTTTGTAAAGCTAATAGTAAATATACAGCTCCCATTTTCAGGTAAAACGAGTCGATAAACGCGGGGGCGTTACGCACTTGTCTTGGGCGGCGCACTACTGCATGGTTATTGACAATTACAGTATGATCAAGTATCGTAACCCGGCAGATTACAATTTCCGTTCGAGATCCTCGCCGCACTCGCTGTACATACACCGCCCGGCTACATCACTCACGAGGCTGTGCAGTGGTCGGAGACACAAAGGTCAGACAAGGAAGTTGTCGCTGCATGTCCCAAAGCAGACAGATTTGTAATGCAAATTTTTGGATTAGCCTTTGATCCCTCTCTCACTCTTTTTCTGGTTCTCTCTCTCCCTCTCCTCCCTCTCTCTCCCTCTCTCTCTCTCTCTCTCTCACAGACGCTGGTTCTTCCTTCCTCGTCGTATCTCCCGTACTCTCTACACTGAAGTCGACGATTCTCACCGTGGCGCAGGCATCCTTCTCTCGGTGGATGAACACTTTAGCCAGCCGCCGCGCATCGTTAAGATTGGCAGAGATGCCAGCGGTAGCTATTTTCCCCAACTATCACCCCACAAGACTCCTCCGTTTTTATTTTTAATATGCATACATATTCTCCATTCCGTTAAAGAACACTAAAAATGTCAGAATTGTTTCTTTCTCAGCCGGATTCGAAGGCCACTCTGCACTCGGCTTTTCTGCCTTTCAATTCGTGCCAACCACGAACGAGCAGCTCGTGATTGCGCTGAAGACCCTTGAGGAGGTTTGGATTTTGTCAATGAAATATGGCGCGAATTCAAAATTGAGATTAAGCTCATGACATTGTTTTTGAAGAATATATTACAGAACGACGACGTGGTCGCTTCTTTCGTGACCGTTTTCAACGCGACAACCGGCGCTGTGCTTCTGAAGCCTCACACACGCAAATTCGAGGGCATCTGTTTTCTGTAATTTTTGTTGAGCTATGAACATAAATATTTATATAAAAACGTTGATGAATAGATCTATTGGCTAAAACAACAAGAACAAAGTTACAATTACACGAACTAACACGATTACAATAGCACGAACATATGTACATACATACAATTACTGCATCAATCTTAACAAGGAAAACCGAAGAATCTTTCCATGAATCAGCGTCATATTACCTACATTGAGTAAGGCCGCTTGTTTTTTTTTTTACTTTGTAAAGCATAAAAAAAGGTTTTGTGTGTGCGTACGGGCAAGATGGTGGGCCTCAAACCTTAACGCACTCACTTCCTTGATCTCGACTGCAGCATTCCATGAATTCATGGAGGCATCTTTAAAAAAAGACATTAATTTCAATCTTAAAACACTGTTTCAATCTTTTCACAAATGCGTCCTTCAACCCATATGGATCCATTTTGCCGTTTAGGTATGAGAATCGAGAAGCTCAATGTATCCAAAATAAGACAAAACTTGAAAAATAGCGTTGACCGTAACGTTTTGTTGCTTGGCTACCTGAAGAACTTTGGCTGAATGTGGTTCGAATCGAGTGAGGTCACGGAATGCAAGGCAGACTTTACGGGGAGAAATAAAAATTAGTTAAATCTTTTAAATCAAAATTATGCAATTTTCGCCAACTCACATATGCATTTAGACAGCATAAAATATTAGGGGGATTGTTTACCGTAGATAACATGAAAGTTAATTTGTCAATTGTATGTATTTATCAGAGAGTAAAGAGAGCGTATAGAACTGCCAGAGGGAGAGCGAAGCTGTAAATTTTAATTTCCGTAAAAGCGCATCAAACTATACATACATTAGTGGTAGATCATTTGTGCTAGATAACTTGTAGCTCATTGGCAATATCGCGGAATAAGAGCAAAGTATCAATAATTTTGAAGAAAGTGCATGAAGTCCTTGCCAGAATCAGTAACCATTTAAAAAATTTGTTTCTTGCACTTTTATGAAAATTTTAATTTCGCAGCTTTCAAAATCGTATAAAAGGAGCTTTCCAGAGGCATTTTCATTTAGTTGTTGACTTTGCTTCTCTGCTTGCCTCTCCACTTTACTTCTCCTCGTCCAAGTCATGGACCAGTTCATTCATCCCCCGTCGTCTCTGCCCAAGTCTAACGTAAGGCTATAAGGATGAGACCTACCACATTAAGGTCCAAATTCTTCCTCTTCTACATCTCTCTTTTTCTCCATTCCCTATCCATCTCCTCTCGTATTCTACAACCATCTCGTTTATTTTTTGGAAGAATTTCTTAAACGTAATAGCAACTATTTTTGTTCGATTATCTCTTACTTTCAGGTGATCAAAAGATCTGGGCGCCGTATCAGCTGGGCCTTCAAATACCGCGAACATAAAGCGTCTCGCTGAACATATGGGGAATGAGTGGAGAAGAAGAAAGAGAGAAGGCGAGAGAGACTAACTGTGATGGAGGGGAGATAGATAGAGAGACGAAAGAGAGAGAGAGAGAGAAAGAGACAACGAGTCTGTTGTCAACTGCGAATTCTCTGCCGTGTCAAGCTATGGCTTGACGTTCTACTTAAAACAAACGCCACGTTTCTGACTTCATTCTCAGTTGATGCCGCATTCTTGATCTCCCTGTCTGCTTCTCTCGATCTCTCTCTCTCTCTCTCTCTCTCTCTCTCTCTCTCTTCGCCGTCTTCATCATGCACTTTTGTTCTCACTTTATAGCCCGTCTCCTTTTCTGTCTAACCGCTCACCGTCTCCCTTTCCCTCTCTGCATCTTACCCCTCTCCCCTGCCCTCATGCTCTCTCTCTCTCTTCTCTCTCTCTCTCTCTCTCTCCACTCCTCTCGCTCGCTTTCGTCTTGCCTGTTCTGATGGCAGCCACCGCGCTCTGTCCATCTTGTCTTCACTCGAGCCGTTCTAGCATTCCGAGCTCTCCTCGCCACCACGTGCCATGCCCTGCCCTTTTATGATCTTCTATAATAATTGTGCTGCTATTTCTATAATGTTGTTTTGCTCTGCTCATTCTTCTGTTCCTGTAATTTATTTACCTTTAGTTTCACCGCCTTCCTCTTTAATAGTTTCGCCACTTCCTGAAGCAGTACTCAGACCATCTCAATGACATTGCATTGGTAATCTATGTATCTTTCGCCCTCGATTCCTCTCTCTCTCTCTCTCTCTCTCTCTCTCTCTCTCTCGCTCTCTGGCACTCTTTCACTCTCCCTGCTAGAATCTCTAACCCTCGCAACTGATCTCTCGTCTAAGTTTTTTTTTCTCTCTCTCTCTCTCCTTTTCCAGGCATGGCCGGTGTGGTTTCTTCGTCCTCCCCCTCGAGCCCGACGCTCTCCTCTGCATCTGCCTCTTTCTCGTCCTCGCAGTCCACCTCTCCATCGACTGCTCCCAAGACGGCATCCGGAGAGAGAGCAGAGAAGGAGAGCGCGACCGGGGTCAGCAAGGTCAACGGCGAGCTGCTTAAACAGGTCAGTTGAAGAGATCGGTAGATCATGCCCTTCTCTTTCGCCAATCAAGGTGATATCGATCTCTCTCTCCCACCATCCCTCCTTCCCTCTCTTTCTCTATTTCTCACCCCTGTCACAATCTTTCTTCACTTTGCTCTCTTTCCTCTCCCCTCCATTCTCTCTATTCCTACGCTTTCAAGAGTGGATCATCAGTTCTTCACAGAGATGCTACCGTTCTCGCTGTCTCTCTCTCTCTCTCTCTACCACTTTCCATCTCTCCTCTCTCTCTCCTTCTTCCTCTCTCCCTCTCAGTCTCTCTCCCTCTCTCCTTCGCTGCCCCCCCTCTCGCCGTCTCTCTCCCTCCCTCCCTCCCTCCCTCCCTCCCTCCCTCCCTCCCTCCCTCCCTCCCTCCCTCCCTCTCTCCTTCTCGTCTCCCCTATTCTCTCTCTCTCTCTCTCTCTCTCTCTCTCTCTCTCTCTTCTCTCCCTCCCTCTCCCTCTCCCTCCTCTCTCTCTCCATCCACATCTCTCTCTCTCTTTCTCACTGCAGTCCACTTCTCCCTTGTCGACTCTGGCGGCGGCGGCTGCCCTTCTCTCTGCTAAGCAGCAGCATCCCTCTTCAGCACGGCAGCATCCCGCTCACTGTGACTGCTGTGCTCTGCCCGATCCGCGATTCGGCCTCAAGGTTCATCTATTATTTCTTTAAATAGTATACTAAATATTACACTAAGTAAACAAAGTAAATTTCAAAAAATTATTCTTCACCATCCCAAATCATCAAAATTATTCAAAAAAAATATTTCTCTCTCTCTCTCTCTCTCCCTCCCTCTCTCCCTCTGTCTCTCTTTGGGACTCTCAGGCACTCCCTGTCTCTCTTTCCTCTGGCACTCTCTCTCTGTCTCTCCCTCTCTCCTTCCTCTCAAAGACTCCTTGCAGGTGGCCTGCTCCCGTGGTCTCTCGAAGCGTCCGGCGCCTTCTTCACGTCGTCAAGAGGAGGACGAAGATGACGACGCAGCTTCGCCCCCTCGCAAGAAGCCTGCTCCTCGCTCCGCCCACTTCCTACCGTATCCTCCGTCGGCTTACGGTGGCCTGCCGCCTCACGGATACGGTGGCCTGCCACTTCCTCAGACATTCGGTCCACCACAGCCGCATCCGTACTGGACGCCTCCGTGCTTCCCGCCCTTCTGGCCGGGGACAATTGGGTACCCGCACCCTGCTGGGTACCCGAACCACCCCCCACTCTACCCACAGCCCATCTCTCCATGGGGGCCCACCATGCACCACCCGATGATGCGTCCACCGCCGCCTTCTCGCTATTGGGCGTCACTCATGGGCCAACCGCCCATTCAGTCGGGAGCTCCGCCCACTCAGTCTCAGGCTCCGCCCACTCAGCCTGGAGCCACGCCCACCGGCTACTGGTCTCCGCCCACGATGCATCCGATGGCGTACTGCTGCCCACCACCGCACAACGCGCCGTCTCCATATGGTTCGTGCTTACAATAGGCACATTTGAAAGTAGAAAAAAAGCTAAAACTATTCCATTTACTGCGTTGGAATCATCATTTCAAAGAAAAATTTTGTATTGTATAGTTTATTTTTATTTATTTATTTTGTCTCTTAAATCATTTTGAAAGTTGATATTAATGAATAAAATATACTTTAATATCTATAAGAAAATCATAATTTAAAAACATCTTTTATTAATAACCTGCCCCCATTTTCAGCCTTCTTCGGGATGCCTTCGCCAATGGTCGGGCCGGTGGACGCTGCGGCGGCAGCAGCGTGGGCTGCAGCAATGGGTGCTTCTTCTTCATCTTCCGGGTCTTCGACGGCCCCCGGAGCGGGCCCGGAATACGGTATGCGGCAGGATTGAGAGGGAGAAGGAAGGAAGGAAGAGCATGTTGAAGGGGGCCCTCCGAACACCTCTTGTGCGATCTAAGCTAGCGATATCAGTGTGGACCTCTCTAATTCGTTGCTTTCTTGTTGACTCGAGCCCCTTTAAGATCTCTTTCATTTCATTTCGATCTCCAATTCTTTCTACGACAACGCCTTTTTTCCTACGCTTTTAGGAGGGATTCCATCAAAATATACGGAAACTACAAAATAATAAAAAAAATTGTTGTTTAACAGCTTTCTCTTCTTTATACATTCTTGTATCCTTCGAAAGTTCGATGACGTAGCACTTTATCTCTCGTTCGCCCGCTAGAAAAGCACACGCATGTTCCGGTTGTCGCCTTTTTTCCATCTGACTTGTGCCGAGAATGAATAAATTTGTGCCGAAAACGTAGCGAGAGCGGTCCACACTGATATCGAGGTGCACTTCATTCATACTAGTTAATGGAGATGCAGAGTGGGATGGGTGGTGTTACGGTCGGGTTTGGGTGACCTTGTGCCGGTCGCATAGCCGCCGTGTTGTAGATTGGGGGGGGGGCATATACACGTTGTTACTTTACATAGCTTTATACTCTTAGTTAGATTTACTTTACTACGTCACGTACATACATAGAGATTGAAGAGATGGGGCCAGGTCTTCTTAGGGCAGCCACCTCCTAGCTGCTGCCGGCGAACACTGTGGCAGCGGAGGCTGTTGTTCTAGGCGTGGCCCCCGGGCATAACAGTGGGCGATCAATCTTGGAGAGACTGAAAAGGAAATGGGTGGGGGAGAGAATTTTTCTCTAGTAGTTGTGCCGGAAAAGGGCGCGAATTCAAAAGAGTATTTCTTTGCTCATTTAATGTGTCCTTTTAAGGACGTCTCTCCTCCTCGGGACGCGCGTTCACTGCTGCACCGTTGCCGCCCACCCCTTTTGGGGCAGTTCAGGGCCCCCCTTCCACGCTGCAAGGACCCCTATCGAGGCCGCCTCCAGAAAGCCCTCCTCCGGCTTCAGCCCCTCAGCCACCTCCTATGCCATTCGGGAGTCCTGAAGAGTTCGTGACGCCCTTGGAATCTTGGGGAAGCCTGCGGGGGTCAGCCGGAGGCCCCCGGCCGACCGATGGGGGTCTCAATGGCTCTTCGGGGTCTATCAGTGGCCCTACCGGGTCGCCTCCTCCTTCTCATTCCACCCAGCTGCGACTCCCGCCGATCGACAGCATCTTCCGGTGGCAACCTGAAGAAGAGCAGGAGCTCGATTCGCATTCGTCGTCCTCGACCTCTACCGTATCCCCTTCGAGTCAGGCGCACACTACAATTACGCTGGCCGAGTCACCGCGCGAGCCGCTGCAGCTCAAGGAGTGGGACAGTGAAGAGCTGTGCAGATTCCTCGACCTTGATGGGGTTGGTGCTTTCGGTGGAAATTGAGAGAATAAGAGAGGGGAGAGAGAGACTGTCAGGGAAAGAGAGAGAGAGGGAGGGAGGGAGAGAGAGTGAGTGAGAGAGAGAAAGAGAAAGAGAGAGAAAGAGAAAAAGAAAGAGAGAGAGAGAGAGAGAGTAATAAAGAGAGAAGAAAAGAGGATGAGAGAGGGAAAGGGATCGAAAGGCGAAAATGAATATAGTGTGAATAGGAAGAGATCGATTGAAGAAGGAAGGAAGACAGAGAGAGAGAGAGAGAGAGTGAGACACAGAGAGAGACAGAGAGAGAGAGTGAGACAGAGAGAGATAGAGAGAGAGAGAGAGAGAGAGAGAGGTGGAGAGAGGTGGAGGATGAGCGAAAGCAAGAGAAGATCAAATGAGCCGATATATTAGGGGAAGGGGCTTTATTACGTGGCATTTTATTTTAAATGGTAATAAAAAAATAGCAATCAAGGTAATAGATTTTCTTCCATTTTAGGAGTCCATGCCGGGTGACGTTCTTGCCGAGATCTGCAGAACGACCTTCGACAACGTGTAATATTGGACGAGGAACATTATTGGCTCTCTGACCTTTCTCTCCATCCTTTTCCATAATAGTCACTCTCGCTCTCCCTCTGCCTCTTTCATTTTAATTATCGATATTCTTTAAGTTATTTTACTAGTTCATGAAAAGTAGTAGATTCAAGATTATACACCCATCAGACTCCGCTATTAATTCCCTGCTATTTGCAGAGCTTTCTCTGCTTTCTTAAAGCTATTTCGGTCTTCATATATGGTGTTGTTTTGAACTGGTATTATTGTGCTTTATTTGGCAGAGTCATTCGTTTTCTTTGTGTGTGCAAAATGTCAGTTTTTGTTTTCGTTTAACAATTCAGTGTGTCCTTTAACCTCTCTGCTCCCTGAAGATAAAAAGGACTCGGGACACTTGATATGCCTGATTGCTCACCATCAGTTTTGTTGCAGTTAATAAGGTGGTCGTGGGTTTGTGGAAGGCTGGAGAAGAATATTGTGGTTAGGGGGGAGGGGGGGGGGCGTTGTCTGGATTCTCTCTATATGCATGTAGGTAGCTTCTCCTCGTCAACGAAGGCGTCTGTGATGGACTCTGCCCTCGTAGCCTTCATATTCTAACCATCTGCGTCATTTATCACAATGAAATCAGCAGTTTCATGCATGTTAGAGTCAATGTTGTTCAATAGTGATTAGCAAGATCTCTGGTGGCGCACAAGTTTTGAGGATCAATGGACTTTTTCTTGCACTCGTTTACTTCATTCCTTTCTTCTCTCTCTCTCTCTCACTCTCTCTCTCCTCTCCTCTCTCTGTCTGTCTGTCTCTCTCTCTTCATATCTCTCCTCTCTCTCTCCTTCTCTCTCTCTCGATCTCTCTCTTTTTCTCTGTCTCGCGTCCTCCCCTCTCTCTATTCCTTCACCTTGCCACTTCTTCCAACTATCACACTCTCAGCTGTGTGCTGCCAGGGCAGCGTGATGAAGTCGGGACGTCCTCTCCCACGCCTTCTCTCTCTCTCTCTCTCTTTCTCTCTCTCTCTCTCTCTCTCTCATTCTCTCATTCTCTTGCTCTATCTCGTTTCTGTCGAGCTATGTTCTTTCTCTCTTTCTATTCGGTTCTCCGCTCTTCCGATCTCTCTCACTCTATTCGATTTCACCCTCGCTTTTCTCTCTCTTCCTCTCTCTCTCTCTCTCTCTCTCTCTCTCTCTCCACCTCCAACTCCTCCCTCCGCATCCGTCAGTTCGAGCCTGCTTCCATCCACATTTGCTGGATTTCGCTGGCTGCCTGGCTGACTAGTGCTCTTTTGCTGGAAATCTGCGTCGGAGGATCTTATTATTTCTTCATATCTTTTTTTCCTCGCTTGATTTCCTCCGATTATTTCAATCTCTATTTGCGCTTAATTAACAATGTAATCTTATTTTTACTGTGTTGCTGAATAAATGCGCCAAAATGTTTTTTTTGCCCGTGACTCACCTCGATGATTATTGCCAAATCGTCTGCCTTCATAAATCGTAGTAATGTTAAAACTGGGTCATTTAGAAATTGCATCGTCTTATTACACAAAACCCTAAGAATTAAATCACTCATATTTAAAATCCCAAGATGAAATTTAAGTCCTTAGAATAAAAATCACAAAATAATCGATTCCCCAACCCGGTACAGAAGATGGCAGTGGCAGCACCAGAGAAATGCGCACGTGATGAGTGCGGCAAGACGGTCTACCCGATGGACGAACTCAAGTGCATGGATAAGGTATGTGCGGAAAATTTTAAAAATTTAAATTTAATTAATATTTTAAAAAAGCAATTTTAATATATACATATATGTATATATTAAAATATTCTATCTATCTGAATTCTTGAAGTGAACTTTGTAAAAAAAATGCAATTCAGGAATGTTAAGAAATTGAAATGTAGAAATCAATAATAATAATAATAATAATAATAATAATAATAATTATTATTATTATTATTATTATTATAAATTATTTCAAGGTCTGGCATAAGCAGTGCTTCAAGTGCAACTCATGCAATACAACGTTGACGTTGAAAAACTACAAGAGCAAAGACAGAATCCCCTTCTGTGAATCGTGCGTTGTATTCAATTCTCTCACTCTTCTTCCTCCCCCTCTCTCTCAGTTTCTCTACTATTTCTCTCTCTCTCCTCTCTCTCGCTCTCTCGCTCGCTCGCTCCATCTCTCTTTCGAAAATGATAGCACATTGCTCAGGCACCTCCCGAAGAACATGCCTTCTGCGGTCGCCGACACGCCTGAGCTTCGGCGAGTGGCAGAAGCGAAGACACAGAGCCCAGTAAGAATTTAGTGGGCGTGGCTTAAACGAAAACGGGTTGGCGGGGCTAAAGGTAAACGAGTAGGCGTGGCGTGGACGAATCTAGCGGTTTCTCTTTCTGAAATATAAAATGAAACAATGCTCGAAAATTTTATCGAGCACTCTATTCAAAATGACAACCGTCTTCACCACCAATCTCATTACCACTAGGCGTTTGCCATCAATCTGGACATTTTTGCTAAATTTGATACAGCTTCCTCTAAAACAATTATTCAAGAATTATTTAGTACAATTAAAATATCAATAAATTCAAATAAAATTCCATATTATGGTGGCAAGAAGGAAAAGATTCGACGGGAAACATGGTTGTCTTGTCTCTTCCTTGAAGCTGACGTCACTGCTCACCCTGGCATCTCTCACATTCTTACTCTTCCTCTGCGTCTCTTCCCCTTATATTATAGACTTACTTTTTTTTCTCTGCAAGAAAAGAACCGAATCCCACATGTTCCACGGCCTGCCGAACAGGAAAGAAAATATATCTTTTTTTTTTGAAATCTAAATCTCTGCATCTTCCCTCGTGATGTATCTCTCTATCTCGCACTCTGCTCCCTCTACTCTCTACCCTCACACCATCTCTCTCTCTCTCTCTCTCTCTCTCTTTCTCTCTCTTTCTCTGTCTCTCTCAGTCTCGATCTCTCTCTCTATCTCTCTCTCTGTCTTCATTTCTTACATATCCCTCACACGTGCTCCGCACCGCAATGTTATTATCATCCGCCTGACGAGAAAGCGAGAACGGTTGAAAGAAGCTTCCTCTGATCCCGCGAGATAGAGAGAAATAGAGAGAGAGGGAGGGAGAGCGAGACAGAGAGACAGAGAGAGAGAGAGACAGAGAGCGCGAACTCGAGAACTCCAGAGCAAACAGAGTAATATATGTAGTTATCCCGGAAGAGGGAGAAAAAGGAGAGAGAAAAGTCTCGAGCCTATGTGTGTTTCTTTATAAATAGTGCATGGCATTTCGACATTGCTTTCTTTGAGAAACAAAAAAAAACCCTTTTCTTAATCAGTTCGACGCCGTAGGCGGTTAAGACATGAAACATAGGCTTTCATCTGACGTTTCTTAGTCACCTGACGGGGAAGGGAGGAAGAGAGAAGAGTGGCGAAAGAGAGTGTGACACACGGGGTTGTTGGACAGGTCAATAACAAACGAAGTGGGCACACCGGAGAGGGAGAGAGAGAGAAAACGAGAGAGAGAGAGAGAGAGAGAGAGAGAGAGTGAGTGAGAGAAGGACAAAAGAATGAGCAAGAGAGAGAGGGAAAGAGAGAATTAGCACGAAAGCATGAGAGAGAGAGAGAAAATGAGCAAGAGAGTAAGAGATGAGAGAGAGAGGGAAAGAAGGTATCTCTCCCTCTCTCTCTCTCTCTCTCTCTCTCTCTCTCTCTATCTGGCTTCCTCTTCGCGCGCTCTCTCTCTCTCTCTCTCGCACTCCCACTCTTTCTCTCTGCATCTCTCTCTTTCTCCCAGCCATCTCTATCTCTCTCTCTCTCTCTCTCTCTCTCTCTCTCTCTCTGGTGCACTCTGTTCTTCCTTGTCATGTCTCCACGAGTGGGGGCGTTCGGCAGTTGGCAACGACAAGAAGCAAAAGGAGCTCTAACACATATAGGATACAAAAAGAAAACGGGAAGACGAGAAAAAAAACTATTTGGAGACAGACTTTACTGCTTTGAGGAAAATAAAATTTGAAAGTTTCTCCTTGTGTAAGTCCCTTTAACTCATATTTGTTTAATTTGTTTGCTATTTTTTTATTTAGCCTGTCACTGTCTCTCTCACTCTCTTACTCCTTCTCTTACTCCTTCTCGCACTCTTTCTCTCTCTCTCTCTCACTCTTTCTCTCTCCCCTTTCTTTCCAGATCGTCTACACCGCCGGCTACGAGAAGCAGAAGGGTCACAAGACGGACATTGCTGTGGCCGACGACCCTGAGCTGAGCAGGCATCTCAAGAATCAGCAGGTCAGGGTGGAAGTAGAGCCCCCCAGATCCCCAGCTACTCGGTCTCTTTGGGGCCCTTAACCGCCCCCATTCCCTTCGGAGGCTGTCACGAATTGGCCCAAACTGCAATTTCGCACGTTCGCACATTACATTCTCTTACGAGCCATATGGCCTCCATATGCCATGGCAGCTGGATTTGTACACAATAATATTTCTTCTAGTTTTCTTGCCAAAATGTCATCATGCGTCCTTCGGCAAACTCCGTTTTCTCTTAATTACTTTCTATCTTTCTCTTTCTTTCGTCTACTCCGTCTCTCTGTCTCCCTCTCTGTCTCTCTCCTATCTCTCTCTCTCTCTCTCTCTCTCTCTCTCTCTTCCAGACCCAATCTCAGCTGCACTACACTGGCGAGGTGAGCAAGAAGGCGCACCACGACAAGGTTCGCCCGAATCTGCTCGCGCCCAAGGAGAACAAGGCGCCGGCTGCCGCTCGTATGTTCTCTTTTCTTTAAACGAGCCAAGAAACCCTCATTTGAAATTGGCGCCTTTTTCCTGACGAGAATTCAAAAATATTTTAATTTTTGCTTTTATTGATAGACTTTTTGTTGGTTTTTTTTTCAACACTCTGATCTTGAGGATGTAGCGATAAATGGTTACTTAGAAAATTTTATTATAGTCATCTGTTTAAAAAAAGATTTTTTTCAATTAAGTGAAACTTAGTTTGCATATTTCTTAAAGTTCTGCCTTTTTAGAAGAAGCCCAACCTGCCGAAGAAGCGCCCGCTGCTCAAGAAGAAACGGCGTAGATCGAGAGCATTGCTCTGATTTATTGTGTCTGAACGTCGTCTGCATCTTGGCTGTGTCCATTCTCTCTCACTCTCTCACACACACTCTCTTTCTCTCTCTCTCTCTCTCTCTCGCTTTCTCTCTCTCTGTTCTCACCCGACGAAGTCTCCTATTGTCTTGTGCCAACTGCGATTATTGTACAATTTATGTCAGTATACTTTTCTTTAAATACTGTTTCTCCCGTATTATTTACAAATATCGCCAACAAATGGATATCGGGACATTTATTTCTTTACCCTAAGGGATTCTGTAGCTTAAAAAATATATTTCTTTTGCGCGGCTTTGATGTTATTTTATAATGTAAAGTGTTTCTTCGATGAAAAGTGCAAAATCCCTCTAATGTTGACAGATTGATTGTGGCTCTCATTATTGTTTGAAACTTTTCGATCGCTTGCCTTTACATCAGCTCGTGATTAATACAATTAAAGCTTGCATAAACTCTGCGATATCTCTGCGTTTCAGACTGATAGATAACAATATCAAGAGTAGATTAACACAGAAGTGCAGAAAAGTTTTTGATGAATAAATAAAGAAGTCGTAACGCGGGCAATTCGTTCAATGTTGGTAGTTTAAAAACGAGAGAAATATCTTTGAAACGTTACTTTCCTCCGGGGAAGATCAATGCAGTGGGAGGAAGGATAGATACAGGAAGAGTTGAGAGGAGGCCGCATCCGCAGTAGTTCGGGCTCAGGTAGCACGACCGGTCGAAGCGGAGCTCCAAACTCTCTATGGCGGTTCTTAGCCCGACAAGAAGAGCAACCTCATGTCTTGTGCCAACTGCGACTATTGTACAATACATGTGGACAAGCATCGCCAACAATGATCATGAGGCTCACCAGCAGGCTATAGGTTGTCAGAAGTGTTCTAATATATTTGATTAAAATTATTAAAATTATTTTGTTTATTTTATTCAAGCCTTTCATGTGTTTTAGATATATTTTAAATAGTATAACTTAATAAATAGAAAGAACACATATGTAGTATGTAACAAGCTGATGCTGAGGCTGTTTGAATAAAAAGTGAAATAAAACTCAGTTTCAGAATAAACACAGTATGAGAAATTCGACTATATCGCATTTTAAATAGGGAAGTTTTGCAAACAAAAGGTTAGGTACTTTTCAGTTGACTCAACTCCTCACCCACGATCAGCTCAACCCCTGACCATTCATTGGTGAGCTCTAAACTCCATCGGCCAGAGAGATTCTCATTTATGTACATACATATTATTCAAGAAGGAACGTAAATTTATAGCACGCTTTATCGTAGAACGCGTAGTGGGGAGAGAGTGAGAGAGAGAAAGAGAGAGAGAGAGAGAGAGAAAGCGTAGAGACCCTTCAAGGGTTGTACTCGATGGGGAGGTTCTTGCGGCGGACCATGCCGTCGCCCTGGAACCACTCGCGGCGGAACTGCTTGGCTGCGCCGTCCGGGGTGTTGGTCCACTCGATGGTGATGCGGTCGTTGTTGGTGTCCTCCTGAATAGCATTTTCAATTTTTATAAATAGTATATCTTAAAGTTTGTTACCGCATTTATATCCTTCAAAAAAAGTTCCGCAGCACCTGCCCGTAGGCGAAGGCGTCGCACGAGACAGCAACGAGAACGGGTTCCTTGGGGTCGAGGACGCCGCTGGCCGGGTCGACACCGAGACGCTTCATGTTCGTGGTCTTGAAGGCCCAGCCGATGCGGCGCGCAGAGGTGTTGACCACCTGAAATTTGAAACTATTAAGTAAAATTGTCCCATATTTGTATATCTCCAAGCAAATTGAAAAGAAAATGTAGATAAAGATTCAAGACATCATATTAGAGAGATGAGGAAGCTGAAGAAAACAAACCTTGATGTGGTAGGTGTGCTTGTCGTCGTAGGGCGCGTTGAAGACGACCTTGGCGTTGGGCTGAGTGACGATGTGGCCAGGAGGAACGGACTGAGCCATGGCTTGGAAGAGGAGAAGTGGAAAATAGAGGAGAGCAGAGAAGTGCAGTCAGCGACTGATGGATATGCTTCGTGCAAGCCCCTTTTATATCATTTTCTCGGTTGCAAAATTTTCATTTTTTCACAAAAGTGCAACAAATACATATGAAAATTCGTGCATCCTTCAGAATTTCCCAAAGCAGATATCAAGTACAACAACTGTATGTAAAAAAAAAAAAATTATTGCTAGAATTTGCGTACTTTTGTTTTGAAATTCGCACTTTGAACCCAATTCCGTGATATTGTGAAGTATCCACTTATTTTGCGCAAAACTTCGTTGCACTCTTTGAACAAGGAAATTTCAGAGTTGAGAAATCGTATAAAAGTAGCATTCCAGAGGTCGCTGACTGCGCGTTTCTGCTCTCTTCTCCTCCTCCAAGCCATGGCTCAGTCCGTCCCTCCTGGTGACATCGTCACTCAGCCCAACGCAAAGGTCGTCTTCAACGCGCCCTACGACGACAAGCACACCTACCACATCAAGGTTTGTTGAGTTTCTTCATCTTTCTAATTCGATATCTTCAATCTTTTGTCTATATTGTCTCTTCTTTTGCCACCAAGCTCTTTTCTATTTGTTTGGAGAAATTCAAAACTACAAAAAGACAATCTTATTTAATTGTTTCTATTTTCATGTGGTCAACACCTCTGCGCGCCGCATCGGCTGGGCCTTCAAGACCACGAACATGAAGCGTCTCGGTGTCGACCCGGCTAGCGGCGTCCTCGACCCCAAGGTGCCCGTTCTCGTTGCTGTCTCGTGCGACGCCTTCGCCTACGGGCAGGTGCTGCGGAACTTTTTTTGAAGGATATAAATGCTCCTAACAAACTTTAAGAAATACTATTTATACAAATTTAAACTGCTATTCAGGAGGACACCAACAACGACCGCATCACCATCGAGTGAACCAACACCCCGGACGCCGCGAGTGGTTCCAGGGCGACGGCATGGTCCGCCGCAAGAACCTCCCCATCGAGTACAACCCATGAACTGTCTCTACTCTATCACTCTCTCCCTCTTTCTCTCACTCTCTCTCTCCCCACTACGCGTTCTACGATAAAGCGTGCTATACTCAATACGCGGATGCGAAAGATTGGGAGGGGACCTTATCATTTGAAAACACGAGCACTGCAAAGAAAAGATTTCATCGGAACCGACACTAATGACTGTTCTAATATTTCTGCCTACCATCTGTGTATATCCTTCTTGCTTCATTTTATTCGCGGTGTAGATCAAAAGAAACTCATGGTCCGCTAAGATCTACATCTCCTGTTCAAGCTTTTATAAATGTTCAAACGGCCTTGAAATGGTCGGAGTCAAAATCTCTGGAAACATTGCTAAACAAGAGAGACTGATTTTATGAACTGATTTATCAACAAGTACGATAGTTTATCTGATATTTGATATTGGAACATCAGCATCAGAAAATGGAAAAAATACAACAACAAAAAAAGATCACCGTCTAGGGATTAAGAAACTTCACCGCTGATAACTGTGAATCCGTTGAGCTATAGGAATATTGACAGAAGTGTAGAGAGTGGAAAAAAAACAGGAAAACCACAAGTGGAGATCTGATTAGAAATCATAACAAAAAAAAAAATTTTTTTTTTAAAGGCAACAAAATGCGTGTGTAAATAAATCGTATAAATCGTGTTATCAATGAATGCAATTGTATTACATGTATTACGAACAGTAAGATCATAAATAGTAAGATTAATGTAATAATAATGCCATTACCAACAATAAGAATATAAACACCGGCTCTCTTTTCCTCTTCTGCCTTTCCTGTGGCACTTGAGGAGGCCTAATCGAGCATGATTTCATCATCACCGTCCAGAGTGATAATGCCCTCCTCGGGCGATGAGTACGGGCAGCCGAAGAAGGTGTTCGCGATACGGCCAGCTTCGCGCAGGCCAGACAGGAAGGCGCCTCAAGGGTCAAAGAAAACTCGCGTTTGAATTCGCGCCTGTTTGTATACTTAATCAACCAAATAAGTAAGTAACTAGTACCAGCTAATTAATTAATATGCAAGCTCCTGGCAAACTGCGAAATATCATATTATAAGTATTCTAAAGCACCTTTTAATGCCTCTTTATTTTTAGTGTGTCCTCCTCACCGTGTACGGTAGCCGGGTGCAGGCGACTGGTGTGCTCTCCGGCAAAGAAGACCCGCTGAGGGCCATCGTAGCTGCCTTCGGGCAGGCGACGCGCCTTCACCGGCTCCGCCAGTCGATCCAAGTCGTCAACTTAAGAACTCAAAGTTTACTTATTTTAGGTTTATTTTTTAAATATATCTTAAATCAATTTTTAAGTTGGATTATCTATACTTCAAAACAAAAAAATATTTCTCCATCATTTTCCACGTCCACCGATAAAGCCTTTTTAATGGAAAAAATTGCGCAGTTAACCTAAAATTCTTTCAAGTTACCTGTCGCCATAGTCAACATTACAGCTCTAGATTTGCATTGCGTGTTAGGAATCCACTTAACATTATCGATTGACTCAAGGAAGGAGAATAAAAGCCACCTTGTGCCTCCTTAGCCATGTAAGAGAAGCTGCCACGCGAGAAGGGGTCCTTGTGCCAGAGAACCACGACAGCCTCGACCGGTTTCGCCGGGCACGACTCGCCAAAGATGGCAGCAAGAATCTTCATGGCGCGGCCAACCAGAAAGCTCTTCGGCGCCTGAAGTGGGCTCTAATATCTTATGCCAATTCTATCTATATTATAATAAATAAAGAGTCGGGCTTTTTGACGAAACACAAGCAGACTTCAGCTTCAGCAGCAGCGCCGGCAAGGAAGGCTGTGAGCACTGGCTTCCCCTTCGTGGCCTCGAACATGAAGAGCTCACCGCGGGTCGTCGCGTTACTGCAAAAAAAGTAATCAATAAATAAGGACAGAAATAATCACTAGATTACATGATTAAAAAATATTAACATTAAATAATGAAAAACATAGATAACATATTTATACATAATCTCCGCATGCTCTCTCTCTCTCTCTCCTCTCTCTCTCTCTCTCCTCTCTCTCTTTCTCTAAAATAGGTGTTATAAAAAAAGGGAAAATTATTTTGTTTCCTTTCCCTACGAAATAAAATCTTACCAATGAGCGTCGACATGACCAAAAAAGTTGGCCTTCTTGTCCCAGAAGATCGTTTCAAAGATGAGAATTATCTGCAAGTTTTTGGCAAAATTTCGAATTAAACAATATAATACTGATGGTTACTTTCTGAATATATTATAAAATTATGAATGAAAAAGGAAAACTTTTGAACTAAAGAACTTAAAAAATTACTTTAAAACCTTGTTTATCCATCATAAAAAAGATATATTAATCCTGTCACTTTAATATATATCTGAAGTGGTAAATGAAAAAAAAACAGAGAGTAAATAGATAGATATATTACTACAGTTAAGTGAATAAGTGAATAAATATACAAACAAAAAAACCTTGTTAAGTGATCCGAATCCCATTCTTTGGATAGCCGCTGCCTTGGTTGGTGGGAGGGGTGGCTCGAAGGTCGGAGCATTCTCATCTCCACCACTCACGGACGCCTTGAGCACACCGAGTGGCAATGTCACCAAGACGGCGTCTCCACTCCATTCCTTCTCATCGTCGTGCACCGTGTTCCGCGTCAGGACGGTTACACCGGAAATAGGATAGGAAGAACAGAATAATTACACGGTTACAACGGAAATAGAGAAGCCAGAAGATAATAGTTATTATGCTAAGAATAACGATGCCTACAACATTTTACACGTAAGCTGGAAGCTCTCTCCAATACCCAAACACAAGTTTAGGAACCTACAAAATATTATTAACTTTTTCATTAATTATTTTATTAGCAATATGCTTAATTAATAATCTTCTTCATTCCAGCTGTTCTTCGTCCCAAACTAAAGTCAATCATACTATAACTTACGCAATCTTACAAAATAATAAATAAATAAATAAATAAATAAATAAATATATATATAACCATTATATATTTTAATTACAATAGCAATTTATCAATATCTAATGAAAAATACCTTCTTCATTGTAGCTGATCTTCTTGACAACTTGATTAAAGTCAATCGCAGTATACGGTACAAGAGTCGAGAAGACGTAGCTGAGGCCCTCGCGAACTGCAAACGAATTTATTTTATTCATTTAATATTTTTATACTCTTTTTTTACATTCCACTTCGTATGTTGCTTACTGCACACTTTGATTATTCAAATTACTACATTACTATTATTCCTCCTGCTCTTGATTACACTTTACTTGACTATAAATGCTTTTTAATAACACAAAAAGCTGGTAACATTATGTATATTAACATTTCTCCTGTTTATCAGCATAAAAATGAAATTTTTTTAAATTGTGCATTCAATACCAGCATCGAGTAACTTATATACTTTTTATAAATAAATATTTTTTGATAAATAAAAAATAAAATATAAAAAATATAAACCAGTAGTACTCGATCCGGCAAACTCGTAGGCCTCGTCTTGGTCCCAGTCTCTGAGCGAGACGTTCTTGAGCGCAGTGCCAAGATCCAATTCCAGCTTCGCAAAATGGAAGTCAAGAAGGCGACGTTCGTTTGGTGTCATAAAGACATCGCTTAAAAAGAAAAAAAAGAATTTAAACAAGTAAAACTAATAATATCGAAATAATATTATTGCCTCTTAAGAGTAAAAAAAAACCCAATTCCAAACAGATTTTTTTAAACCATGGCGACAATAAGGCATTGAAAAGAAAAAAATAAGGCAATGTTAACGAAATTTGTACGAATTGTACATATAAATTATGAAAAGAAAAAAAGTTCAAAAGCCATAATTGATTGATGCAAGTTGTTTAAGGAGAAAATTGGAAGTCAACCTTAATAAAATAGTCAGTGAAAGTGCGCGTACCTCGGCTGTAGTTGCTTCAGGTTCTCAAGTGCCGTCTCAATGCCTTTGTGGCGCTTGTCAGCCTGTTCGTATTTCTGAAAGAAATAAAAATAAATAATTTTTAAAACCTAAATTTTAACTACCTACAGATCCAGATATTTTATAGCTACTTTTGAAGTGGAAGACTAAATCTAGAATCTACAATAGTTTTCAAAAAAAGTTCATTGTCCTTATTGTTATATTTATTTATTCAAATAGCAAAATGTACCTGACAAAATCGAAATTAATTTATGGAATGAAAAAATATTTTAAATTAATTAATTTTTTTAACTTAATTAAATTTAAAAAAAAACCTCGATAGAAGTGGCGAGTTCTCTACGATAGCACTTTCTCAAGATCTCCCTTTCGAGCTCTGAGCCGAATTTCAGCGGATTCTTCGCTAGGTCATCGAGCTTCTCCGAAATCAATTCTCCTGTTCGCTTGTAGATGAGCATCTGAAATGTAAAAAAGAAAGTTTATTTAAACGAATGAAAAGCACGGTTAAGAACCCAGTCGACCAAAGTTAGGAAAGGAGATATTGGGGTTTGAAAATCTGTTCCTCAAAAACATAATTGGGTAAGTCGTTTGGCTTCGGAAACTCAGGTTGGCTCTGTCGACTCGATAGTGCCTTTCATGCTCTATGTTTTTTTCGCTTTATTAAAAAGTCGCAAAAAGATAAATCAATAAAACGATTAGCGAGAATTCTAAACCTCTTCCATTGTCTGTTCAAGCTTCTTCGCAACCTCCTCGTAGCTCTCCCAAAACTGTAGCCTTTCACGCTGTAGCTTCATTTCCATCAGGCTACAAGAAGTGAAGTCGTTTCTTTCTTTTATAAACAAATTTAATATTAATAGTGAAAAATTTATTCATATTCGCAAATTTTGTAGTAAAAAAAATAGGTTGTACTTTTATATTTTGATTAAGAATAAACAATATATATATATATGTTTAACCAGGAATATTTTTGTGAAAAAATTAGCAGAAAACTACGAATAATTCTGTAAAAGTAAATTCATAGATAGATAGATAGATACCAAATGAGCTTGTCATAGGTAGAACCGAGCGAGAGCTTCTCTCCGTCCATTTCTTCCACCTTTTTCTCGTGAGCAATGTACGAGGCCGTCGTGCGTAACTGGCTAGAAATATATATATATATTTTAATATTAATATTTAAATCGACAAATTCTTTAACCATTTGCTCTTCAAAAGTCAACATAAAAACTATACAAAAAAAAGAAAAAAAATATGTATATAATTAAAAAATAACACAACCTCAAGACCTTCTCGACAGCCAGCATGTTCTTCTTGTTGATGAGCTTTCCTTCATGGTCGTAAATGGCGCTGTTCGTATTCACTCTCTCAAGCGTCAGCGCCGTTTGACGGAAAAGAGTCATAATCGGGTTGCCTTCTGCAAATTCTTTTTTTTAGAGGCATTTAAATTATCATTATTTTTCCAAATAAGCACACTTCACTCACATATTTATTACATTTCTCTTTTAAATATGAATCGCCATGCCAGCAAGTCTCTATTCATTCTTATGGGCATAATGTTCTTTTTAAATTATACTTTCTTCTTTAAAAAAATACAAAATTCAGCCAAAACGATTATACATATATATTTTTTAATGAAATAAAATAATTATAACAGAAATACTGACGTAGTCCCATGAGTACGGACGCGCCGCTCTCAAATTCGACTGAAGACACTTTGCCTTTCTGCCCGTTAATGCGACCGCCCTTGCGATTCTGCGTATGATTCTTATTTTAATTTTTATATTCGTGTATTTATTTCTTTATTTCTTGTTCTCATTGCATTAATGAATGATGACTATATAAATAAATAAATATATATTTTTTTCACTCTTCGCCCCAGGTTTGCAAGCGAAATAAGAAAAAAGCTTGCTCTTTTTTCACATCTTTGAAATCGCGCACCCTAGCCTCGACGAGGCAGACGTCGAAGCCAAAAGACTGAAGTTGTCTGAAGGCGATGAGACCTGCGACACCCGCGCCGACAACGATGATCCTCTTGTGGGGCATGAGAAGTTTGGCTGGACAATAATGCTATATTAACTTACCCATCGATTAGGTGAACAATAATATGATGAATTTACCTGGACTATATTAATGTTTACTTATTAATGAATTTAGATGGACAATAAAAATGCTTACTTATTGATGAATTTAGCTAAACACTGTGAATTGCTTTAGTTGAATTAATAATAAGAACAATAATAATATTCACCACTCATTAATTAATGAATTATCACGGTTTGTTAATTGCCAACCGGATAACTTATAGTAGATGCCATAGTTGATAAACCCGAATCGTTCGCAGAAAGAGTGGATACGCCGAGTGAGGGTTTGATCGCCTGGAAGTAACTGATTAGTGAGCACACGAAAATGATTCCGAACTTTCTAGACTCTAAAGTCGAATTAAACAAAGAGTCTTCAACAAATTCACTGCCGTTGTTGAGTGGTTCAAGATATCGATTCAGTTTATTACATATTTTTTTTACCTAACTTCTTTCTTCCGAATTGCTTCAATCGTTTAAAAAAACTGCTAAATTAGGTACCCGATAAGGTTCAGGTGACCAATTATACTGCGTTAAAATCGAACAAATATTTAGTGGGACCGTAAGATGATAACACTGACTATTGTATGGTGGAGTTAGCTCGTTGTAAACGGCCTCCTTCGTCAGTTCGACATTCGGCTCGAGGTGCCACATCTGCAGCTGCAAATGGTGAATTTTTTTTTCAGGTAATCTTTTAAAATATTGTCAAAAAATTTTAAGGAAGAAATTTAATTTAGTAAAAGTACGATTGATTATTCTGGCGCTGAATTAGTACATTAAGAGTAATTAAAAGTAAAGGTAAGCTGCGGCTGAAGATCAAGAAGTACACAGTGCAGAATCTTCTTGCTTAGGTTAGTTAATTATTTTAAATCAACATCAGAACTTTGTGGTCACAAACCAACAAATAAATAAATAATAAGGATCGCAAAGCATAAATATATTGTATAAAAAGAGAATAAGAAGTATTTAACAGGCTCATAAATAATAAGGAATTTAGAACTTGAAATTTATTTAATAAATTCAAAAGAAATGGGAATAAAAAAGCCCTTAACAGTATAATTAATAATAAGGAATGCAAAACAAACATATATTGCATAAATTCAAAGGTGGTAAAAATAAAAATAAAAAGCTTACAATTTTGTTACGAATGTAGATGTAGAGTGTGAGGGAGGCCTTGGAGTCGGCGAGCTCGCGGAAGATTGCCAACTCCACGCTGGACATCTTGTCGAAGGGAAGGCGTGCGCTTTGCGCCGCCGCGCGCAGTGCTGAAAGGGATAACATAAATTTTAAATTCCCGCTCCTTTACTTGAATAAACTACGACATTGATTAAGCTAAACGATAATATTTTTTTTTCAAAGATGCAGCAAAAACCACCTGAACTATGCAAAGTAATAGGACATTACATGTAAAATAACTAATTGTAGAAATCGAAAATAAAATAATTGCATCAGAACTTCAGAAGATGCAACGAGTGTGTTATGTCAAGAGGAATCACTGAAATATTCAAAGACAAAATTGAGTTCAGTATTCAGTATTCGAGCTGGCGGTTTTAGTTGCAAAGTAACTGGACAAGACGACGAATTGAAGATCAACATTGATGATGAGAATCGATTTATCGATGAATCGGATCGATTCACGATAAATTGACTGATATTCACTGCTATGCAAGAGAGACTCTTAAAAAAAACACAAATCCGTGTGTAAGAACATGAAAAAAGAGAAAAAAAAGAGTATTATCGGTCAATTATTGCTCATTTTCATTCGGTGAAAATGTTGACAGAAATGTCTCGATGTAATAAGCCTACTTGCAAACACTGCCATAAAACACTCGCCTAGATCGTCGTCCTCCCACTTGTAGATGTCAGGAATGCCGTACTCGACGAGGGCGGAGAGTTCGGCGGTCGAGAGACGAGTGTTGGGCGCCGGCACCGAACTGGCCGCCGCCGCGCCCTTCTTTCTTCGAGACGGCCCACTCATGGCAACCGCGATAGAGGCGGCTCGCTAAGAATGAAACAAAAGCCAGGAATTTGACTGTCTAAAGATAAAGAGCCGAAAACATTCGCAACGTATATTTTTATGGAAGTTAAGATTCCTTTAATAATCAGAAGGCTTAGATAACCCTGCTTAGTTAAAAAAAAAACAGCATTAACCTAATGAAGGTTTACTCAGAGAAATTAATTTCGATATTCGGAATATACGCAAAATCCAGCGAAATGAGGGCAATTCGTTCGTTAGACTAAGGTGAAATCTCAAAGACCACGTTAGGAAGCGAAAAAATAGTAACATACGCGACAAATAAACGCCTAAAACTTGAGTAAACAATTCAGAAAAAAGGACGATAAATGATTAGTGGTCAATCAATACGCTCGTAAATTTAAAATTTAATTTGTCTTAAAAGGAAGAGCCTTTTGCTTCACAGAATTCGTTTCACACTCATACCGTAATAACGAGCATTCGGTTGTTCGCTGGGTCAAGCAGATGCCCATGCAAACCAATCCTTTGCATTTCGACGACACTGCGAGCGTGCTTTCTGTCTTCATGCTTTCTTCTCCTTGTCTGCTTACGTTTCATTCTTTTTGCGGCAAGATATAATAAGCCGTGGATATCGGTTCCTCAGTTAATACTTATGGCTAGGATGTACTTACTCGAGGAAGCTGTTCTTCTGCGAAATCTGCCATACAAATAGGATCTAGTTTGTTATGAGGACATCCTTCTCTATGCTTCTCATTCCCTGTCTCTTGTCATGTCTACAATCGATAAGTTGTGTCTTTATCATACGCAATAATTCGACGAAAAAATAATCAGATATAAGGGAATGCCGAGCTGATCACCGAGTTGTTGGGATCGAGATTCTGGAAGATCTTCTTCGTGGGCCTCAAATGGGGAAGGGGGAGGGGCGGGCGTCGGGCCTAGCTGGGTCACGTGCAGCTTCGAGCTTCCTCCTTGAGTTCCTGAAAACTCCAGTAGATTATATAATGCACAAGGAAATAAGTATTTTTTTTTATTCTCGCAGAACAACACAGCTCCTCATTACAAAATGCTCTGTAGTCGGATCGTAGCTGGGTAAATAAATGTCTTTCTTTTCGTATACATATTCCTCTTTATTCTTACACACTACCTTTGAAACACATCATCAGCGGATTTATGGCCGTGCTTCCGGAAACTACAAAGTACGGTTCACTTACCGTAATCCATCGTCGCAGGTTCATCAAGAACAACTAACTGCTTGAATGACTACATTTCGACTGACATGATCTGATTGTGAGGAAGAAAGGAAGAATGTGCTTGGTTGGCGTGTCTCACACAACCAGTCGATGATTCTCTCCTTTCTGA
The DNA here is from genome assembly GCA_945643635.1 of Allodiplogaster sudhausi. Lineage (NCBI taxonomy): Eukaryota > Metazoa > Nematoda > Chromadorea > Rhabditida > Diplogasteridae > Allodiplogaster > Allodiplogaster sudhausi. Next base: position 1,693,722 of record CALZFC010000274.1, on the reverse strand, counting down.
CGATTCTAGGATTCCAAGTGTTAGCGAATAACTAGGAGCTAAATTGGCTACATTCTTTTTCGAAATAGCTTCTTCATTGGTTCGTAAGTGTGACATAATATGAACTTCAACTATTAACTGACCGATTATCAAAGAGCAAAATGTTTTCTCATTGTCCTCCACTGCTAAAGTGGCAAAAAATTGACAAAATTCTACATTTATTAGACATAAACACTCCTCACCCGTCTCCATTTCTTTTTTTCTAAAAATATCTCAATTCGGCCTACTAATCATCCCATCCTTGTCTTCCAATCTAACTTTGGTTGATCAAAAATAGGACCCATTATTACTCCAGCCTGCTATTCGCGAACCAGATTACTAAACCAAAAGCTACAAGCCTTTCAATTACGCGTTGTTATCCTTCTGAATCGCGCCTGCTAAACATAATTTTTATCAGAATCGTCAGCTTTTTGCTTAGCCAGCGGTCATAGAGTTAGCTAAACAAAAAAGGTTCTCAAGAGCACTTAATATCCACCTTCTAATTTTTCCTGCATTTTAACATGCCTACAAAATGTCCGCGCAAAAGTATTACTCTCCTCCAGATAATTGTTGCAGCTGCATTCAAAGAACTGTAAGCCGTAATACTAAAACATTTCGCCTCCTGTATTTTTGGCACCACTTTGAATCGTTCTCACCATGGAATGTTTGACCAACAGCTCTCGTTCTTTATATGCTTACGAATCCAACATTAACCATTCTCACAGTATTATTCGTTAAATAAGATTCATAAAATGCAAACTTCCTGTTATAGGAGGTCTGCTACCGAATGAATTAAAAAAGAAATCCCTCAAAGAATGCTAACAACATTTAAATTGACATAATGTTTTTCGATGAGGAAAAAAGTTCATTTCTGATGTTTTTAGATTACTTATAAAAATGATCATAAATTTTTTAGCTATTTTCATTCTCTCGTCTAAAATATCTATTATCCGATAGCAGCCCACTTCTATTTTCACGTCGTTTTATAATTAACCATATTACAAAGAACAACACATATATATGGAATAAAAGAGATCGTAGGGAACATAGTAGCGTCGGCGAATTTAACATTGTCTTGCAAACGGAGGCTAACAGAATAATGATAGAAAACAAAGAGAAATAATGAACAGTTACAGTATTTCGTTTAGACAGTAAAAAAAATTGAAAAGTTTAAGAGCCTTGAGAGATAAGGGTAGAAATAAGAGTATATTATCTCAAGGGTTCCTTTTAAAAACACGCGGAATTCAAGTTGATATCTCATATTTCCACCAGCGCGCCTTTTCCATCCCATTTATTTCTTAGTAATGAAGCATCGCCTTCAGAAGGTCTCTCTTCATTCAAACCTGAATTTAGTTTTGAAAGGTTACAATTTGCCTAAACCTGTATACACTACGGCTTACATAGGCCTGTTTAATAAAACACTTTCTCACAAATTAGGTTTTTTCGTTCTCACAATCTTACAGCTATAAGAAATATACTGGAAATAAACAACAAACCAATAATGGAGTGGAATTGCCAAGAGAAGAAGAGCTCAGTAAGGACGGTACCTGAATATAAAAGTTATACTGAATACCGTTCACACCGAAAGGACACCGTTGCGTCAAGGTCTCACCAGCAGTACAAACAGAAAAGAAACTGCATAAGCTGATGGTCGGAGAACAACATAGTTGAGCAGATACCGCCTATTTTACGCCTATTCTATTTTACTCACCTACCCTGATTTTGGGCCTTCTTGGAGTCCTTAGCCCACCCTGATGTAGACGTAAAAAGTTTGTTTTAGACGAAAGTTCAAGCTTTGGGTTGAACTTGAATATATCTCCCAAATACATTAATTTGCCTAAATCATGAATATATCTCGCAAATACATTAATTTGCCTAAATATCTCCCATAAATTGAAGTGACAAACTCCACCAACCCAGCCGGTGACATTCCGCGTCCTCCCCGAATTGGTCCGCCGCCCCTTGCGCCTCGGAATCCGCCGCCGCGTGCTCCGCGGAAACCACCACGGCCACCGACGGCTGCAGCTACCTTGCCATTCTCTGCGAGAAAGAGGGAGAGTCTGGGGCGAAGGGGAGATAAGGGTAGAAATGATAGAAGGGAAAGGGGTGGGGTGGGGGGGAATATTTGGGAAAGGAGAAGGAGAAAAAACAAGAGAGAGAGAAAGAGAGAGAAAGAGAGAGAGAGAGAGAGAGAGAGAGAAAGAGAGAGAGGAGACAAAGAGCCCTCACCTCCATCCCCATTCTCCGCTTCCTCCTCTCCCTTCACCCCGTCCAGCCCCTCGAGTGTAGCCTGGAGAGCCGGGTCGGTGTTCTCGCGAATCTTAAAAAGAAACGATTACATCTTACATTTTTGTCGAACGAACCACTTTTTGATTTTTTTTTTCACATTTTTGAAACCAGTATAAAAAATTTGTGTAAAAGTGGGGCCAGAGTAATGAATTAACGTGATGGAGATGTTTCAGCCAAATTCAGCCATATTCAGTTATCAAGGTGTCGGGGTTAGACCCTGGGATCCTAGCACTGGGGGGCTAAAAGGGACCAAGGTTACGGGGTTAGATCCTGGGGTTCTTGCACTGGGGGTGGGGGGGGGGGGGTTTAGACCTTGGGGTCCTAGCACTGGGGGGGGGCTAAAAGGGACCAAGGTTACGGGGTTAAATCCTGGGGTCCTTGCACTGGGGGTGGGGGGGGGGGGGGTTTAGACCCTGGGGTCCTTGCACTGGGGGGCTAAAAGTGGTGCTGCTCACCGGTAGCAGTGTCCGCGACAGGATCTCGAGGACGCCGGCGATTCGCTGGTACGCAATGTGAGCCGGCGCGATGGTCTCGACCTGGCAATGCATTATTTTTTTTTCTCTTTTAAACTAGGAGATCAATTCCAAACACTGTGCTGACAAGACCGGACGACATGATACTATTCACATTCTTGCGAAGAGAAAAGATAAATTAAGAACATTCTTCTTTCAGAAAAGAAGAAGAATATATCTACTATTTAAATAGGAAAAAAGAGTAATTCTACAGCGTTATATCAAAATACAATGGGAAATCTGGGCTGATCTGATCCCCCAAACTCTAACCTTGACATGAAGTGGCCCTCCATAGTGCGCATATTGAGGGTCTCCGCTCGCCAGTAACTCCTGCTCCTGAAGCGAAAACTGGCGTTTACCTGTTTTTTAGGTTTGCCCAATATCAGGGCCTTATTTAAAATTGCATATTGATATTTGTTTTAATATTATATTCCAGGGTTTATTTAGGTTGTTTATTGATTACCAACAACTTGCTTATATTACCTCATCATAACTAGTCTAGCAGTAGAGAACGAATGCGGAAAAGGGCCCAAAACCCACTCCCATTACGGGATATGAGCACCTAGTATACCAGGACCCACTTTAGCGCAAATTGCCACATAGAAACCGCGCTGTCGAGTCTACAGACCACCCTCCTGGTTTTCGAGCCTGCCAGAGAACCCACAATGTTGCTGATGTCACATCCAAAAAAACCACCGGCATTCACGAACTTATCTTTCCTTCTTTTTTTTTAAATACATACTTTAAAAAATTATCCATTTACTGCTCAAATTTCTCTGAAAACAAGCTCGCCTTGATAAGGAATTCTCTTCTATTAAATCACATGATCAGTACTAAAAGGCCTGGCTTGTTTCGGTGTCTGGGATGTAAAAGCTTTTATTTTTCCCCATCCCCACCGGGGGGGGGGGTGGTTAAAAGGCTATTTCGACCCCTGAATCACTTGTTCTCTTCACTGACCTTGTTGCGGTCCTTGGTGGACCCCCTTCCGAGTACGTAGATGTGGCACTTGAACTGCTTGGCCATCGCTTGCAGCGTCGCACCGCGCGGCCCAAGGATCTTGCCGACGAAGTTGAACTGGAAAGGGGACAATCAATACACGTTATTTTATTTTAAATATTCTTGATTGCAACGAACCAAATACCTGTATATGAACACAAGTGTATATCGGGTTTTGGAGTTCAAGCAAATAATTTCGTAGCAGAAATTTTGTCAACGCCCAATAGTATAGGATACAGTGCTGGTATCATAATTTGAGAAAAGATAAATAAATGAAAGACAAGGAGAACAGAAAAATATCCAATAACTAACATGGGGATGACGGAAGTTGGGGATGAGCACCTTCTTGGTGACCTTAATAGGTTTTGCAATGTCCACTTCGAGCCATTCCGGGTCGATGCTATTCTCTAGCTTGTCCGCTTCTGAAAGCTCACTTTGTTTCTATATATTTTTTTATTTAGCTGTTTTGCAGGAAAATATTTTTTGATATTTTATTAATTTTTTATTTAGCCAATTTTTCAAGGAAAATGACAACAAACTAATAAAGTCAAGCTTTTATGATGACTATAAGCATAAATAAGTAGAACTGTCGTAAATGTAATGAATAATGACATCACGAGAGTCATAAAAAGAAAAAGAAAACAAATTTCAAAAAGTCAAACCTGCCGCCAGAAGTCGACGTGCATTCTTGAACTGATCGCCGTACTCGCCGGCAGAGTCGAAGAGCGCTTGTTCAGCGTGTATCTCTCGTATGACTACCTTAATAATGACAAAACCTATACAAGGGCCTTATAAGTCTGGTTGTGAGGAAATCAATAAACCATCTTTGATAAGTTGTAAGATATTTAAGAGTGCACGTGATATCGGGCAAACCCTGGAAGAAATTTAAAAAAAAACTACCAAGAAATCATTCCCAACTAGGATATTAACTAAAGGTTGTTAGATATATAAAGGAGGATTTGAAATTGGGAAAATCTTTAAATATAGTAAAAAAAAACTATGTACCAGTATATGTTCCCAAGAAACCACAATGCCTGGATCCGGAATACGAATATATAATATCCTCGGGGGAGGAAATCCAAATATCAACATTCTCTATGTTTAGCAGACGATGTCTACTAGTTTACCTACCAAAGAACCCTTTTCTAGTTTGTAACCGCCATAAAATTGGGTCGAAAAAGCCTTGCAAAATTCACTGGACCTCTTCGAGCGCTGGGGGCCAGTACATCAACATCATTTCGTTTGCAATGTGGAATAGAAGAAGAAGAGAAGAAAGAAGGCACCTCCAACCACTCCCCGAACCATCATTCTCACTTTGCAATAGCAGCTGGACAAATACCAACGCGATAAGCGAGGGCCAACTGAGATATCTGCTTACGCAAGCAGTAAATATCATGTGACTTTCAGGAATACTTCAAGAGACTATGAGGCTGCACTAATTCGGTGTGATTTCGCAATTCGGAAAAAAAATGGATTTCTTCCAATCCATTTTGAAACAATTTTGCAAAACTAAAGGAAACTGTGCTCGCAGAACAGGGAGTGGGAATGATAGTAGCCAGCACTTTAAGATAAATAAGAAGAGACAACTTGAAGATAAATAAGAAGAGACAACTTGAAGATAAATAAGAAGAGACAACTTGAAGATAAATAAGAAGAGACAACTTGAAGATAAATAAGAAGAGACAACGTGGGCGATATCGTCATGACTTATCATCTTTCTTGGAAAGTAGAAGACAACTACACTACCGATGTGATAAACTGAAGGATGCCGCAAATTACTATTAAGGACATTAAAAAAGTTAAACAAAGGCTTCAAACTTAACAAAAAAAAAGTTGCAGAATTCTGGTTGGGATAGTATTCTTCCATTTCGACAAAACATATAACATTCTTTTAAAAACAACACCTGAATCTCCGCGTCTAGCGGGCTCTCCATCGACTCATAACCACCGCCGCCATAGCCGGGAGGGCCGTAGGGTCCAGGCGGATAGCCTCCTGGCCCGCCCGGGGGGCCGCCACCGTAAGGAGGCCCGTAGCCGCCGCCCATACTAGGCGGATAATCCTGTTAAAAGTAGATGTAAGATATGATGATGAAATAAAATTGCAATAAAAATATATAGTTTATCTAAAATCATCTTTTTAGGTTGAATTGTAAAGCTCCAGACTAGAACATAAGTTTATAAGAAAGGTACCAAAACCATATGAAATGAAAGAAAAAATAAATAAATACTTATACGGGAAATGCTTCAACTAACGCGAGGTCCACGTGGTGCATACGGGTCCATGATAAGTTCCGTCGATTTGTGTATTGGAAATATGCAAATATGATAAGCGGTATAAAGTATAGAAAAAGAGTAGCAGCCGACAACGAAAGGAAAATACAACGCAGCCTCTCTAGACATTAAACATTCGTTTCACCACGCGAAGTGGGTAAATGAAGGCGCAATAAAAAATTTCGCTATTATGCATCGCGGAAGATGAGTAAAGCTGTTAGACTACAAATTAAAATCGCAGAGAAGCTCGCAATCGCTATAACATTCTTCCTTTTTTCGCACCTTATGCGATACAGAAAATACGAAAGAAGCCGAGGAAATCAGAAGTTCCTAACATCCAAAATAAGCAAAAATGACGCAAAAAAGATATATGTATATAAAATAGCAACAAAGCACAAGAAGCCACCGCCTATACGCACCAACGCGTGAACTCTGGGGCGCGGTCGCGTGTCTTTAGTGAAAGGCGTTCGCTACCGTAGTTCGCACCACGCACTAGAATAGGGCGCAGGCAGATGTTAGGTCAGCTATGCTATCCGACGACGACAATTATATTCACCGAAAAGGCATCTCCTACTTCTTTTTAAATTATATTATTGCCTTTAGACAATATTTTTTTAAGAGAGAGACGGACACTTCATTATGTGCTACTGGTACCAACTAGCATTAGCAACACACTCCCTCGATATCGGTGTGCTTTTCAAGATCACCTTGATATCTATCCTTGTTCTGTACTTTCATTCTCATCTTCTGATTGGACTTCTATTCAGTTTGAAAAGATGTTTTATTCGGAAAAAATTGTCCAGATTACAGAGCGAAAAAAAATCGATTATTTGTTTGATGATGTTGGTGATGATGAATGAGTGTAGAGAGAAGACTATGAGAGGGACAGGGATAAACGAAGAGACAGAGAGAGGAAATAGTCACTTTCAGGAAGACACTTCTTCAGACTGACAGTGTGACGACGATAAAAGGTCCTAGCTAGTACACAGTTTCGAGGTACAGGCTTCTCAGGGGTTACACAGAAAATACGTCGTGATACAGCAAGTATACTTTAGTTAGATGATGTCTAAGTCTATGGAGAGTTGTTGGGACATGAGGAGAGCAGGAAAGGCAGGGGTGCGCTTAGTACATCTAATAATTGTATAGGAGAGACACGTCGGACACTCGGTGGTTGCAATAAGAATACGGTAGACGGGGAGGGTCCTATATCTCGATGAATACGGTAGATTTCGTGAAGGGTGAGGCTACTTTTTCGAAGCTATCGCTAAATGAAGATTAGGGAGGAGAAAAATGGAATAATTCCAAAAATCGGGCGACAAAGGCCTACACTTTCTCTCTCAAAGGACGGCAATCCATTCCAAATTATCTAACATATCGAGACTGAAAATAGAATGGAAACATGGACAAGAACAGTAGGCGCTTCTGAATCTCATCATCATAGCCGATTGATTAGGTATCTTCGTATTAAAAGTCACATAAAAGGTAATGAATACGTGGAGAGTAAATCGGATAGAATGGGGCAGGGATAATAGAGAGAAGGAGAGTTAGAGAAAGAGAGAACGTGACATACTAGGGAGACAGGAGAAAACAAAGTCAACAATTTTTATAGGCATACAGTTTTCGGTGGTTGGCGCTAAGGGAAACAAAAAGGGTGGTGAGGGACTGAAACCCCATTGTGACGTCCAAAAAGGAAAAGCCGCGCCCTGTCTACGTCAGCATAAAAGAGCAAATAAAACGTGGGGCAGAGAGTGCAGGATAAAGCATACTTTTGGAGCAGCGGGCCTGGACTGATCATAGTTACAGTAACCAAACGGGAGCTACAGTACGCTTGAGTTGCCGCCACGGGATAAGAAGGGAAAAAATGCATTCACCCTGAACAATTGTTTCCAAGGGGCGCGTGGTAGGATCAAGATAACGGAAGGAGAAAAAGAAAAAAAAGAGGAAAAGGAAAGAAGTGTTTGACATCGTCTTTTCAGTGAAGGAGAAGGCACAGTTTGGGGTTTGGGGGAGGGGGTATTCGACGGGAGGCTGTTGAGAGGGAAGAGTAGAGACATAGAGAGAGAGATGGAGGGAGGAGAAAAGGAGAGAGATAATAAAGAGGACTCAAGGCAGATCGGAGAGACTAAGGACTGATTGTGGTACAAGACGACTTATATGCTCGGTTCGGTCCAGTGGACAGGATGTTGCATTTCGGGGTAAGAGAAGAAAAGAAAAAGGGCGACTTCTCATGGAGACAGAATATCAAATACGGCACGTGGCATCATGATAAGTCCTCGTTAATTTGGCTAATCTTCGTTTTGTGTCTAAAGAGCGAGTGAGAGAGAAGAGACACAGAGAGAGAGATGGAAAAGATAATAACATGAAAAGTGCGACAATTAGAAAAGCAGAGAAATGGATAAATGAGCTAGAGAAAGAGAGGCAAAAACCACTGACTGAATCATAGTAATTGCTCTAGAACCAGACATCGAAGCAAATGAGTTATTTGATGATGCGATGAAGAATGGAATCACACACGCTAGAGAATAGACGGGTTGGGGTCGGGTCGGGCAGAAGCTACTCTGAGAAAGAGACTTTTCAGAGTAGAGAATAGGAATAAGGAGACAAAGAAAAAGAAAAAAAAACAGCTCAATCCTTTTCTAGCTAGTCTCCGTGCAGCAGAGTAATTGAAGGCTTGACAAGAGGAAAAGAGAGAGAGAGAAAATCAGTACCAGGCATGATTGGAAGGGAAGCCAAATGGGACGGAGAAAACGAATTTCTGGGAGAAAAAATTCCCAGAAAAAGACACGAAACAAGTTAAAAAAAACCACAATGATGATTGGGTTAATAAGACAGAGTGGGATATAAGATTATCAACCAGAAAAAAAGAAGCGGATAAGGATGCTTTCGAAAACAAGAAAGAAAAACCAAGCACACAAAAACCGAAAATCAAACACGAAAAGAAAAACAAAAAGATGAAAATAAAAAGAAGAAGCATACAACGAAAACAAGAAACTGGGGCCTGAACGAGGAAAGGAGGCAAACCAGGACTAAAAAGAAGGAGAAAAAAAACATATCATCGCTCTGACAGGTTGTCTGCAACAGAAACAGATATAGAATATATCATCCATCCATCCAACTGACAATAAGTGGTAACAGAGAGAAGGAGATAGTGGAAACAAGAATGAAAATAATGGTCGAGTATGTAATGAGTGGAAAAAATACGAGAAAATGTGATAGAATGAGGGTGAGAGAGTTGGAGAGAAAGGCAGCCAAAAAAGAAGAACCAAAAGTGCTACTGGCATAGAAAAATGGCGATTTCTCTTCTTAAAAAAAAACCAAATATCTCATTGAAAATATTGATCAGCTCCTTAGTCTAGAGGGTATACTGTAGCCGAGAATGGGAAGGGCTCTTTCTCTATTGCCGGGGGCTTAGACCGCGGCGGAGAAGTCCCCGCTGGCCGCCACGGAGAGCTGCCTGGAGCCACGGCGTTTGCCGGCCGGCGGAGTAATTCGATGAATCTTCGACGGATCGGCAGCCTTCGCGTAGCCTTCCTCCATCAGGATTCGGTCAATGCGGACAAGCTGCAAATTTGGACGTTTACTTGTTTATTCACCTCTAAAAAATCTTATTTAATCCTTTCATTTAGGCGAATTGTAGACATTCTTCACTATTATTGTTCACTATTATTGCTTCATTTCCCAATCCACATAGTCTATACTTGCATTTATATTTATTCACTTAATTTTTTTATTTGACTCTTTGCTTTATTTTATATTGATATTATTATTTTATTTTTATGATTAAAATTATAACTAAAAAATTAAAGGTCCCTTACCTTGCCATTCTCATCATTGAATGTGACTTCGACCATCGGGACGCGATCGTCTACGTGGTAGCCGACCACAGTGATGTCCACCACCTAAATTGACAAAATTTTTTAAAGTTTTGTTTTAGTTATCGTAATTTTTTCTTTACAGCATTTTACATTAAATAAAACTATGTTTAAATCAAATTTTTTCCACTATTAAACGAACTATTTAATTCTTATGCAAAGTATCAAACTTTACCTTGTTCATGGCATGGCTTCGGAAGAGTTCGGTCGCCTCGGGACTCCACTGCGAGGTTCCTGTAACGATTGTCATGTTATATCTCTCTATCTGAATGTCCTTCCATCTTCTATCTACATTTGTCCTCCTTCCTCCTTTCAGCTCACCTCCTAGAAAATTCAAGCTGTAAATAGATCAAAACGTCTCCAGAATGGCCTTATACTTTTTGATCGCTCTAATCCCCATCTCTCCTGATCGTCACTAGTATCACCACTATAATCCCCTCTTATATCTCTTCCAACACCCGTTATACCTCCTCCCCCTTTCTCAGAGTTATCCATCCACCCCTCACCATCCACGGGCTGGACATGTGCCAGGTAGCACTCGGTGGCCTGGAAGGGCAGCGACATCAGATCCGTCCTGATCTGTCTGAGTTCGGCGCGGGCGATTCTCATGTAGCCGCCGTAGTCGACGAAGCGCACGAGCATCTCAATTATTATGATCATTTTGAAATATTTTATTTCAATTTTCGTTGTATAAGATACTTTTTGTTTATTTACTCATTAAAATCAATTAATCACGATAAATTAATTGTAGGATTTTTTTTATCACTGCTAATTTTTTGGCGATCTTGCCAAAAAATTAGTTTTTCTCTCTCCCTTTCTCCAGTTCACTCTTTCTCTTTCTTCCGTTCACTCTTTCTCTCTCTCTTTCAATCTCTCTCTCTCTCCATATCTCTCTCTCTCTCTCTCCCTCTCTCTCGCTCTCTCACTCACCTCATCCTCATCAGCAAAGTAGAGCACAGTCACGGCACGGAACCACGCGTTCATCACGGGAGCTGCGCAGAGCACTCCGGCTGAAGGAAAAAAAGTTTATTAATTAATATTGTCTTTATTAAAAAAGCCTTTTTCACGATAAAAAAATAAACATATTCTTAAATACATACATTACTTTTATTCCCTAAAGAGCCTTAAAATCTGCCCTACTTCACTGCCTGCATCTCTATTCTTTCATATTATTATTTTTTCCATTTCTAAATTTTAGAATAATCCACCATTTCCATATAAAAAGTTTACAAAATTCCACTACTTGTCACCTCTAAAGTACGGTATCTTTTAAGGTACCTGTACATCTCTCTTTAAGCTACTCACTCTCGATTGAATCCTGTAGATCGGGCACGCCTCCCGGCTGCGAGTACAGCCTAATCATGTAGTGGTCGAGGACGGAGAGAGAGGAGAAGGTCGGATGGGTCGGCTGCTGCACGAAGAGATGGCCGCAGTCCAGGCAGTTCACCACCGCCGCCTCGCACGACACGCCCTCGGGAAGAGTCAACTGGAAAATAGTTAAATATAAACATTATTAAATATTTTTTTATTAATTATTTAAAAATAAATTTTATCACTTAATTGTATTACTCATCAAATGGATACACATCATTTTATATACAAAAAGATCGAGAATCTTTTTCATTTGAATTTCAACTGAAAATTCTACTATTTCTGGGGTTCCAGATAATTTATAAGTCTGCTTTACGTGTTCTACTTTATACATCATGGTAGGTTGCTGATTGAAGTCTGATCTATTCAAGGTCGACTTTCAAGTAGTACACTCTGTTCTCTTCATGATTTACTCTTAGAATTTACCAGGTATTTAGAAGAGAGGGTGAGAGAAAAGAGGAGAGGCAGATACTACCAGAGAGATAGAGAGAGAGTGAGAGAGAGAGAGAGAGAGAGAGAGAGAAGGTTGCTCACCCTCGGTCTCCCTTTCTTTTTCTCCTAACATTTTTTTTTTGCTCCATTTCGTCACCCTCACTCGATGAGAAGAAAGGGCAACTAGACTCAAGCACAAGGTTTCCGCCGCTATGCCAAGGAAGATGAACGAGAGGTGCTCGTGAGAAGATTGAGAGAGAGGGAGAGAGAGAGACAGAGAGAGAGAGATACGGGGAGAGAGAAAGATAGAAAGAAAGAGCGAGGAGAAAGAGAGATGAGAGAGGGGGAGAGACATAGAAAGATGGGGTATAGATCAAACGAGACAGCGAGAGAGGCAGAGGCAGAAGAAAGAGCAAACTAGAGAGACAAAGATGGGAACGCTGGATTGATAGAAGGTCACAGAGAAGTAGAGAAAGAGAAATGGGGCACAAGTGAGGACCGTTGATCAGAAATGCCATCTTAAAAGAATGGTAGACAGGAGGAGGAGGGGGAAGAGGAAGGGGCTAGAGAAAGAGAAAGAAAGAAAGGAGAGAGAGAGATAGTGATAGCGATAGAAAAGAAAGAAGAAAAAGAGAGAGTGAGAGGGAAAGAGAGATATCAAAGAAAAGAGATGAAAAGAAAGATATGTTGGGGGCTATTACTGGAACAGCCGACGGTGGAGTGATCAGAAATGAAGCATGTCAGAGAGAATGCGAGATGCCAAGAGAGTGGGAGTGGGAGAGAGATGGAGAGAGAGAGGAAGAGAGAGAGAGAGAGAGAGAGAGAGAGAGAGAGAAAGAGGAAGAGAGTGAGAGTAAGAGGGTGAGCGAGGTAGAGAAAAAAAAGAACTCTCATGAGACCAACTCTGGAATGAGACGGAGAGCGAGAAAGAGAGAGAAAGAAAGAAAGAAAGAAGAACATGCTAGATACCTTACGAGCAGCAATTCCAGGCATACAAAGAGACGTTACCATGAAGGCAAGGCGAAATTTGATGCAAGATGAGTATTTTGGACTCCTTTCAATAAGTGCCAATTCAATTGCCGAAGTGGAGGGGGAAGAACAAGGTTACACGCGAGAGTGAGAGAATGACAGAGAGAAAGAGGGAGAGAGAGAGAGAGAGGCGATAGATAGATTGAGAGATGGGAGAGGGAGGGGGAGAGTAAGGAGAGGGTACCAGGGAGGGAGAGCAATCCGACAGCTTACCCAAGTAGGCTGCGCGTTGATGACGTCGAACATGTTGGTAGGCAGAGCTGGTGGCAGCACGGGCTGGAGGTTCAGTTCCGGGAAGCTGAAAATAGATGAGGGTTTTAAAATGCGAGATAGCTTCATACTATTTAAACAATAACGTTATAACTCCTGTAATGAGAAGGCGAGAGAGAGAGAGAGAGAGAGAGAGCACGTGAGACAGATGGAGAGAGAGCTGGTACAGAGAGTGCGAGAGAGAGAGAGAGAGAGAGAGAGAGAGTGAGAGATCTTCCAACCGTGCTGGCGGGAAGCGTCTTCGCAGCATCTGGAGGCACCGGTTGATGTCGTCACGCTTTCCACGTACCTGGAATAAGGAGATTTTAGTTTTCTTTTAATAATTTTTTCATTCATCAAATAAAAACTTTTTTTTTAACATTTTACTTCCTTTATTCACTTGCTTGCAAGTGAATTTTTTTCTATTTTCTCGGAACAGCGAATAAAAAAATAACAAACTTGATTTTACAAAAAAAAATTGTCTCCAACCTGGCAAATCTGATGCGAGTCCACCTTCTCCGGTGTGTGATGAGAGCGAATGAGCATCTTCACGTCTGTTCGAGTGCTCAGTTCCTTCAAATATACAATTTATGACATCTATGTTTTTTTTATTTGAAATGTAAATTTTAAAAAAAAGATGATTTTTATTTATCGGCTTCTTTATTGCTTCTATTAAGTCAATGCACTAGATTTAGCATGTGCTTAATTGAACCTTCAAAAAACACAAAAAAAACCGCTTAAAACTAAAGCGTGAAAGATATAACCCAACCTTTATCGTCTTTCCCTTGATGCCGATGATAAGGCCGACCAGGCTGTTCGGGATCTCGAACTCGTACATGGGCAGAGAGTCGATGAGAGTTCCTGCATGTACTTTTTTTTTTACAAACTAACTTCAGGATTTGCTCTAAATATTTCTTTTCCTAACTTCCATGCAATTGCGTCTTTTGTAAATAAATAAATAAAGTTCAACTTTTGAATAACTACTACTGAGCAGTAAAAATAGCTCGTTTCTAAAACCTACCATTAGGAGTGGTATTAGCAGAGGCAGCATCGTCAAGGGGCGAAAGGGAAGAAGCGAGTCCTCCGGTGGCTCTGCCGGAATCCTACAAAGATTACAGAATAATTTTTGTTTCAATTCTTCATTCAACCGATAATCATGCTTCATTCCCCCCCCCCCTCTCTCTATTAATTATATGTTTCATTCTATCAATAACTCTCTCTCTCTCACTCTCTCAATAACTCTCCAAGTCAGACAGCCTCATTCTCTCCCAGATATCCAAACATCCCACATACGCTCTTTCTATCTTTCTACCTCAATCTCTCTACAGTAAGCAAACATTGACTGACTGCGTACACACTACATCAAAATACTGCTGTTGTTACTGTGAGAGGATTACATTGATTGGCTCTCGGAATAAGTAAGAACCATTCACAAGGCCAACCAACACAAGTGGATACTCCACTGCAGAAGAAATCACTTGTTGAACAAGTAACTTCCTTCCGAGTTGAGATTTTTAAAAAAAAAAGGAAACTTTGGACGTTAGAGATCTATAGCAATAGAAAAGTCAAGTATTCCCCCTTCAAACCAAAGGATCATTGACATGCCAGAATTCGCAAATCAAAAAGAAGAAATAGAGAGATATAAAGAGAGACAGAGAAGGAGAGAGAGACAGAGAAGGAGAGAGACAGAGAAGGAGAGAGAGACAGAGAAGGAGAGAGAGACAGAGAAGGAGAGAGAGACAGAGAAGGAGAGAGAGAGCGAGAGATAGAGAGATAGAGAGAGAGAGAGAGAGAGAGAGAGAGAGAGAGAGAGAATCACAATGCAACTAATTCATCCGAAGCTTCTACACGACTTTTATGTTTTCCAAATTAATTGCCCCCATATTCTTCTCGTTTTCCGAAACCAATGAAATAGCTTCAAATCAATTTTTTCTTTCATTTTGTGACATCCCCATTTTTACGCAATAGTCATATCCAGCTGAACAAACAGAGTTTGAAGGAAAGGAGTGAATTCAGCGGATATTTCGTCATGTTTCCATGTGCTTTTCCCGTACATTTCCCAGGTGAAATAACAGATATCGCTTGTATCTCCTCCATACATGCTTCAATTCTGTAATCCTGGCACATATCAGCACGAACAGGCCAATAAATGGGAGATACTCCTACTTCATATACGAAGGATATCTCAGAGATATACAAGGACAGTATGGACGATCTAGCTAAAAAATATCAGAGAGAGAGAGAGAGGGAGAGAGAACGAGAGAGAGAGAGAGAGAGAGAACATATTCCCATTTAGTCAAGTTCCCAGTTGGTCACACCTTGTACTCGCCGACTTCAAACCTCGCTCCCCTCATCATTAGTCTTCTGCCACTGAATCCTTCCTTCTTATCTCTCCCTCCAATCGAGTTCAAAAGGTAACATAAGAGATGAGAAAATGGTGAGAAGAGAGAGAGAGAGAGAGAGAGAGAGAGAGAGGAGAAAGAGCTAAGAAACATGGAAGATCGAGAGACCGCCAGAGAAGTTGAGGAACAAGATGTCGAGAGAAGGAAAAGAAAGCGAGAAGTGGGCTTGGACCAAAGAAACAAAACCGTCTGTTTCTGTTATCTGTCCCTCGCCATGCTTGGCACCTTTACAGGTTCTTTTCCCCATTCTTTTTCATCGTCTTCTTCTACTTCTCGCCATCACTCAATTTGACCCTGAATTTGAGACAATTTAGTTCCATCGATACATCGTATGTATATCGGTGCTAGACACGGCGCCGTTCCCTTTTACCTTCGAACACTCATACAAAATGACTGCCCTGACATTCGCACCCACTTTTGCATATTTTTGGCCGACCTAATTATTCAAAGAATGCTATAGAATGACAAACAATTTCGTTGAAGGGACTAATGCTTGGGATAACTTACAACATGTCAAAGAGAAAGAGAGAGAGAGAGAGACGAGTGGGAGAGAGAGACAAGGGAGAGAGAGAGAGAGAGAGAAAAGGTTATTGAAAAAGAAGTACAAGTAAGTCCAGGTGAACTCTCAAAAATCTCTCCCTGTTCTTGCACAGACCATAAATTTTTGCCCTTCGCATTCACTGTAAGTAATCTTCTCACCTCATTTGTTATCTGTTTATATGCGTGGAATCAAGCTCTCTCTCTCTCTCTCTCTCACTGTAAGCGTTCTCATGCATTCGGTCACCAATCAACTTGTCCACTAGAGTAATGCTGCTTAGAGCAACGAATGAGGGGTATGTTCAGGTGAATAGTTAGGGTGATCGAGAGAGGCAGAGAGAGAGAGAGAAAGACAGAAAGACAGAGAGAGGGAGAGAGAGAGAGAGGCGAGAGACACCAGAGAAGCAGAGAAACGACTTTCGCCCTCTGATAGCCAACGAAGAGTGCAAAGGAACGTGGCCTTCGATATGGTAACCAACCATGAGAGAGGAAGGGGCGTAAACTGATGATAAGAGTGAGAAGAACCATAGGTCATCCATCTACCACATGGAAACCAAGAAGGAAAAAGAAATTCTCGCCCAAAATATATGTTTATATGTATGCACCCACTTACGTACTCAAATGTTGCCCTTGTTACCTAGCTCATACCACTCACAACTGAACTATTAGCTAACAAAAGCAGTTAAGATCTTTCTAACACATAAAAGACCATTTTATTCTTGTTCACCCGAAAGAATACAAAAAAATGCCTAGGCGGAAGTGTTTCGGAACAAAAAGGGAAGGGGGTGGATGTATCGTGTCAAATTATACTGCAAACAACACAATAGGTTAGGAGTCTAAGGAGAGAGAGAGAGAGAGAGAGAGAAGGGTGAGAGAGTGAGAGACTAGAGCAACAGAGCTAGAGGTCGCTAAATGCATTCTTCTCCCAAATGGTTGCTTGTTTTTTTAACTTCCTCCTTCCGGACCTCTAGTCCCGATTTCTTCTCCCGTAACCAATAGTCTAGGCTCGACCGGAGGAGGGTGAGAGTTGCCGACTGTGAATGAGTGTGTAACATAGCACAACCAGACTGTTTCTCCCTCTCCCTCTCTCTCTCTCTCTCTCTCTTCCTCTCTCTCCTACGCTCTACTTCGACCCCCCGCACGTGTTGTTTGTTCTGTCGCGTCGTCAAGGTTTGCCCCATCTCCTATCTTGCTCCAGTCGGCTACCAATAGCAAGGCAATACCAAAAGGGAAGCGGGCTGAGAAAGGATAGGAAGAGGAGGGAGTGATAAAATACAAGCTCAAGACAAACTGATAAGCCAAAGATCAGCAGCTGCTCATCTCACGATTAAACGTCACCTTCTCAAGCTACTCTCTCTCTCTCTCTCTCTTTCTTTCTCTCTCTCCCTCTCTTCGTTAACTCACTCTCTCAACCTCTAAAACCATTTCCTAGCCTACCTTCCTGTGCTTCATTAACATTCCACTCTCTATGCTCTTATCTTCACGAATTGCCCATAAGGAGATCACCTCATCAACGAGCAAAGGCTCGTTTCTGTTTCTCTCACTGTCTCTTGCTCTCTCTCTCACACTCACTCTCTCTCTTTCTCTCTTTCCATCTCTCTGCCTCTCTAACATCTCTCCTTCTTTTCTACATATACTTCTCCTACTTTGTTCAAGCATCCTCGACCCAAATCCCCTTGCATGATAAAGGTGTGAAAGATCTGAACGCCCCCACACGGTTAGGGTGTGTCCTGTCAAGATAACTCGCTTAACCCGATCATACGGTTTAAACAGTTTCGGCCGAAAAAAAGAATGGATTTTTGTGTGTAGGGGCGGCTAAAAGTTAGTTAGACATTCAACAAATCGCAGTCAGAGCAATATGAAAGCTCTTTCTCCTGCCACATTATCAATTATCCCCGTTCATCTTTCTAATACAACTTCTGCATCGTTTTAAAGGACTCGGCTATTCATTGGCTAGTGAGGCCACACGTGTGGTGCACATATTTCGAGCCAGACGAGAGAGAGAGAGAGAGAGAGGAAAGGGGAGAGAGAGTGTGCATAGAGAGAGAAACACAGAGATACCATACGCTCATAAAGAACGAAGAATGATAGCTATAGAAGCAGCATATTCTCCACCCTGCAGCCTGGCCCTCTCCCATAGAACCTTCTCGTTTAATTGTAAGCAAAGCGAGACAGAATGCGATAAGAGTGGGGGCGTAAAGTTAAGAGAGAAAGAGAGAGCGAGAGAGGGAGAGAGGGAGAGATGGATAGTGAATGAGTGAGTGAAGAGATGCGAGGGAAGTTGATAGTCTGACAGAGAGAGAGAGAGAGAGAGAGAGAGAGAGAGAGAGAGAGAGAGAGAGAGAGAGAGAGAGAGATAGAGGCGGCAGACCCGAGAAAGGTTGAGGCCAGGCGACAATATTGACGAGACGGAACAAACTGTCAAATACGTCTTTACCAAACCGTCCACGTCTCCCTATAAAATAGCAGCCCTTTCAGTTAAAGGAAAGGGCGCATTAAAAGAAGGAAAGAACGGCGAGAGCCATGGAAAAGAAGGCAGGAAAGAGGAGGGCGAGGAGTGGTTTGGAACATTTCTCTCTCTCTCTCTCTCTCTCTTTTTACATCTTCAGCGTTTAGGGACAGAAGCCGCGAGAAGCTGAACATTTTGCGGAAAGTGTTGAAAAGGCTTTTCCGAAAAGGCAATAAATGCTAGAGACATAGGAATTGCAAGAGCGAAAAGGCAAGGACGTGCATTTTGTTATAATGTCTGCACATAAAATGACAGGAAGCACTATTGTTCAATTAAACTACCAAACCACTCGTTCTCCGCTTCCAAATCAATCAATCAATCAATAGACGAATGAATTCCCTTTGCAGTCTGTCAAAGAAGTCCCCAATAATCCAAGTGCCAAAAAAAGATGAGCTTTACTCCGATCCTCTTATTATTGCATTCTTTCTCCCCCAAACCAGCGCCATGACAGACAGACCACAAATCTTTCCAAAAGATCCCCCACCGAACAACTCATCCACCCACATTTCACATCAGTCAACGCTTCTCCATCATTCTTTGGCACAAAAGGATAACGTAGCAGAACTAAAGAGGGAAAAAAGAATATGAAACATCATATGCATGTCTTCCTTTTCATGACTGATTCAGTATTATTCATCAAAACCCACAGCCTATATAAAGGAAGGGAGCATCTAATAAAAGAGCTCGCCGCTGCGACCTTCTTCGAGGCATGCATAAGGATGACACATTTCTCTGACGAATACAATATCTGCACATTCTTCTTTGTTCGTTAGCCAGGATGTCCTATTCTTCCCAAAAAAAATGTGAGGAAGTAGAATGATCTTGATGGGAAAAAGTGCTAGGCTGAGCAATAAAAAAGCATGAGCTTCACTTGCATCCCTGGCTCGGGTCAAGAGAGTTAATAAACTATGTAATATTCCGCCAAGTGACCTACCGCATCGCTCAGCGTGGACATCCTCGAGCTGGACGAGGATTGTGCCGAGGATCCTGAACTGTGGCGTCTGGCCGCGTTGGTCTCCGTCTGCTTCATCACTCCGTACTGGTATCTCGGCATCGAGGCAATCGATGACCCCGACGACGTTGATGGCTGTTGCTGTTGCTGAGTTGGGGTCGTGCAGGAGGAGGGATTGGACGACACTGAAGACACTGCTGCTGCTGCCCTTGCTGCGGTGCCTGGCGCGATGCTGTGTCCGGGGTACGTGATGGAGACCGAGACTGCGGGAGATGAGGGCGAGTACGTGAAGAAGGCGACGTGAGGGACGGGCGGGGGCGGCGGCACTGGCGCCTGGTAGAGTGGAATTCCAACCATCTTCTCGTAGCCCGCTGCAGCCGTGAGGATGCCGGGGACGAGGAGCGGGGGCATGGCTTGCTGGGGAACGGGAGATGCGAGGAGGAGCGGGGAGGCTCCACCGCCACCCGGTTGCGGTGACAAGATGGGCGACTGCACCGCGGGCGCCAGGAGAAGGGGCGCGGGGGCTGGCTGCTGCCTCGCGTCCAGCGCTGCAATCGCCGCCGCCGCCGAGGGAGTCACGAACATGGTCATGGCCCACTTTCCACCCTCTTCCGAGCACTCAGACTGGGCTTGGCTCGATGCCAATTCGTCTCCTCCTCGTGCTTCTTCTTCCTCTTCCTTGCTCCTCCGACTTCCTTCAGCCGATCTCTCTCTCTCTGGAGAAAGAAAACGAGTTGTCAAAATGAAGCGATAAAGCGGACGAAGCGACGATTAATTAAGCAAAATATAGTTATGGTACGCGACTTCAAGAATCAATCAGAAATCCGTTGGCAATTCCAATGATGAGAAAAAAGGTTCAATTTCGTCATCATCGGTCAGGCTTGACATTTTTGAACCAATTCAGAAAGGATGAAAAGGTTTCGGAAAGAGTTGAAACTCGATGCTTGTGAGAGAATGTGGGAGTTAAGGAGATGGAAGAGTGAGAGAGAAACAGAGAGGAGATGGAGAGAGAGAGAGAGATGGAGCGAGAGAGAGAGAGAGAGAGAGATGGAGCGAGAGAGAAGCGAACGCCGGATGCTTTCCTTGCGCGGTCGGACAAACGTTTCTGCAAAACCAAAGGGGGCGAGAAAAATCCGAAAGGAGCAGAGCGGGAGCGGTTGACGAATAGAAGAGGAAAGAAAAGAGAGAAAGAGAGAGAGAGAGAGAGAGAGAGAGAGAGAGAGAGAGAGATAAGGCGAGAACATAATAAGAGTTTCTCCCGGAAATAAGAGCTATCCAAACATCGACAGAAACGGCCAGTCGCTGTGGAGAAGAAGGAAGGTGCGCGCAGGTGAGTGTCGTCTCTGAGAAGGGGGGGGGACGAGGAGAGGGCAAGGGGCAGGGGAGAAATTGTCAGGAGATGGGAGAGATAGATACGAGAGAGAGAGAGAGAGGAGAGAGCAGGAGCGAGAGATGACAGAGAGAATCTGAGAGCGAGAAAAAGGTGAAGGATAAGGTCGACATAGAAGAGAACACCGACCAAGGCGCCGGCAGAATACTTGGCTACTCTCAGAGAGCCCAGCTGAGTCTAAAGAAAATCACAGAATATGATTCTAATAAATGCCTACATCTATAAGAGGATAATCAAGAGTATTTGAATCTGAAAACAAAGGCAATTACTGATTTCTTTTAAAAGGTAATTTATGACTGAGAAATTGCATCATAAAAAATGAAATAAAAAGGAAGAAGAACGAAGAAGCGAAAGAGAAAAAGCCTCGCTATTCGCTTAGCTCGCTGATAAGAGTAGCAGACAGCAATTACAATGGCAGCGATTGAGGAGCGCGTTGAAAAATGAGACTGGCTGAGAAGCTGTCTGTCTGTCTGTTTCTCTCTCATACACACACTCTCTCTCCCTCTCGCGTTTGGAACTTTTGGCCCCATCGGTCGCGAATGTTGAGAGAAAAAGAGTGTGAGAGACAGCGAAAAACAGAGAGTACGAAAAAAGCGACGATAACGAGAGAGAGAGGGGCGAAGAATTTGGGAAAGGGCGACAAAACTGCAGGACACACATGTGGGAGAAACAGTTGAGTGGTGTAAGTTTGGAAGTGAGGGAGAATGCGAGAGAACGACAGAGATGGTGAGAGAAAGAGAGAAAGCAGAAAGCAGAAAAGAAAGTACCACATTCAAAAGCAGAAAGGAGAATGGTGAGAGAGAGGGCAGGCAGTGGGAGGAGCAAGCAAGAGTGAACCGGTCAGAGAGCGAGAGACTGCGTGTGTGGCAGTGCGCAGGCGAGAGTGCCAGACGACGAGGGTGCGCGCGTCAAAGCAAGGAAATCAGCTCTGCCGCTCTTGCAACACTGAGACTCTGGACTTCTGAACAGGGTCGCGGTCTTCCTTTTCTTTTTACTCTTTCTCTTATTAGATGAAGGAGAGAGAGAGAGAGAGAGAGAGAGAGAGAGAAAGAGATCGGGAGAGCGAGTGAGAAGACAGCCTTCCGAACAGGATGAATTGGAAGACGCTGCAGAATTTTTTTAAGACTTGCTGGCAACTGAAATCGTAAAAAAAACCAGCAAATGCTTTGAAATCTACACAGATAGATGATAAAGATAAGAAAGTTAGAGAAAGGAAATGAAGAAAGAAAGCGAGAGGAGAGAAAAAAAAGGAAGGTCAGATCAAGAATTACACAACGACACAGCTTATGGTAGTGAAGCATAAAACGTGTCGACACTATGATGCCCTTTCATAGCACCAAAGACCGCGAATATTCAATCTGTTCAGACAATATCAGATAAGGAGGCATGCAAGAGACGAGAGAGAGAGAGAGAGAGAGAGAGAGAGAGAGAGAGAAATTGAAGAAGTCAACAGTAATGGCCAAGGATGGCGATAGCCTTTGGTCGGGAGACAGGAGACAGAATGGTTTTGTTCAAGTGGATAAATGTGCTAGCAGTTATAATATCGAAAGAAGCAAAACCTATGGGGTGAGAAAGCTTTTCTTTTGGGACGAAAAGAAAGAATCGACTTCAAACTCCTTACTGTTAGTGATAGCTGTGGGGGAAATTGAATAGATTTTGCTTCGAAATTCATGTGGGAATGATATAGATTCTGCCATATAAAAATGGCGGTAGAGACAAGAGAATAAAAAGGAGCGGAACATGCGGCAAGCTACGAGCCTGCCAGGCAAGAGTTTTCAATTAGTGGGAAGACTGTGGATGTAAATCGAGATGAAAAGAGAGGAGAGAGAGAGAGAGAGAGAGAGAGAGAGAGAGCAAGGTGGAGAAACAGAGCTAGGATGACCCTATTCATATGCGAATGATTGGTGTCGGGCCCGGGGGAGATTGAACGGAAAGCGAGAAAGGGCCAGAAGAGGAGCTGCCTTCGGTGTGATGACGAGTCTGTGCAAACAAAGGATGACTTTGCTGAAGCAGAGGGGGAAGCGCTACCAAGCGAAATGGACAGCTTTATTTAGATGGAGGGAGAGAGTGAATGAGAGAGAGAGTGAGTGAGAGAGAAAGAGAGAAAGAGAGAGAGAGAGAGAGAGCGAGCGAGAGGGCCATAGATAGATAAAGAGAGAGAGAGAGAGAGTGAGAGGTGGGAGAGAAAGAGAGAGAGAGAGAGATACAGCGATACATCTACAGTAAAAGCCTACAGATGTTCATTCACTGCTGCTAAATAATCTCCTTTAGAGAGGGAGCGCCTCCTCTTCTAACAAAAGACTCGAACAATATTTTCAGACTCTTTTTGAACGACTAAATGCCTTATTACAATGAAAAATGCTAAAGATCAAAATCTGTTATACAATTCTAGAACAGTGATAAAAGACTCAGTTCAAATTTACTATGGTCCATCCACTTGACAAGCCGCCTAAACGTTATCATTACCAATCAAGGAGAAGGAAGTTAAAGGTAGGAAGAGTGATTAAAAGTGGCAGTCAGCTCTTTTTTCGGGAATGTTGCCAAGTCTTGAGAGACTTCTTATTCTTTAGACTCCTTTCATTTGCCAGCTAATCAGTCTGTATTCCGACGACAAGAGGAATCTGATTGACAGTCTCGAAGCACAGAGACAGCTGGTAGGTAGAAAGTCTCTAATAACCATCAAATATGTCTTGGTATTCTCTCTCTCACACACACTCTCTCTTTCTCTCTCTCACTCTCTTTCATTCCACCCTCTCTCACTCTCTCTCTCTCTCTCTTTCTCTCTCTAGCTCTCTTTCTTTCTCTTAGCAAAGCCATAAAACTGTCAGTGATAACCGGCTCCCCGCAACATCCGCTCTTCGCTAATCAGACAACCGGCCAATCTATCTGCGATAGTTTGCACTCTCCGATACGCACATCCCAGAAATATAAAGAGATACTGAATCAAGAAAAGAAGAGTTTGAGAGAAAGAGAGAGGAGAGAGAGAGAGAGAGAGAGAGAGAGAGGTAACGGAGACAGCCAGAGAAGGTCAGCGAAAACGAGTGGTCAATGTGTATTATTGATAGGGAGCGAGAAGTGAAAGTTTCCGAATATCACCTTCCCTTATTTGATAAGGCTCATAAATCTCCGCGAAATCCAATGGACATGACGAAATGCCAACTTAATCAAGGTGGGAGAAGACAAAATTCAGAGAACTTTTCGTTGAGATAAAAACTGAAATTAGATCAACTCCAAATTGGAAGTGGTGAGACGGAACGAAGAACGTTTTTAAACAGTCAAGAGAACAAGTCGGAGAAATTCTAAAGACAAAAAAAGAAAAGAAAGAGGATGGCATGACATCCTTTGTGGTGATAACCTAGATTTCTATGACTGGGACACAAAGGAAAGGGGAATTCATGAAATGGAGTGCTCTGTGACCGCAAAAGAGACCGATTCACGTTGTAACAGCCCGGAACCTTCTAGTTTGGGGAACTGGAAAGGAGGGGGGGGGCATGAGGGCGTGTATTGGGTACACAATATAGTCAATATAGTCACATATACCAGATGCAAGAAAATGGATGAATCTGCGTCATGATCTCGAACTATCGCACGGTTTGATTAAAAAAAAGAATGAAGGAAAAATGGATATGAGGAGAGGCGAGATTTCATGAATGACGTTTGGTAAATATTACTGTGGGAAAATCACAGGAAGATATGCATAAACGATTAAACAACGAGAGTGAGGGAGAGAGAGAGAGAGAGAGAGAGAGAAAGAGGGAGAGAGAGGGAGTGAGATATAGATAAAGAAAGAGAGAAAACTTATTAATAGAACCGGATCATATGCATATCGCTTATACACCTGCTAGAAACGCAATCTGAAAAATTCATTGTGAACTGATCACAGGTGTGGGATAGCTGGAATGTATGAGAAGTGGGTGGAGGATTCGTGACATCCGCATAGGATGCTACGTGCGATTGAGTCCACATTTCACTATCTTTCTTCCTCTCATTTCTCTCTCTCTCTCTCTCGTCTCTCGATCGCTCACTCTCCTCTCCCTCTGTCTCTTTCTTTCTCTCTCTCTCCTTCTCTCTTTCTCTCTCTCTCTCTCTTTCGCTTCTCTCAACTACCTCCCCTACACTCTTGTCTAGTTCTGGTGCACTAATTTTTTAATCTGCAGAACCTTTTGAGTACCTGTGGGGACGCTCCACTACTATGTGGTTTTTTTTTGTTCTGGCCAGTTCCTAAGTTTTCAGGTACTTTGACCGAAAAAAAAGAGAATCGAGGCATGAAGAATGGCCTTTTGAGTACCTGTGGGGACGCTCCACTACTATGTGGTTTTTTTTTGTTCTGGCCAGTTCCTAAGTTTTCAGGTACTTTGACCGAAAAAAAAGAGAATCGAGGCATGAAGAATGGTGGGGTACTTATTCAACATACATTCTCCATGGCCCCACTGGGCAGCTGTTCTTGCAAATCCAATCAGTCCGACTCTCTCTCTCTCTCTCTCTCTCTCACTCTTCTATTTCTTACCTCTTTCTCTCCTCTATCCCCTCTCTATCGTCTCTCTCTCTCTCCCTCTATCGTCTCTCTCTCTCTCTCATGGTGTGCCTTCCCTTCTGTTCATCACTTGATCTCGCCAAACCTGCAGCATACATGCAATTTATTCATCCTTGACGGCGAAGGGAAGGTCAGGTATTTCTTCTCTTTTTCTCGATCATTCTCTCTCTCTCTCTCTCTCTCTCTCGTTATTCTACCCAACTTCTTTTTTGTCTCTCTCGACATCTCATCATCGTTCCTGCTTGGTGAAACCTTTTTCAACACGCTAGGAAGATTGAGTGTTCCTTCTCTCTCTCTCTCTCTCTCTCGCGCTCTCTCTCTTTCTCACTTCGCACAAAATCGCCTCATGAGATGTCTTATCTAGAGTTTAGGAGTGGTGTAAACTCACATTTCAAGGGGTGGAAAGAGATAGCTCGGGTTTTGCCTGATCTTTATCATGGCTATATATCAACCATCCAGGTATGGGAGTATGGGGAGGAGAGAGTATTGTAAATGAATACTAGAACCATATTTAACTTCCCTAATAGCTGGTCAACCAGATACTATAATTTATCATTGGAAATATTCAGCGGCTTCGGTTCGGGTTACCGCTTAATATTCCGCATACAATTATTCTCTGACAACCACTATCGTTATTACTACTACTATTCCATCCCGGATGAACAGTTCCCGGCCAGCACGAAATCTGTCGAATAATCCTAAAGGCTGTGTATGCAAAAGAGGCTTAACTTGTATTTTGCAGAATCATGAATCAAAAACTATCTATCATATCAGGAAAAGAATCGGATTCCAGCGTTCCATAAGCAAACCTTTTTTGAGAATTTTCCATTTCTGTAGCTCGATCAAAAAATTGTTAGACAGGACTCAATGTTCATACTTGTCAGCTTCAGTTACTTTTGGAAACAGGAGCAAATATATACAGGGACCAGTGCAAATAGCTAATTGTATCTCAAAAATCTACGCTCATTCTGTGACGTAGCAGAATTTTCTTTAATAAAAAAGGACGATACAATCGCAGTGGGTAGAAAATCGTCACAGACTCTGATGTGCAAGGAAGACAAATTCTCACTACATCTGTGGGGATGGCAGAAAAAGTGGACACATATAGATGGGTTTTGAGAATAAAGAGATAAGGTGAGGTGAGGGAGACGAGAATGCGAGATAGATGAAGATTGGAGAGCCTGAGAGATGGAGAGAGAAAAAGATAGAGAGAGAGAGGGAGAGAGCGAGAGAGAGAGAGAGTGTGAGAGAAAGAGAGAGAGAGAGAGAGTGAGAGAGAGAGTGAGAGTGAGAGTGAGAGAGAGAGAAGTGACAGGCGCAAGGTCAGCAAGACCTTTGCTTCATGCACGTACATGTCCAGACAGCCAGCAACTCATCCTTGGGCCCCTTCCTGATCTCTCTGTGTCGTTCTCTCGTCGTTTTCTTCGTTCTCTCTCTCTCATACACTCTTTCTACAACCACTTTAGAGTCGGCATCTCCTTTAAACATGAATTGGGCTTACTTCGAGCATTTCTAGATCTTACTATTGCGCCACACTGGTTGTACAACTTGGCTACTTCTGGCTCTCTCTTTTAGCTGGCTTGCTTTCCGTAATACAACTCGAGCAACGTCTGGCGAACTTGGACAAAGGAAACATGGAGAGGGGTTAGAGAGGGAGAGGAACAGAAAGGAGAAAGAGAGATAAAAGAGACGGAGGGAGTGAGAGAGAGAGAGAGAAAGAGAGAAAAGAAAACCGTCGCAAGTGCCAATACGGACAGACTGTGAGAAGCTGTCTAGCTTGGATCAGAAAAGTGGAACGTAAGACAAAGGGAGAGTGGAGAGAGAGAGAGATAGAGAGAGAAAGAAAGAAACATCGAGACACGAGAGACGTTTGAACACAGTAGAATGTCTCGAATGGAGATAAGAACAGTGTCATCGTGGTTCGCAACATGAATACATGAGGGAGAGAAAGGGAGAGAGAAGGCGAGATGGAGATAGATAACGAGAGAGAAAGAGTGTGTGTGAGAGAGAGAGCGGGAGAGAGCGAGAGTCTGAGAGATAATGAGATTGAGCGCAGATAAAAAAATCACCCGAGCATTTTCTGCCTTCGCTATTACGACTTCTCATGGTTCGCAGTAAGTCTTGGTACGTACCGGTAGTCGGCAGCTAGGAAAGAAGCTAGGGAACGGCAGACTTTAGAAGGGTGGGAGGAGAGGGGAAAGATAGCGAGAGCGAGAGAAACAGAGAGAGAGAGAGAGAGGGATAAAGAGAGAGAGGTAGAGAAAGAGAGGTGCCATCACCAACTACCATTAAGCTAATCACCTTATCACTACGCTGCTGCTCATACGAGCTTATCACTCACAAATGTCAGTTTGGTTCCGTAATTTTTGTTTCCGCCTGTCAGTTTGTCAAATATCTTCTTCTCGTCGTTTGTGTATAGGAAATGATACAGTCCAGATGGATAGAAAAGTCAAGCAAAAAAATCCTCAACGCACATGAAAGCTCCAGTATATCTAAAATTTTATGACCAGTATTCTTTTTGTCAGACCTAAAACAATTACTTATTTTATGAACTTCGCAAATTAACGTATCAAAAATATAATAAATATTTTTAGTAATCTAAAGCTTGAGACTCCTTCTTTGACGCACAAATCTCATAAAAAAAAGTCCATTTCATTAAAATCAAAGCAGCTTTTGTGCATCTTTCACCTCTTCCCTTCCTTTATCTATATTTTCTTCCCATATGACCAAGGAGACACCTGGCTGTGGCTTCTTCATTCGGGAGCAAGACAGCAAAGATCAAGGAATCAGAAAAGTTAAGGAGGGAGAGAGAATGAGACAAAGAAAGAGAGAGAGAGAAAGTGAGAGAGAGAAAAGAGAGAAAAGAGAGAGAGAGAGAGAGAAAGTGAGAGAGAGAAAAGAGAGAAAAGAGAGAGAGAGAGAGAAAGTGAGAGAGAGAAAAGAGAGAAAAGAGAGAAAAGAGAGAAAAGAGAGAGAGAGAGAAAGTGAGAGAGAGAGAGAAAAGAGAGAGAAAGAGAGAGAGAGAGAGAGAGAGAGAGAGAGAGAGAGAGATAGAAGTAGAGAAGTCCAAGGCATCTTTCCGTCTTTCCGACTCATGTCTATTGTAAACGTCATTGTTGTAGCGTGTAGAATGAATGAGCTCTATGGCGAAGGGGAGAAAATATTTTCAGGATGGACAAGAGCTGTCCGGGGTACTCTATTTGGGGGAGGGGGGGGGAGAAGGAGGGCCTTTAACCTCCTCCACACCGGCTGGGTACACTGTCGCTCTTCTTCCCTTGTGAACACGCCACTGAAGAGTAGAACAGTGGAGGGAAGGGGGCTGGCTAAAGGCCAAAAGGCCACAACAGTCTAGACCCTTCTTGCCCTCTATCACCCCCCCCCCCCCCTAGCCCATATATCCCATCTATGGCGGAGTAAACAAATAGAATAACGGTGGCTGCTCGTCCACAAACAGTGTCTGATTGCTGTCTGTGGATGAAAAGCCATTGAAGGCCATCGAATGGTTCAAACAGGGAGGAAATTGTATGGGGGGCTGTATACGATAACATTAAGCCGAATAGCCATAATTTTGCACGACTCCTGTATAGACCTCAAGTTTAAAAAATATAAGCAGAGCAGGCTTCAGCTTTCTGGTAAGTAAAGAAAAAACTATATACTTGAAAATATAAAAAAAAGTATATGTCTTCTTATAAGGCTCCATCCTAAAAGTAACACATTTCTACGATATAACATTTTTTCAAGGATTAAAATTGCATCTATAATTACAGTTACTCGCTCTATAATTAGAGTTAATCACCTGTAACCATAACCAGCCGCATGGTTCAAGGTTGGCAACATGCATAATGACTGCAGGGAAGCCCCCGACAAACAGGGAGAAGAAGACTTGAAAGAGAAATGTCTAGAGGCAAGAAGAGAAAGAGAGAGGGACACAGAAAGAGAGAGAGAGAGACAAAGAGACAGAGAGAGAGAGAGAGTGATAGAGAGAGAGAGAGAGAGAGAGAGAGAGAGAGAAAGGAGATCACTTGTGCCGGGTACCGTGTCAAAAATCAAGACAGCCTCGGAGTTGAAGATAGAAAAGGCAACCGCACAAATAAGTATATACAAGTGCCGTAAATTGTGAGAGATCATGAGAAGGGGTTTCCTTTGCCATTTTCCATCAATTATACCTCCGACTATTACAGCAATAATAATCCTCAATTTTTGCCTCATTTATTCTATATGATCTAAAACAATTCATGCACAAGCAAATAAGTGTTAATTCAAGCAGTTATGCACATATATGCCCTCTCTCAAATTCACAAAGGATTCCTGGAGAAAAAAATAACTAAAATTTAAGTTCACAAATGCTTCTCTTCATAAATTTGTCAGGTTTGAAAAAAAAAATTTTCTCAGTCTTCTGTGTCTCTCTCATTCAGCCACTTGCTTGATCCCCTTCTCTCATTCTCTTCCTAACGCTTTCTTTCTATTCCCCTCTCGCTCTCATTCTCTCTCCTCCCGCTATCTTTCTCTCCTTCTCTGTCTCTCTCCCCGCTCTCTTTCTCCCTCTCTCTCTCTATCTCTCTCCTCTCTCTCTCTCTCTCTCACCTCTGATCCCTGGCTGATGACTCCGGGTGACTCTGCTCCCTCGTATCCTGCAGCTTCAAGTCGAGCGGCTGCAACTGCGGCCGCCTCCTCTTCTTTGCTTCGCTGCTCGTTTGCCATTGCTCTTTAAAAATATATAATTAAAATTAAAAAAAAAATGATAAGAAAGAAATGAATTCCACATTAAAAAAAATTAATACACTATAGCTAAACGCTAAAATAATTCATTAAAAAAAATAGACAGAAGCATAATCGGGCAGAGGAGAGCACAATTTATAGTGCGTCTGATGCAATAACGGTAGTGCCATGCAGATTCTGTCAATTACTAACTCGCTATAACTCCTCTCAACATCTTCAGCCCACGAGAAACTTTCGCACACTTCGAGCTGCAGAGTGCTGGCTGCTTCGAGAGTTGCCTGTGAAAATTAAGAGAATTAATAAAATATTCGTTGATGTAAAAATCTCGACCATCACTTCTCTGTAAACAAAATTGCTTTCAAGGAAAGTGGCATTTGAAAAGACAAAACTAAAACAGCCTTTCTAACAGTGTAGTTTACAAAGACTATAAATAATTACCGCTTAACTAAAAGGGATATATATATATATATATATATATATATCCTTTAGATTAAATAAACAAAACAAATAAATTATACCGGTTCTTCGACATCAAAGTCGCCATCGACATCTCCGCTCGACTTGGCCGAATGGGAAGATGAATCGGTGTCGCTAATGTCGGATGAAGAGCAGATCTGTAAAATGTTTTTAATCTTAATCTAAATTTACTCTCTCTTTCTCTCTCCCCCTCTCTCTCTCTCTTTCTTTATCTAGAAAATACTACTACTACTATAGCAGTTGCTATTAAAATGTTTACACTGTAAGATAACAATTAAAAATAACAGCATTATCAAACACATATTAAATGCTCCGCTATCAATACAATGACAGTGCATACAGCAAGATTCACCGGACGATTATATTATAGCGGTTCGAAAGATATATGCTGCTGATTCGTTCATTACATAACAAGTGGATTTCATGAATTGATGGGGGAATTTTTTTTTATAAAAAAAATTAATAAGTAAAAATAAAGACCTCATCGTTGTGCTTGTGCTCATCGTTGTCAGCATTATCTCCGGATCCTTGCACTGCAGCAGTCGTTGCGGACGCAATCAGAGATGACGTCTTGGTGATCAAATAGTGTGTGTTGAGCACGAGAGAGAGAGAGAGAGAGAGAGAGAGAGAGAGAGAGAAAGAGAGAGTCTAACCTTCTGAACCGTCACCATGTCTGCCGTCTCTTCTCTCTCTTCGCTTCTGACCTGCTGCTCGAGGACGGTTGTCTCTTCTTCCTCCCTCTCCTGCTTCTCCGTCTCAGCTGCTCCATTCAATAGCTTGCTGCTGGATGCGTTGCCATTCTGCGACGCAGTCCGGGCTGCCATCTAAAGGAAATAAATATACATTTTTTTAAATTTATATTTCCAAATGAATACAAAATAACTCTTAAAAAAAGATATTTCGTTATAAGTATTTTTCTTTTCATGTACTAATTTTTTACCAAGTATAAATTCAAAGAAGTCACGAATCAGATTGTTTATACTATTTCATATTGTGAGCAGGGAAAAAAAGCCAAGAGCGTGGACATAGCAGATGGTGGTTGGGAAGGAGATATTGGGCCCGGAAACCAGGGTGGACATGGCTGACATGGAGTTCCTGCCAAATTGTTACGCAAAGATATTGTTGAGGTAGGGATTTGAAGAGTAAAAAAATCAGGCTGGGTCTATCGAATCTACAGCACCTGCTATGAAGCTCATAAAACAATTTCACGTTGGACACAGAGAAGATACAAGCATTCAGCCTATGGATCGTTTAGGAAAAAAATAATACGAGAGCTTAGGTACCAGGTCCGGGATAAAATCATTCATAATAACTTAAAGAGAGAAACCGAGAAGGAAAAATGTCCAGAACATGCTTTCGAAAGAGGAGAGATAGCGTCTCATAGAGACTGACGATGAGAGAAATCGTGAGAGAGAGAGAGAGAGAGAGAGAAAGAGTGAAAGTGAGAAAGCTGGAGAGAGAGAGAGAGAGAGAGAGAGAGAGAGAGAGAAAATAAACACTATGTTGAGTGACCATAAAGAAAAAAAGGAAAAGCATCGTAAAAGTCAAAAGGAGGACGAATCTTCTAGACAAAACAGAGAGACAGCGGAAGCAGAGAGACAAGGAGAAAGACAACGGGTGCTCCTGGATGGAGCACATGGCTTGTAAATTCATGCCCATAGACCAATTCTGGGCAGCTATGGAGAGGCGCTTGCTGAAACATTGAAAAAATGGGATGATCGATTTGGGAATCAGAGGACGGACGGCTGATGGAAAAGCTCTAAAATATTGAACGAGATGAAGAGGATCAATCGATTAAAAAAATTTTGAAACATTGTGGAGTGAGCTCCAAGAGAAGACTGCATGAGAGGGAGAGAAAGACAGAGATAGAGAGAGAGAGAGAGAGAGAGATAGACAAAAAGTCAGAGATAAAAAGAGATAAGAGAGAGAGAAAGAGAGAGAGAGAGAGAGAGAGAGAGAGAGAGAGAGAGACTATCCGAACGGTAAGATGCCTGGCCGCAAAACCGATATCTCTGAGTGATCCCCTCTCCCGTCCCGGTTTGGCCCCTTTTTGGTGACGGCTCGTGCATGCTCTCTTCTTCTGCTCGCTTCTGTCAGTCAGTCAGAGCAGCAGCCGTTTAAACAGTCCTCTTCTCCATGTTGCTTCGCTTGCAGGCCGTAGAGCCAATTTCTCTGTTGTTTGTCACCACTCTCCGGTATCTATTTTATCTCGCTCTTATTCTTTCCATTCGATCACCCTCTCTCTCTTTCTCTCTCACTCTCTCTCTCTCTCTTTCCATATACCCCTCTTTCTCCCCACTTTCTTTATTTCTATCATCTCCCTCCCTCACCTAGCTCTCTCTCTCTCTCTCTCTCTCCTCTCTCTCTCTCTCTCTCTCTCTCTCTCCCTCCTTCCCTTTCACCCTCGCTTATGCCCTAAAGCTCACAACTTCGTCACTGATCTGTCCTAGATTCCTCATCTGTTCCTCACCCACGCACAATTTGCTGACCACTGTTCCAGCTTCTGGGTTAGCCCTTCAATCCCCGTTAAATAGTTGTGAAATCGCTTTGTCAGACCATATCCGAGCTTATCTTTAGCTTATCCAGCAATGCTTTCTCGATAAAAAAAATCATTTCCTAATAATATCCGTTGGCATACTACAAAATGCCACAAAATGTACATGTACTGGGTGAGCTGATAAAACTACACACAATTCCTGTAATAGCAAGTGGAAATGAGCATTGGAAATAACTCGCAGAGGCTTCCCCATAATTCTCCTGTTGAGTTCTTCATTTCCCTTTTCCCTTCTTCTGAGTAGTCGAGAACAATTTCACAAAATGAGCTCGTTTAGTAGCCATTTCGAGTATTTTTCGCTTCTCTCTTGAAGCCCGCTTGCCTTTTCCAACATCCCTCCCCTCTTTCTCTCTCTCTCTCTCTCTCTCTCTCTCTCTCTCTCACCTCTTCCTTAATTTTCGTTGAATTCTACAAGAGCACGCTTGGTAGACAAAACAGTCTCCTTCCACTCTTCGCTAGTGATGCCTGGTTCTGTCAAAGCTTTGGTGCCATTTTTGTGAAGCAAAATGCAAAACGGAAGTGCGCCTCAGCAGAAAAGGAGTGGTTGGTTGACTTTGCAAAATGCATCAACAACGTTCATATTTGAGCTGCTGGAAAATACAACCACACACCAAATATATGTCCAAGTCTAGTCATTACTATTTCATCCTTCAGAATTCCCAATTCTTATGTCAGCCCGTAAATCGCAATATATCCATCGTCTATGGCGCATACGAGCCTTTTCCTTCATCCTATACCGTATCCACAGCTCTACAGTGTACTTCTACAATCATTTCGCTTTGATGGGAACTCGTGATTCCTATCTTAATCCCTTTATTCTCGGCAGCTCATGACGGCGTCTGCAGGCCTTTCTTTCATGCCCCGTCACAGTCTCCCCTCCTCCCTTTTTCTTCGAGTGGCCTTTTCTAAATGTCACTCTCTTCTCTCTTGCCTTCATTCGGTACTTGAGTGCGGAGCTTCTCAACAAGTCAGTCAGCTGACATTGAAGAAACTGAATGAGAGTCTTGAAAGGGGGGGGGGGGGGGAAGGAGGCAGCTCTCGGCAATGGTAGAAAAGTATGCGACTGCTGTACATCTAAATGAGATACGGGAGAGAGAGCGAACGAGAGTGAGAGAGCAGGAGAGAGAAAGAGAGAGAAGAGAGAGAAAGAGAGAGAGAGAGAGAGAGAGAAGAGAGAGAGAGAGAAGAGAGAGAGAGAGAGAGAGAGAGAGATGTCCAGAATAAGCATGTGAGAGATAGATACATCCAAGTTCTGTCGTCATCCATGAAAGAAGAAGCCACTAGGAGTACATGACAAAGTGGAAATGGGGAAGAGAGTGATAGCGATAGATAGAGAGTGCGGGCGAGAAAGAGATAATAGAAAGAGAGAGAGAGAGAGAAGGCGAGGGAGAGAGAATAGAGCAGAACAAGCCATTTACTGGAAAAAGCTAGAGGATGATGAACGGCGGAAGAAATAGGCCAGCCGATGTGGCATGAATTTCATAGTAAAGAGAGGGTGAGAGAGAAAGAGCAAGAGAGATGGAGAAAGGAAATAAAGAAAATGATAAAGTGTCTCTTTAATCCCAAGTATGACGAGAAATTCGTAATAGAGAAGGTGCAAATACTGCCCAAAAACAGAAGTTTCGGAATATGGTCACTATATTCTTAAATGGCTCGTAGACTCGAAAGGTTGTTGAAGTTTCGAAATATTGTCTTTCTTCTTAATATTACGCAATACTTTGGCAAGGTTGCACAACATTTTGCATTCGTTGCCAGGCCGTATCTAGTACTTTCAGCCCAGGAATGGAAGTAAATATGGCGAATTTGTTATTTGACCATGAAACATTGCATCACCTATGATATCTCCTCTTCCCTGTTCAATAATAGATTGGATATTTAGCTTGGAACGGAGGCGAAATTTATTTCCTTTCTAATCTTTTTGGAATCTCTTAATAATAAACATTCCCTAGGCTTTCGAGAGAGAGAGAGAGAGAGAGAGAGAGAGAGAGAGGGAAACAGCATAAATCTTCCTGCTTCTTTCTTGTAAGAAACAGCAAATTTCTCTCCGTACACAGCAGAGCAGAAAACCAATCCAAGCCCAAATTTTCATTTCTTTCGCTTCAGCATCCTTTACTACTTCCTCTTTACATGCACCCTCACACACCTCACAACTCCAGTTGGGGATTTCGCATTCTAGCATCACTATAGACTTTCCCAACTTCCGCCTCTGCCTCAAAAAATTACATAATGTGTATCTTTTCTCTCACCTTCTTTCTTTCTTTCTCTCACTCTCTTTCTCTCTCTCTCAAAATTTCAATGACCTGCGTTTGGGAAGAAGACGCAAGAGAAAGACATTCTCAATTGGTAATACGAGCTAGCCATAAGCTGGGAGCATAACAGAATCATGAATAAGCATCAAAGAGGAACAGATTCATTACAATATTTGAACGTTCATGGAAACAGCCCAGGTGTTCAGACGACATGAAAATAATGTCCACTCACAATCAGCCAACACAGTTGGTTCTTCTCCATACGTACACATTATACACAGAATAATTAAGGGTTACATATTCAAAAAAAATTACGGTAATTCATGGAATAATAAGAATACCGTACCTTGCGCGCGTGCTCTTGTCTCTTCTGATACCAGATGTAGATGGCGACAACGGAAACGGAGCCGAAAGCGGCGAGCACCGCCAACTGTTGCTGTCTGGATGCGCCTGCGAGATTTAACACTTTGAACCGACACTAGTAGTTCAGTATTTATCACTTTCAATCGACACTAATAGTTCAGTATTTATCACTTTCAATCGATACTAATAGTTCAGTATTTATCGCTCGTCACAATAGTCATACTTACTGCATTCATCGCTTGTCACAATAGTTACTGGATTTATCACTTGTCGCAAATATAGCAGCCAAGTCAAATACGAATATATATATGTATACCATCGCCATACTATAAACACTTCAGAGTAAAAAAAACTTAAACTGCCCAATAAATGCTATTATACAAAATCATTTAAAAATGCATCGTTAATCAATGTTCGCCTCTCATAATGAGATATGATAGCCTGTTTATAAGAAAGCGTAAAAATGGGCACGAAGAAAAGTAAGAAAACAAACCGGCAAACATTGATCCGGCCGACTTGGCTGCTCTGGGGAAAGATGATGACATCCCTTAAGAATCATGAATAGGTGATAAAATTTTTTTTATGAATTTCAAGCATTATACACTAATTACTGATCAATATCCATATTCAAACAAGTTCATAAATTAGACTAATATTTCATTTTGCATATAAATTATCTTCTGGTCCGGAAAGACATTCTTTCATACGATAAAGGGACACATATTTTTTTTCTAAAAAAAAACATAAAGTAATAAACAAGATAATCAATGTAAACCTGATGCAAGGAGCAGAAGGCCCACGGAAGAGGCGATAAAGAAACGGCGCCGCTTTCTGAAAAAAATTACATTCATTCCCTTGATTTTGAGTAATAAATAATAAGTAAATAAATAAATCTTAAAAAATTTCATTTCTAAGCTAAAATTGTAGTCAAACAATGTTAAGTTTGTTTTGCTTCATTATTCGCTATATTTATTTGCATAAATATTTCTTGTTTGTACAAGTTAACCCGAGCTTCTCTCGCCTACTAATGCCATAGTAAATGTTATTTTGGGCCAACTTTGCGTCGGATACATTCTGATGTCATTTCTCATCACGCTTATGCATTTCCGCTATGGAATATGTTTGATATTAAAATGCGAGCAAGAACAAGGGAGCCTGACACAGAGTGAGATGGAGAGAAAGAGAGAGAGAGAGAGAAAGCAACAGCTAGAGAATGAGAGAGTGACAGAGAAAGAGAGATATCCTTCATTTCCCCAACAATGGATCTAGCTTCGTCTTCCGGCTGATTCATACACTCTCCATTGTCTGTTCATATGCCATTGAAGGCTGCATGCCTACGTGCATTTCTTATACGAGAAAGATTGAACGGACAAGAAGCGAGAATAAAAGCTATAGTCCTAAGGTTTTGGCAGACATACTATGCTTAAATTGGTCAATTCTATGGGTTTATAACTATCATAAAAAAGAAGTATTCAGCAAACTGAACATATGCACTAGCAATAAAGCACATTAGTTTCCCAATTCCCATGTAAACCCTCGCCAATCGATTCGTGGTCTCTATGAAATGCTCTCTTTGACCATTTTTCATCATGCTGTGACTATTCATCCGCCTTGTAATCAAGCAGCCTTCTTTTCCCTTCCCATAAACCAGGCGTTCTAGGAAATTCTCACGCTTCTCTCTCTCTCTCTCTCTCTCTCTCTCTCTTTTTCTCGCTCCCTCTCGTTCTCTCTCTCTCTCTCTCTCTCCCCATTCAACTTCATTCCACTTCATCCGTGAGCCCTCATCGTCGCTGTTCGGTGGCGGGCATAAATCCTCAGACGGAAGGGAAATGACGAGATCGAAGAGCGAAGCAGGGCAAAATGAGTGTGGGGAAGTGGCAGAAGGGAGAGAGAGAGAGAGAGAGAGAGAGAGAGAGAGAGAGAAAGAGAGAAAGGAATAGAGAGAGAGAGCGAAGAGAGAAAGAAGGTAAAAGAAAAAAGAAAAGAGAGAGAGAAGAGAGAAAGTGGGGAGAAAGAAAGAATGAAAAAAAATACTGAAAGAGAGAGAAGAGAGAGAAAAAGGGCAAAAGAAAGAGATGTTCGCGAAAAAAGAAACTACTGCTTCAACGACTCCATTGGAAAATCGATAGCAACTTGTCCCTCCGTAAGCGAAACACTATTTTCCCCCCGCTCTCTTCCTCTTCCATCTCTCGCTATCCCTCCTTCCCTCCCTCCTTCTCTCTCTCTCTCTCTCTTTCTCATTATGACATGTTCATATTGAACATATTGCTCCCGACTAGTGTAATTGAGAAGTGCAAACAATCCTCCTTTGCTAGTGTTATTCACACACAAGTGTGCTCGTTATCTCAAGGCACAAATTAAGGCTCTAATAACTCCAGCCAACTTCTAGATAACCATAACAAGGGCTTCTTCAGCCTATAAGAGCTCTTCATCAAGACATAAACAAGATAATGAAGTGCTATTATACCTTATTATATCTTTAGACTAGACGACTTGTGAATCTTCAAAATTACAATGCCACAAATCATCTTAAACTCCACAGGGTCCCAAACACCAAGGTACCAAAAGCGCAAGCTGTTTGCTTTCTTTCTTCTTACTCTCACGTTGCCTTCGTTCCCTTGCTCTCTCTCCCTCTCTCTCTCTCCCTCTCTCTCTCTCTTTCCCTCCCTCCCTCTCTCTCTCTCTTCTCTCTCCCTCTCTCTCTCTTCTCTCTCTCTCTCCTTCTCTCTCTCTTCTCTCTCTCTCTCTCTCTCTCTCTCTCTCTCTCTCTCTCTCTCTCTTTCTCACACATTCACAAATATTCTGCAGTCTTTGAAGGAGTCAGTTTAGCTGCATGACTCATGTGGGTCTTTGTCAGGGACTCTGCGACGAACGAACGAGGCCAACTAGAGGCCATGGAGCCTACTCAGCCACACATCCCTTCCCCCGGCATATACTTTGTGCGTAACCGTAGCTTTTCTGATTTTTCTCATTCGTCCCCTTCTTCTTCTCACATTAGAGATGCTGGCGCAAACAATTCCAATTATGGTAGTCAGTCGGGCGTCAAGGCTGAATGCCACTCTCTGTCGCCGGCCACTGCCTACTTCCAGGCTATAAAAACGGAGAGAGAGAGAGAGAGAGAGAGAGAAGAGAGAGAGAGAAGAGAGAAAGAGAAGAGAGAGAAAGAGAAAAGGAGAGAAGAGAGAGAGAGAGAGAGAGAGAGAGAGAGAGAGAGAGAGAGAGAGAGAGAGAGAGAGAGAGAGAGAGAGAGAGAGAGAGAGAGAGAGAGAGAGAAGAGAAGAGAGAGAAAGGGAGAAGGAGAGAAGAGAGAGAGAAGAGAGAAGAGAGAAAGAATGCCAGGATATGGGCTGGCAAGCCCGGAAGGGTCTGAAAGAAACATTCCCATCGCCGGCAGGCAGATTTCACCGAAAGGAGCTTCAGCAGAGACGGGAGGGGGCCCCGGGACGCCCTTTCAAATAAATGTCAGGAGCGAAATGGAAAATGAGCACAGAAAGGTGGAGAAGAAAGACAGTATCCAAAGAGGATGAGGGCGAGCAGCAAAAAGACTGAAAAGAGTAACGAACTAGACGATGAGAACGGACAAAATGAACAGCGAGAGAGGAAGAACGAGAAGGAGAGAGAGAGACAGAGAGAGAGAGAGAGAGAGAGAAAGAGAAAGAGAGAGACAGAGAGAGAGAGAGAGAAAGAGAGAGCGAGAAATGTATGACAATATTTCGAGAGAAGTGTGGTGTCTAGAATGAAAGCTTCATTATGGCTGCACACTCACAAACCCGGCTACTACCCTGGAGGCCCAATTTAGAGTATGGCTAACAGCAGAAAATGGCAAAGGCTCTTTCTCCATTAGACACACCCTCTCTCTCCCTCTCTCTCTCTCTCCCTCTCTCTTACTCTCTCTCTCCCTCTCACTTAATCTCTCTCTCTCTCTCTCCCTCTGCACTTTCTCACAGTACATATTCCCAACTAAATCGATAAAACAAAAAAAGAAAAAAAGTGACGTGATAAAGAGAGTGAGGCCAAACTATTTGCAAGGAAAAAAAAGAAGACCTCTATGATGTAAGAATAATTGAATGGTGCCAGCATATATTATAACTCCCAATAACTTCCACTTGACGTCATGATGACTAATTCTTCTTCAATTTCTAATTGCTTTTCGGCCAGGAAAGAAGGAGATGCCGAGTACTTACATTAGCCTTCACCTGGTCGGCTAACTATAGCACATATGCAGTTCTACCTCCTTTAATGTCATTTGCCCCGTTACGTCTCGAGGGGTTTACGATGACGTCATAAACATATATTTCTTACTTTCCTCATTGCTCACTTGTTCACGTGCTCGGAAGCAATCCTTTTTACACGCTTCAATTTTCTTTCTTTCTTTAGTGTGCTTGCTCGAAAGGAAATGCACAACTGAGAAAACGCGCTCGTTCTCGGATGCTGCAGAAAAAAGGCTTCGTAAGCGGAATGGGAACAAAAATAGAGCTGTTCCCGGCCCACGCCTTATGCCCACTCAAAATACAACCTTGCCTCATTTACTTCGCATGATGTTGATAGGAGAGGAAAGGCATGCTCCAGCCACATGAGTATAGTGGCAACGTTCTTTCTTTCCAACCCTCTCTCAGTCTCTCTTTCCATCTCTCTCTCTCTCCCCCCCCCCTCTCTCTCTCTCTCTCCCTTCCAGCTTGGAAGGATATACCCAACACCGTTACGGGTCTCTCCATCGCTAATCACTTCATCCCTCTCTCTGCGCACACATCACATGTTTCACTAATAACTAACGCGCATTTCTCCATGTTCGTCGGGGGGAGGCAACTTGAGAGTATCAAAGAGAAAAGCGCCGTTTGCCCTGGCTAAAGGAATCTGAATCTGTGCCTAAGTGCGATGCGGTCTCGTGTCTGTCTGAGGGTCTTCGTTTACAAAGTACACTGTTATGCCCGGAATCGAGGGGGGAGGGGGGATGATAGCAACGTGACGTGAGCAGAGAGTTCACGAATGGCAGACACTAATCCAGAAGGGTCCGAGGGGGGGTTAGGCCATGAACGTTCTCCAGAACTCTATCTCTTCGCTCATTTCAATGCTTCCTCTTTTTGCCGCTTCAACGATTCCGCGTGAGAGGGCGCCGCTGCAATGGCCTGATGGCTGTTTTCGGGTTGTCGCGTGTGTTTTGGTAATGGGTGAGAAAGGCTTCTCCTCATCTTTCTCTCTCTCTCGCACTCTTTCTCTCTCTCTCTCTCTCTCTCTCGCTCTCTCTCCTACTTTCTCACGCCCCATACCACACATACAGTGGCGCTCATAAAAACTCGGAATTCAGGTTTTTTTTACCATAACTTTTTTAAAGATGGGAATATTCCAATGAAACTTTCAGGGTTGCTTAATTATACTGTCATCCATTAATCAGGAGATTATCGATTATATTGATCAAATATTGATCGAGAAAAAATCAATAACTTAGAATCTCCCGGATTGCACATTTAGGCGTGCTAGACAAAATAATTTATTTCTTCGATCTTCGGCTAGTTTTTATTGGATAGATGGTCTAGCTGTATTCCAGAACCTCTCGGCGATAACTTTTTGAACTAACTGATATTTAATCGCCTACGGTTACATGCTGCCTGCCTCCAGTTCGCGATTCATGCTCTCGGGCTTTGATGCAGAAGGTTCAGCAGGACAAAGTCGATCATTCACTACCATGACTATAGCAATTATGATCTTAATTTGTTTGCAGAGAATCATTGAACATATTCAGATGGCTAGCTAAGCTGTGAAAATTACATGCTAATTACTTCAGCACTCTAAGAACACCGCGGTCAACTTTGGTCCTCAGCCCAGATGTATTTAAAGTGCTGCTGTGAGATTGAATGCAAATGCGCGCGAGGCTCTCTTATTGCAGCAAGGAGCGCGCATTGTAACGGACCAAGTCAATATCGAAGACTGAGGCCTAGAATGGCCTTCGGAGGGCACATCGTAGAGGCAAAGTATCATTCTTTCTGTCTCTTTTTCCCCTCTCTGTCTCTTCATTCTATTTACTGGCCGGCCATAGTATATTGTTTCGTAGCCTCTTGCGCCCTCCTCCGCAATTTCAGGGCTCTTCTGCTCCTGCATATG
Source organism: Allodiplogaster sudhausi (assembly GCA_945643635.1). Lineage (NCBI taxonomy): Eukaryota > Metazoa > Nematoda > Chromadorea > Rhabditida > Diplogasteridae > Allodiplogaster > Allodiplogaster sudhausi. The sequence goes on along the minus strand of CALZFC010000274.1, from coordinate 1,651,898 downwards.
CTGGCTCTGGTCAGCCTTTGTTCTCACGCGCACCCCCTACCGCATCTTTCAGAAGCTTCCTTTCCTTCGTTCTTAGTCTTTTTTCACTCGGTGCATGATGCGGAAGGAATTCAGAGTGTGAGGAGGCTAGGAGAGCTCGCGGAAGGAAATGATGGAGCAGAGAGAGAAAGAGAGCGCGAGAGAAACAGAGAAATAAAGATAACGAGAGACAGAGAGAGAGAGATAGAGAGAGAGAGAGAGAGAGAGAGAGAGAGAGAGACAACAACCTCTACCGACGACCAACAAAGTAGCTAGAAAGAGTGGATCGCAAGGAGAAGGGGGAGAAGATGTACACAAGTTGCCGTTGCTGCCCCCGTGTTGTCAGCAATTATGCTGCTACGACGGAAGCGTACTTCTCAGTCAAGGATAGAGAGGAGGAGGAAATAAGGGAGGGAGGCAAGGAGTAAGACGTCGGAGATGATTGAGAGAGAGAGAGAGAGAGCGCGAGAAAGAGAGAGAGAGAGAGAGAGAGAGAGAGAGAGAGAGGGAGAGAGGGGGGGGGGAAGAATCGGCCAGAGAAAAAGAGAAAAGGAAAGCAAAGCTGAGAATAATGGCCGGACGAACGTATGCTTTGGTGTGCATGCGTGAGTAAGTGTGAGAAGGAGAGTGTCATCTCTCCTCTCGTCTGCAGTGTAGAGGAGGAGGAGCGGGTGCATAAGAAAACACAGATATCGCCCTAGTGAAACATCGAAGAACACGTGACCATCAATTTAACATATGCGAGGCGCTAGAAGGTCTTCAGTGCTTCGCTGCTGCTCTCTCTTTCTTTCTCTCTCCATCTCTCTCTCTCTCTCTAATTATCTTCATCCCATCTCTCACCACAGCACTCCTAATTCTCTGCCAAACAAACATCTCTAATAGTACGCCATTAAATGCGATCAGGATGGTCATGATGTGATAATCCATATGAGCTAAACAAAACGCAAAAGTCTTCCACATTTGCGGAAGTGCAAAAATGGCTGATTACGAGAACTCAAGAAACGGAGCAAACATAACAGACGCAGTTCCACTAACAGGAACGCCGTCTTGACTCGTTGAAGTCGCGAAAGCGATCCGGTCTTCTTTTGTGGAGTGCTTTCTTGTGAGAGGAAAAGCCGTCTCCGAGAGGGGCTTCTCCGGGGGGTGTTCGTCGTGGGTTTAGAATGAGTGGAGGTGGAGGATGAGGAGGATGATGACGAAGAAGAAGAAGAAGCCGCCACTCTACGGCGCAGGGGAGGGGGAGGGGATGGAGTGGAGCTGCCGGGAGCAGCTGCTGTGTTCGCCGTAATGATTGCGACGCTGTTTAGAGACGTAGCAAAACTTATGTACAGGTGGGGGCAGTCTTTTGCGCGCCTGAGGGCCTTCTTTTGGGCGCGTAAGGAACGCGTGGGCGGTTGCCGTGTGTCCGGTGGTGGTCCACGCTCAGAATAGAGCAGTACTTTCGCGTTCCTTCCCGCTGCGCAAGTCCCCCTTAGTCTCGAGCGTGTACGAGGGAATATAATACGGAGGCTCCTCCTGTTCCCTTTTAAGAAGCAGAGCGGAGCTCTCCGTTCTTTGAAGAGGGATAATGACGTGTTCCCACGTTGCCTCTTGTTCTCGTTGGCCTCGGGGCAAATTGCCAACTTGAGCAGCTGATGCTGAGGCTTCGTATTCCTCTTCTTCGTCTATTTCACGGTCTCGGAAGCCTCAGTCCCTCCGGGAGCAGGGCAAAACGAGCCCTCAGAATAGAAACCTCTTCAAGCGCTTCTTGTCAGAGCACCACTCAGTTCAGAGAGTAGCCTTGACCGATGTCAACAAGCGATTGAAAGTTACGTCAACGACACCAGGAGAACAGCTTCGATTGTGGACGATGAATGAATCCAGTCGTTCCTTTCGGTGTCCTGAGGGGGGCTTCTGTCCGGCTCCTTCCGCTCCGTCCCAGCTTGCAGCAACAGCCCTCGATGGTGGAAATGTCACACTGAGAGGGAGGAGGGTGAGTAGGTGGTGGTGGCCGAGAGAGAAAGAGAGAGGAGGGCCGGATCTCTAATAAGGGAGAGCGAGCGTAGAGAGTCTCTCCCTCTCTCTCTTTGCCAGGAGGCGGAGAGGAGGCCGGCCGGGTGGGATGCCTGACTGTGGCTGCTATAGAAGGCGGCTCTCTGCTTCTGCCGGGCCTTCTGAAGCAGATGGAGAGGGGTCGAGTTGCTTGCTGCTGCCTTCTCTCTGCTGTCTCCCTTTCACGGCTCTCGAAGCTCGCGGAGAAGGGAGACGAGGAAAAAGTGCGAACAGATGTTTCCTCTCGAGACCTCGAGTCTGTGCCTCTATCTGTGCCTTGATGGGAGGCTTGGCAGGACTGTCTTATCGTCTCTCAAGCCTTCTACGGGCAGTGGTCAACGAGGAGAGCCTCGGGCGCTTCTTCTAGCGCCAAAATATCGTATCGTCGGACAAAAGCCGTCGCGTATGACGTGCGTTCCTTGTTTGCTGCTTCTGTAGACGCCGATAGGGCATGTGATTCGCGGCTGAAGTAGAGAGAGAAAGAGTGAGAGAGAGTGTGGAAGAGTGAGAGAGTCAGAGAAACGCGCGAGTGGACAACGAAGGGAGGGAGGATGGCGCACACGAACGATGGGCACGACGTGTGGTGGATATCTCGAGAAGAAGTGGGCAGCGGGTGGGAATGGCGAGGAATGTGGATGAGAGGATAGAGAGAGAGTGAGAGAGAGAGAGTGAGAGAGAGAGCGAGAGAGAGAGACAGAGAGAGAGAGAGAGAGAGAGAGAGAGAGAGAGAGAGAGAGGGAGGGAGGGAAAGCCTCTCAGGGGGCGGGCATCCGAAGGCCCTAGAAAGTGACACAACGACACAGCGTCACTTGCAGAGAGGGGCCACTCACGGCGCCTGTGAGAGGGGGAAGAAGTGAAGGAGGACGAGAGAGTGCGCGGCAGATGGAGAGTGCAGAGAGAGAAGGGAGTCTGGAGGGGAAAACGAGAGGCGGGGCATGGAAGAGAGAGCGCGAGGGAGAGAGGGTGTGAGAGAGATGCGTGGGAGAGAATGGAAGAAGATAGATGAGAGATGGGTGCTAAAGACAAAGGGAGTGAGAGGGCGAGAGAGAGAGAGAGAGAGAGAGAGAGAGAGAGAGAGAATAAAAAGGCTGTTCGCCAAATGGCATCGTCACTGCGCCCACTGCGTGAGTGTGTGCCCAGAAAGAGAGTGTAAGGGGGAGGGTTGGCTTCTCGTCGTCGACGACACTCTCTGGGGCATCCAGAGAAGGCATTTGGAATGAGCACGGGGGCAAAGAATGAGAAGAGGACGGAGAGAGAGACAGAGAGAGAGACAGAGAGAGAGCGCAAGAGAGAAATAGAGAGAGAGAAAGAGATAGAAAGAACACGAAAAGAGTAGGGGATATACAAGTATGGCAGTAGAATGTTCTAGAGAGCAGATGTCACAAAATGGAGAGTAGTATAAAGTGGTATATACTAAGGGAGGGGCTTGGGGTACACGAGGGGTGTTGGGGTGGAAGAGAGCGATTGGGAGTTCCGCATCGGCAGTGTGGGAACGATGGTGGCAGGACAGAGAGAGAGAGAGAGAGAGAGAGAGAGAGAGAGAGAGAGAGCTCAGAGTCGCCGCGAAAGAACATGCAGAAAAAAAAGGAGTTTAGTCAGAGAGAAACCGAAACATGCGCTCAAGCATGCATTGTGCTGCTTCTCATATACTCGTTCTAGAAGCGCTTTTTATGGCAAGTCACTCAACCCTTATCCTTCTCTCTTTCTGTGTATCCCTCACTATCTTTTCTCTCTATCCCTTTCTCGTCGTTTCTCTCGCCTTATATCCCTCTCTCTCTCGCTCTCCTTCTCTCTTCTCCCTCATTCGCTTCTCTATCCCTCGCACTATGTTATATGTTGTCCTCAGGCCATACCCTCAAACTGCCCTATCAAATACACACTCTTTCTCTCTCAGCAACATCTAATACCTCTAATCGTGTCTCCTTATTAAGCAGCAGTTGTTATCCTTTACACTGTCACCACCGTCTCAGCATGGCTTTCCCCGTTGACATTGTACCTCCTGACCTTTACATCAACTATAATATTTCTCTAGATCATGCGATGAAAGAAGAAAATATTATCTCCTTCTATCGGATCGGCCTGAGACGCATTCATGTCAAATAGAGACAAGTCCAAGATGTTAGCTGAAAAGGCGAGTGAGAAGACGTGGTAAGAGGTGGCTGCTGCTGAGAATACTAATTGACAAGCGTGTGGAGAAAAGGAGGATAAAAGATTAGTGCTTCTATCTTGATGTTCTCTTTTTTGCCTCCTTTTCCTTTGCATTAACCAGAGGCCAAGCTCCGATATCCAAGCAGAAATACGATAATCTCGTCCATTTTATGCATCTACTCAAACACTAATTCGAAAGTGAAGATACAATGGAGAGAGAGAAAGAGACAGAGAGAGAGAGAGAGAGAGTGAGATAGAGAGAAAGAGACAGAGAGAGAGAGAGAGAGAGAAAGAGAGAGAGAAAGAGAGAGAAAGAGAAGCAGGGTATGTTTTTGATTACGACTACAAATTCTTTAAGAAATTCGATTATATTCCAGCCATTCTATTCCTAAAATTGAATAGTACTTCTTATCTGGAAATAATAAGCTAGATATATTGTCAAAACAGTTTGAAGGGACCAAAAAAAGCATGTTAATTAAACAAGCGTGAGCTTCTATGATATCAGCGCAACAAAGACGCAAAACAATCTCGCTAGTTCTCGCTCTTTCTCTTTCTCCCTCTCTCGCTCTCCCCTCTTTCTCTTTCTCTTACTCTCTCTCTCTCTCTCTCATTTCGATCTAGATTTCTATATCACCCTTATATATTCAGCGCCAATTCAATTTCCTGTGCGAACTGCTCTCACAAGCTTTCATTCTTCTTTCCCCCTTTCATGCCAGAACAACAATACTCTTTTCATTTCTCATCAAACAAAGCGGAATGTAGCAAGGACACCTAATTCTGATCGTTTGTACATCAACTATGACCGCACCGAAACCATAATTTGCGTCCAATTAAACACTTCTTACAAACATTGTATATTTACTCTCGCATGGTATAGCATGTACCGCGCCTTTTCATAGTTCTCAAAATAAAATAAATTAATTTAAAAAATCCGTCGCACTTATTCGAAAGTCCTCAGAGTCCTTTGACGAACTCGGTTGGTTGTGGATGTCGGTGAGAGGGCGGGAGAAGAGGATACTCTTCTTCTTATTCTTCTCTTCCGATATCCGACTTGTACTTGCTGGACGAAAGCTTGAAAGTTGTCGATTCTCTGAGAAGAACTCTGACCGACGTCGCGTCAGTTTAACCTTAATATTATTCAAAATTAATAACTTATTAATCAGGAAAATATTTCCAAACAATAATGAAATTATTCACATTTATGCAAGAATTGTTTGATAAAACTATTAGTAAAAAATTACATACTTCTCGCATAAATACGAATTATATCCATATATATATCATCAAAAACGCTCGCGCGAAAATCCGTAACCAAATAAAAATAAAATATGAAAAAAAACGTCATAAATAAAGAACAAACAATTTTCAAGAACGCGGAAGACGGAAAAAAATTTCACGAATCGCAAAGAAAAAGCACACCACGACTAAGCGGAAATAAAATGTGGCCCCCTGGCACATTATCGATTGTCAGAGATGAATCGTCGAACTCCAGAGCACAATATCCCAAGGGGAAAAGAGAAGGGGAGACAAAGGGGGGACACGAACGCGCAGAGGTCATAAGGAATAGGAGAGGAATATTTCTTGCGAACACATACGAAATACTGCACAATATTGTGAAATTCAAGTCTAAACAAGTCAATATAACTTCGCATACCGTGAACCATATAATTCTAGGAAACAATATGGAAAAAGGGGCTTATGCAATCAGATTTTTTGACGATAAAAAAAATTATGTCTGGTGATTGTTTGTTTAGAAACTAATCACCCTTGAGACTAAAGAAATAAACACCATAAGGACCATAAATAAAAATGCAAGAAGAAGAAGAAACAAAAGAGGAAGAAAGGAGAAACGAGGAAATGTCGAAAAGACCTTCATTATTTTCCCTTCCGAATTATCAGCTGGCCGAGCAGCCAGAGAGAGAGAGAGATGGATGAGAGAGTGGGAACGAGAAGAGAAAGCAAGGCGGAAACAAAAAAGAGAGAGAGAGAGAGAGAGAGAGAGAGAAGAGAGTAGCAAAAAGAAAGTTCCTTATCGGGCAATTTCCATCGCCTTAGGAGAAATATGCGTAGAACAAGGAGAGAAATTGTCCTCTTTCTCACCTCTCTCCACAATGTCCTTTCCCTAATACGCTCTCGGATACAAACCGCCGTGACTAGACGGGAACATTCTTTTCAACCCAATAGATGAAACACGAAGGATACGAATAAACAGCAAGGAAAAGAGGTTACAGGATGAAGCTCAAAGTAGTTAATCATCTTTAGAAAACTGTTTTTAAAGCGAACATAAGAAGAAGAAAAAATTATTCCCGAAACTTGACTTCCACTATTACAGTTGTTTACAAAGCAGGGTTATAAGTCCTAAATCATTGATATAAACAGGAAGAATGATTGCAAATCGAGCTAAAGATTGCAAGAAATTTTTTAAACTTATTCAATTAATCACCAAAACTTAAAAACAAGAACAATCCGCGTTAAAAATTACCACTCTTATTTGAAGGGCCGCAGTACTTAAACTCTTAAAAAACCCTAACAATTACAACCAATGCTGCATGCGTACTTTAGGAAAGTTATATAAGGTAAAGCAAACGAGAGAAATGCGAGCTGAAGAATTTTTTTCAGCGATAGCCCTTGTTAATAGCGCACGTCACACAGACAATTACGGTACTGAAACACACCGAAATTCATGCAATGCACTTCTCACAATCAGTAATGGAAAAAAAAGATTGAGAGTGAATCGAAAACCGAAGCAGAACTGTTATCACTGCCACGCTTTACAAGTGTGCGTGCCGCTCTGTGACTTTGCCAAAGAATTTCGTTTCTCACTCTCTCTCTCTCTCTCTCTCTTTCCACTTTGTCAGAATGCTCTCTACTCGTTCACTTTATCCATACTTTTCTTCTTCTATTATAGTCCTTTCTCTCTCTCTTTCTCTCTCTCTCTCTCTTTCCACTTTGTCACAATGCTCTCTACTCGTTCACTTTATCCACATTTTCCTTCCTCTATTATAATCCTTTCTCTCTCTCTCTCTCTCTCTCTCTCTCTCTCTCTTTCTCTCTCAATCTCCCGCATTTTCTCGCTCAACCCGCCATGCTTCTTCCACCGGCTGTCATCGCCTTGGCCGCCACCAAAAGTGCAATCAATCGATTGTGCAAGACTAGCATGGGAGAGCAGTTTGTAAATGAGGAGAGCGCAGTAGTCGAGAGGAAAGTAGACACGACGAAGAGAGAGAGAGAGTGAGAGAGAGAGAGAGCTATAGCGAGAAAGGAGAGAGATAGAGAAAGAGAGAGAGAAAGAGAGAGAGAGTGAGAGAGAGAGAAAGAGGGAGAGAGTGAGAGCGATAGCAAGGAAGGAGAGAGAGAGAGAGAAAGAGAGAGAGAGAGAGAGAGCAAAGATACAAAATGAAACCCAGAGAGGAATACAACGTGACTATAGCAGCAAATTGGAGCATATAGAAGCGATGGGGAAAAGAAAAGAAAAAAAAAATGTAGACATGAGGAAATTGGCTGAAAGAGAGCAAGCCAATGCCGATATGGAAAAGCGACACACTTTCAACTGCACCAACTATTCATTCTTTCAGGCTAAAGAAGAGGCTAAACTAGAAGAAGATTGCCACTTGTTTCAAATTTAGCATTTATTATAATTCTGGTGAGCTAAAAGAAAATTACAAAAACATAACGTATTAAAAAAACGTTTAAGTTAACAAATTAGTACTGAATATTTTGAAAGGAAGTGAGATACCTCTCGGGAAGGAACAGGGACTGAGAAATCTATTCATAGGAGAGACGAGAGGGCAGCGCGAAAGACAGGACAACAGATACACGTGAAGGAGATGGTAGACGAAAAAAGAGGGCGAGCAGAGAGAGAGAGAGAAAGGGACAGTTGAGAGGGGATAGACAAGCAGAGAGAGAGAGAGAGAGAGAGAGAGTAGAGTGAGGGGGAGAAAGGAAAACAAGAATCACAGTTATAGGAAAGGAGGGGGTCAGGAAAACTCTCTAGACGGCCAGATACGAGGTGAGAGGGAAAGTCAGTCGGGGAGAGAAGTGGAGAGTGGACATACGGATGGAGTAAAAAGGGCGAGGAGCTCCGTCTCTCTCTCTCCCTCTCTCTGTCACTCTCTCTCTTTCTCCCTCTCTCTCTCTCTCTCTGTCACTCTCTCTCCCTAAATTTCTAACTCTGTCTCATTCTCCCTCGCCCACTTTCCAAAGCACTTCTCAGTTATCCACTGCGAACCTTGCGCGAGGGAACAGACTGTCAGAGAGACAGGTAGGTAGAGTGAAGGGTAGAGAGAGAGAGAGAGAGAGAGAGAGAGAGAGAGAGAACCAGGGCTCGCCAAGAAGGGCAGTCTTTTCGTGCAGCGCTGCCCTTTCTTCTCAGACATCCGTAAAGGAAGGAGAGATAGGCACATAAATATATGATGGAGTGGAGTGGAAAGTGAATGCGATGGATAATGCAACAGTAAGAGACGACAGAGAGGCAGAGAAAAGGAGAGAGATGGAGAGATGATTCAGACGGTGGCTTATGAGGGCTGGCTGAGATTCTCTCGCGAACTAAATGGAGCCAGCAGACGAGAGGTATGTGTGTGCGTGGAAATAGTATGAAACACAGATAGAGAAGGGAAGAAAAGGAAAGGGGAAGAGAGCACGATACGTGAAGAGAGACCAGAGGAAGACAGAATGGCGCGCGTGTGGTGGTGGTTGGCCCTCAGTGGATGTCAATAGACGGGAAAGAGGGGAGAGGGAAAGCGATGGAGAGAGAGAGAGAGACAGATAGAAACAGTGAGATTAGAAAGAGAGAGAGAGAGAGCCAGAGACGACTTCGACATGAGTATTGTCTGGCACCACTCCCTGTGAGATGGAAGAGTTTCACGGTCACAACAACTCTCGTGGATGCTTTGCATACATTATAGCAAGGTAGACATAGCGTAGACTGAAGAGCAATCTAATGTCATGGGAAAGTTCAAACTTCGCGCCAATCGGGACATTTTTTAAAGCTTTTAATATACTATTTTTGGTATTTTTTTCACCTTTTTTCCACTTCCGAATATACAACATAACCCTGATAAGCAATTCATTATTCGAACACACTATCATCAAAAGCAATTGCAGAAATTAAAGGCCCCTTGAATCAGGGTTCCCCACCAACACCTTGGATCGGAATATTCGTAGATTAGTGAAGACTTGTCAGGATACAGAACCTTGCATGACTTAGCGCAAGGGGTCGAAGGCTACTATTAGTAAATGTAGCCTGAAGAAGGATATGGGAAATCATCATAATTACAAGGGTTTGACCTGGAATATTAGGTTAGCGAAGGAAGGGGAGAAAAGAAGGGAGAGAGACAGAGACAGAGAGATCGAAAGAGAGAGAGAGAGAGAGAGATCGAAATAGAGAGAGAAAGAGAGAAAATATTTTCCATCATAACACATCTCTCCGAGACAGAATAACGTTCCCTAATTAATGGCAAGTGCTGATGCTAGGTTAAGTAAGATGGCTTCCCAATTAGATATATGGCAACGAGAGAAAGAGCGGGAGAGAGAGAGAGAGAGAGAGAGAGCCAGAGATAAGGAAATTAAACAAGAGTGGGAAATAAAATGCGATGGATAGAAGAAGCTGAAACTGAGCGATCAGCGAAACACAACTGACGAGTTGAGTGAGTGTGTGTTGGTGTTAGAAGAGGCTGATGGGAGAGAGAGAGAGGGAGAGAGAGAGAAAGAGAAAAAGAAAGATATACAGAGAGAGAGAGACAGAGGCAGACAAAAGAAGAGATTTGAGAGAATGCAAAGTCGTGATGACCCGGGCTGTGTGTCCCTGTGGGGTGAGCATCTCTCTCATAGTTTCCTGTCGACATATTTCTCAAGCTTTATCCTCTTCTAGCCGTCTTGAGAGTCTCTAACTGCCTCTGTCCTTCTCTCTCTCTCTCTCTCTCTCTCTCTCTATCCCTCTCTTTAACCCAGCTGCTTCTCTAGCAGCTCTCTAACGAAGCTCCAAAGAGTTACCAGCGCCTGTAAACAGCTGAGTATCCATGCAGAGCCCTTTATCCCTTTTATCCTCAACCCTCTTGGAGCAAAAAAAAAAAGCCTCTATGTTTAACTCAAAAATCGGGGACGAAAAAAGGAAAGAATTTCATCCTCTTCTCCTCTGAAAACAGTTTGTGCATGGAAGATAGATAACAAAGGAGGAGGAAGCAAGAGATCTAAGCTAGGAAGACCCAAATGAGCCAGCGAGAGAGAGAGAGACAGATAGACAGGCAGAGATAGAGAGAGAGAGAGAGAGAGAGGGAGAGGGAGAGAGGGAGGGAGGGATGGAGGGAAGGAGTGTCAGAAAGAAGCAGAGGAAAAGAGAGAAACGGTCTGCGCGAGAAGTACAAGCACTAGGAGTACTACTAGAACAGGGAAAATAACATTTTCTAGAAGCGGCAGCATGTAAACCACCCACCGCATTATGCTAGAAAAAGGAGGAATAAAATATCTTTTTTTTTGAAGTTTAGATTCAAAATAGCGCCAACTATAGAGAAATCTAATCCATTTCAGTATGGCATACATCATAACTGAATTTTGCTTCGTAGCTTGATAAATATTGACAAGAAGTGCCATTGTGCGGAACAAATATTTGCTATCATGTTGGCGACTGCCTCTAACAGATTAAGGGTCGTCAAGCAGTCATAGAAAATTAGGAGGTAAACATCACTGTTTGAGCAGGAAAAAAAACGAAGCTTCACTGGCTTATTTATGACGGAGTAATCCCAATCCTGACATCTGACAATGACATTATACCCAAAAACATTATTTAACTTTTTAAATTAGAATGGAAAGGAGAAAATGCACTAAAGCAGTGTCCATCGAGAAAAGAGCTTAAAAATGCATTTTTGGAAACCTTGGCGTAAAAAAAATAATATATCCTTGTTAGGATGACAGGGAGAAGGCAAACATGAATATGGACTGATCCACAAGGTTTCATGCTTGTCATCAACAGCTTAATGAGTGCTGACAGAAAAGGGTAGAAAAACAGCCAAATGTCAATCAACAGTCTGCCCTTGTCTCAACTTCTTCACCGAACAAAAGATAAGGATAATATTCTATAGTAAGCATGAAAAACCTCTGAAAGCGCAGCCAGTAATCTGATAAGGACTGCAAATGAAATCACGCTAAATTTTATTTTTTTTTAAATCGAGTTTTCTGTAATTAAAGTCAGCAATAAAACGGGAATGACGAAGGGTATGGTAAAGGATATTCTCGCATTTAGCCAAGTGATATAGGGCAGCCGCAAAGAAAAGATGTACAACATACTGGGAGGGAAGGTCAAAAGATGGGAGGAGTATGCGATGTAAGGAAAGAGCGAATGAAAGGGAGAAGAGAAAAAAGGGGATAAAAAAGTGAAAGCTATTGGAGAGGGGAAGAAAGAGAGAAAGAATAGACCGTATCGGGAGGCTAGATTTGTCCCAAGGTCGCGATGAAGCGAGAGGAGAACGCAAAAACGGCCCGGGACCGGGCGGCCTTTTTGCACAAACACCCGATTCATGAAGGAATGCTCTCCCGGAAAGAAAGTCCACCCGGCAATGTCTCCCTTAGAAGGGAATCAAACGACTGACAAACTCTGAAACTCGTCGCTTCCCAGCACAACAAAAGTATAAAGGCAAACTATGAAAAACAAGTACACTCGTTTAGTCAAAAAGCTATGCAAAAAACCGTATATACAATTCCTTGAGAAAAAAAAAGGAAGAATCGCCGTAAAGAGAATAATTAATTTAAAAGAAAATTATGAATAGATTGATTTTAGCCAAGCGAGATTCAGATTTAACATAGCACAGCACTGACAAGGCGAAGCAAGAGGACTCGATCACAACACGGAACGTAGTCGAACGAACAGGAAAACGAAGTCGAACTTCGGCGTCGAGGAGTTTTTGAGAGATTTTAAAATACAAATTTTAGTGTGAACAAACCTTGTTCATTACTTCAAAGCTACGGTAATGATATATTTCAGAATCTTAATTCATGGTTCGACAAGATTCGCGCGAAAATTCAAATGTGCATTTGTGGTAAAGGCTCGAAACGCCGCTTGCTGTAATTCTAGAAGGGTCTTCTTACCGATTTCGATTCCTTATTCCTGCTTGTGTTATTGTTTTGTTGAACAGCCTTTATTTATTAAAGAAATCAATCTTTGGATGTAATGCTCAGTTATTGTAAAATATCATTGTGTCTGTGTCTTTTTCGAGTCGGAAAGGACGGGAATATAAAAGAAGAGAAGATGTCGCTGCTCGCCTTTCCTCCGCCGTCCGCAAGCACGGCGGCGTACGCGCTGCAGGAATGGCAGGGACGCGTGCTTAGCGGCACTCGCGCCGAGATGGAGACACTCCAGCGGAGCAGCTTTGTTAGTGCTTAATTTTTTTTTCATTTTTAGCATTATGCACTTTTATGTGCCAAATTAAAATAGTTGATTCCATAGCCTCAAAACCAAAAGAGCCCCCCATACAACTTTAACCCCATATAAAGAGATATCCCTCCCACTGATCCCGATCAAGTAGTATTTTTTCTAATGATGATGCACGGTGGGTCAAGGCGGACATTGAAAATTTTTAGTATGACCGTACGAAATATGAGAAAAACGCGGTTACGGTAATAATCTGCACTAAATTATAGGCTATTACGGTACTTAGCACATCACACTAAAATAAGTTTGTACACTATTTCTTCATTTCTCTGACCAAAATTTGAAATGTTTTGGTTCCCAGCACGACTTCCCTTCAAGAATTCGTTCGCACTGTATATTTATCTAATGTCTGTAATTCCATTGACCTAACCCACCGTGGATGAAATAGAAGAGTAAAGCCAGAATTTTCGGGCTCAATAGTGTGTGCTCATTGAAAGTATTCATGTTTAGAACCCAGGCTCTAGTGATTTACATAAACATAATTAATATACCGATATAACAACATTTTGTATGCTGATAATGATGAAAGAGATTAAAGGTTATATATTTTTTAAGTATATTTTTACCTTTAGCTCTCCGCCTTCCCACGTCTGGAACGTGCGACTCTCGGCCGACTCCAGCATTCACTTTCTCGCGAGGATGTGAAGAGCGCCTTTGCCTATCGCTTTGGCGCCGCGGCGAATGATAACAAGTGTCTATTTCGCTTCTCTCACTCCTCACTTCAATTTTAAACTTCTCCCATTCTTGTCTTACTTTGTTGTGTGAATGTCGATCGCGACATTTCCTTTTAGTATTGTTTCATAAGTGTGAAGGTATTGTTTTTAATGAGCAAAACAAACATCTGTTCCTTTTCACCACATCTTCATGGCCAGCACTAATGCTCATTTCAGAGGAGCGGAAGACGAGGAGGCAACCTACAGTAGCGTGTGGCCCCTCGCGCAAGCGGAACGGGCGATTCTCAGGTTTATTCATTTATTTATCTTATTTCTTCTATGCACCTTTCGGCTTTCCCTTCCAAGTTCGTTCACAATTTATTAACGCGGAAAAAAATATATATTTGTAAATTCTCTTTTATTGTCATACTTGCACGCTATTAGAAAGAAAAGACATTTTAATGGATGTGATGGTACCGTAGGTTCTCAAGAACTATCCCGTAAGAAATACTATAGTACCCGTTGAAAGTATAGCGGTGGACTTATTGTAATAAAATAAAAGGCATTTAAGCCAGGGTACTGTATTATTTTAATTCTTCTTTTTCCCGCCAGAATGCGCAACGGCGTCGGAGGCCTGTTGGGCAAGGTTGTGAGCGGAGGAGGAGAACACTCCCGGGCAACCATCGATATCCTCGATCAGTATGCAGAAACGGCTAACTGGTACGAGATGTTTCTTTCTCACTATCTCAGTATCTCTCTCGCTCTTTCTCTCTGCCTCTCTCTCTCTCACTTGTTCTCTCTGTCTCTCTCTCGCTCTTTCTCTCTCTCTCGCTCTCTTAATTAAGACATTTTATTTTGCTAAAATTATATAATCAAAGGAGCCACGCATGGATCCGCTGCGTTGCTGCTAGTCCAGACGGCACGAAGTTAGCAGTGTGCCAGACCACGGACTACATCCGTGTCTTCACGCTCGGTTAGCTCTAACACTTACGGTTAGCCTTAACTCTAAATTGGCCTTTAGCTTGACCTTAAACCTGACCCTAACCTAAGCATTCGAAGCCCAAAATAGCGCCAGCGCCAAGCCTGGCTCCAACCTTAACCTCAATCCTACCCTTAATCCTAGTTTGTGTCAGCCAACACTTCAAGCCTTACTTATTACGAATTCCATATATATAATTCTAAAGATTTCTGCGTATTCAGGACACCAATCCAAGCAGCCACCGACGACTCTGCACCACGCAGAGATGAAGGCAGTTGCAGCTATGCAGTTTGAGTAAGCTATTCTTTTGTTCTCTCTCTCTCTCTTTCTCTCTCTCTCTCTTTATCTCTCTCTTTCTCTCTCTCTCTCGTTTTCTTTTTCTTTCTCTCTCTCTTTCTCGCTTTCTCGCTCTCCCGTACCCTTTTCTCTCTTTCTCTCTCCTCTCTCTCGCTCTCCCGTATCCTTTTTTTCTCTCTCTCTCTCCTCTCTCTCTCTCTCGCTCTCTGTATGCCCTTCAGACCGAGTGACAATCGTATCCTCGCTGTGGCCGCAGGCTCGAAGATCTTTCTCTGGCGAATAACATTGAAGACTGCATGTAGCAAGTCGGTTTCAAATTGTTACTTTCTAATCTAAGTAAATTTTTTCCCATAATTAAAAGAAGTAGCACTAAAATAGAAGCAATTCGTCATTGGTGAATAGAGAAGTTTTTTTTTAAATATAATTACTATTTTATTTAAATGCTTTTCAGACTTGCTTGCATAATAATAATATTACTGACATTATTATGGTTACAATACATAATTCTTTTAATCCTGCCCCTTTTCACAGAGCAACCGTCCAGTGTTCACAGCAACTTCAAGCAGGCGCTTCTCCTCTCTCATCCCTTGCATGGGACCCAACTGCTCCGAGTTCGCTGCTGGCCTCGTCGCCCAACGCCAATCGGATATATGTAAGTGGTGCTGCAATAGCCCCCCCTCTCATTTGCATTGGAAAAGGGGGTACAAGAGCTCTTATTAGCATTACTTGTGCTATTTCGGTACACACCTTAAAGAGTAGCTAAACATGTTGAGCAATAAATGAACACAGCGGTATTTCGGGGACTTTAGAAGTAAATATATTGGCTCAAGCGTAGTCATGGCTATTCCTTTCTTCTTGGGAGATTAATAGTTTTTTTTGGTGAAAAAAACCTGAATGAGTAATAATAAGTTAATATTTTGAAGTGAAGTATTAAAGTTTAAATTAAGCATAAATGTACAATCTGAACTTGTTGTAGATCTTCGACACAAACACGGGCGAGCACTCGAGTGTGGGAGCGTGGACGGGAGGGGGAGTGACTCAGCTCGTGCTCAGTCCGGATGGAACACGCGTTGCGGTCACGTACACAGGATCCCTTCTCAGGTTAACTTGTATTCGCTCTCTCTCTCTCTCGCTCTCTCTCTCTCTCTGTCTGTCTCTCTCTTTCTCTCTCTCTATTTCTATCTCTTTCTCTCTCTCTCTCTCTCTCTCTCTCTCTCTCTCTGTCTCCCTTTCCCTCTCTCAGTCGTGATCTCCCTCTGACTCTCTCTCTCCCTGTCTCCCTCTCCTAAAGTATAGTATGTGACCACCTAAATAAAGAGATAATACGAAGCAAAATTCAGTTTACCGTAGCTTTAAGTGTACCGTAAATTTCGTTTCGTTATCCGCCAGCAACGAAAATAAAAAAAAAAGATGAACGACTCACCTGTGCAGGGTGTACGACCTTCGAACGTGGCAGGACGAGAAGTGGTCTTCCATGAAGGGCCGAGTCACTGCAGTTGTCTGGAATCCCTCAGGGCATGTCAGTGGGACTTTGAAGAGAGAGAGAGGGAGATAGAATAGAGATAAAGAAAGACAGCGAGTGAGAGGGATATAGACAGATATAGGAAGAGGAGAAAGAGAGAGAGAGAGAAAGAGAGAGCAGAGGAAGGGAGAGAGATAGCGGTAAAGAGAAAGAGCGAGTAGAAGGGAGAGAGAGAGATGTAGAGTGAGAGCGAGCGGAAGATAAAGAGAGAGTGCAAGTGGCAGAGAGAGCGAGAGAGAGAGAATCAGAGATTGAGAGAGAAGAGAGAGGTTATTTTTAAATTCCTTTTCAGTGCCTTCTATATGCAACCGAGCAAGACGACCGTCTCTTCGCCATTTCGTTTGAGTTGCGCCAGGAGATTGACGACTTTGGAGTCTCGCGATCGTTAGTTTTTATTTTTATTTACCTTTTGTATAGGCTCTTTTCTTTTCCGTGAGCAAAAATTTATAAATAATACATGATATTATTCTATGCTTTCTATGGTTGCCGTCCACTGAAATTGCGCTGCAGCATTTATAGTGTGTCTGCGCCTTTATTTCTAACATATTTATAGTGTGTCCCTTTACAGTCGCTTGGTAGGCGCGACGCGTGCGGTTCCGCTGTTCAGCGTTGCGGCCATCGAGTTTGACCCGTCAGAAGCACTAACAGCCGAGTGCGAGATGGCGACAGCAGCAGCGACTGCGCCGCCCTCCACGACGGCCTCCTGGCTGACGTCGGCTGGAGACCTCAGAGCCACTATGAGACTCGGCGGGCCTGTCAGACACATCGCAATCAGTCCAGATGGAGAGAGACTCACGGCCACCTTCTCGCATCCTGGTTGGGCAATTTTCTTTATTATTATATTGAAGTTTTTTTTTAAATTTTCCTACTTAAAATAAGTTATATTTACATATTAAGCTTGCTTGACGATCTGAAAAAGTTTTTTGAAGTTTATGCATAGTTGAAAAACGGTGTATTTATGCTGTTTTCAAGATAGAAAAAGATGAAAATAACCAAAATTGCATACTTTACTCTGGTTACTTAATTTGTTTCTACCTCAATGTAGAAAGAAAATGTTTAGTTATGTCATTATCAGACTAGGCAATGAAGAGTAAAAGTACAAATGCCCTTTACTTTCCAGAGAGTTCCACTGCCATCGCTCTCTTCATCGTTGATTGGCGACCCGCCGTTCGATTGCTTCCTTGGTGAGGATTTGATGATGCTCATTTTACCAATTGCATTTTTAAACTAACTTAACATTGTAGATTTTACAAAGAAAAATGTGTTAAAACGTAATTATTCGAAGAAAGAAAATATAGTAATTTTACGATGAATCGACTTTTTCAATGAGAAGCCTTTTATTTTAATCAATATTTTTAGCGGATTTGTCGAGTGTCCACACGTGGGCACTCCCGAAATTGTCTGCTTCCTGCCTGGTTTCGATGCTGGCGCGTTGCTGTTCATTGTGGGTTTCACACTTTCTTTTTATACATATTTAATAGTGCTAAAAATTCCAATGTTAACAGTGAATAGATAAATTATGATTCAATTAATGAGGGTATAATTGTTTTTTTCTCGATTATTATGTTGACTAATTCAGTCATGCGATCCTCTTTATATTGGGTTTTGCAAAAACAAATTGTACATATCTAATGGTGCTATAAAAAATTCCAGTGGTTTCTAAGCATAGATAAATTTTTATTCAAGTAATATAATTGTTTTTTTCTCGATTATTATATCGGCTGATGATTTTTAGTCGTGGTCCGCCGGAGAGGCGCAGTACATCCCGCTGATCTACGGTAGATCACGAGAAGCAGCCGCACTCTCTTCCCACCCACTCATTGATGGAAGAACTGCAATGCGCCGGCCCGGTCCCTCCTCCTCCTCATCCTTGCCCTCTCCGATCGATCAGCAGAATTCCAGAGGTCAGTTTTAGAGGAAAATTATGAATATTATTAAAAGTTTATATGCTATTTCCCTTTTGTATTTATAAAGGTTTGTTTACCTATTTTTAGAAAAAAAAATACCTTTGAGGACTAGTTCACCAGATTTCGCGTACTTTAAATTATGTAGAATAGATAATTGATAATAATTGATAATTGAAATCTCCAGGCACATCAGCGGACTCCTCACTGAGAAGCGGAGAACTGTCACCGGAAATTATCTCTACCCGCTCCCCCTCCACCCCAGCCAGAGGGGAACCGCAGCTGTTCTCGCACCGACTCGGAATCAACAGAAACGGTAAGTGAGATGAATACGGTAGCACTAATAACTAACTGGCTTATTAATCTGCTTTCTTTCTTTTTGATAATTCGTTTATAACGTATTTCAATGAAAATTTGCTGATAGCTCATTATTTTAGGATGCTGATCAGACGATCGCGCAAAAGGAAATGGGTCATGAGAAAAGTTCCATGATGACGACTACGGTACCTCTCCATATCTACAGTTTCTCCTAGTTATCTACAGTTTCCCCTCCATGCTTACAATTGCATGTTATTATTCTCAAGGTATCTCTCTTCTTGTGAGATATATTTTTGCTGAATTTGCAAACTATCTATGAACTCGAAATTAAGTGATCACTACAATCTATTTGTGCTTCGCTTCTTATATGATGTGCAGAAAATTGTATTAAAAATTTTTTAAATATCAGCCTTTAATCAGAATTGTTACACGTTAAGTATATATTTGAGGCAAGAAGTTTTGTTTAAAGACTTAGACTCTGTCCTAATTCTTTTAAAGGGAAAATTGGGCTCTTTTAAATTAAGAGAGCGAGATAGGAAGGTTTAAAGATACAGTGATGTCGCAATGTTCCAATTGGCATGCAAGAAATATCTCGGCGTACAGGCCACCAAATAAAGAGATCTATACCTTGTTCGAATCCCCATTCTCTTCCACACACAGCACACAATGTCTTAAAATGCAAATTTCAACTTTATTTCATAAAATAATTCGAGCGGTAAATGCAGTAATAAGCGGTATTTGAGTTCGCACTACCACACTTTACACCGAATGACACCAAAGAAATGACACTTCGGAATCATAAAACCAAGCATTATTTTCGAAACGCATGCTATGTTTTTGATAGTCCGGTTGTTCTTTTAAGAGTTTCTTCAGACTTTTTACGATGATTGTGTGATATAGCACCCAGTATAGCCTGAAATGCTTAGAGCTAACTTCGGGGAAGGGCTGAAGTTGTTGATGTGATTTTTTTACATCTCGTTGCCACAACCATGCTTGATTCTTCGAGTAATCGAAGTGTTGTTTATTGCCTTCCAATTGAGGCTTCGAGCGGCGTCTTTCGACTACGCCGTTACTCCGCTTTGTGTGGATTGGGAATGGCGGAGGCTGACAAGGGAATGGTCTATCCATAGGGTGGCGGATTGCAACGAAATGTGGTTTCCCTGAAAGCTGAAGTTCTAAAATATATGGAAAAGTGAAAAAGTTTTGCCCGTTTGGCCTCAGAACCCAGAAATAAATCGATAAAAATCTACCTCCCGGTAAGGCAAGTTTTGTCTGCAGTTCCAACAGGAGATTTTTCAAGCGGCTGCGTAGTCTAGTGGATAACGCGGTTGCGTTACGGTTCGCAGTTCTCGGGTTCGAATCCCAGTTCGGGCAAAATTTTTGCAATGATTTGCAATTTAAAGTAGGAGTGTGTAACTGTGAAAAAAATTGGAATCGAAATTTTTTACGCACCAATTAAAGAAGGATGTATTAGAAAAAGCAGAACATTGCCAAGATGCATATTGTGGTAACTGTTGTACTATTCCCTGCCCAGAGGTCAAATTTTTTGAATAATTTTATTTTGGCTGAAATTCAAACCAATGGGATTTAAAGTACGGTGAACACCAATATCATAATAATAGAAGGTAAAGTTACCGCAACTCGGGAAAATGATTTCATGATAAGAAATTAATATGATCTGCTAATCGGGATCCCACTCGCGTGCTAAACGATGATTTGGAATGCAGTGCTGTACAAGGTCCGATGCACGACTCCAGACCGGAGGGGTACAAACAAAAATTATTCTTCGGTCAAAAACCCACATTATTTGGGGGAAAAATGCCTTTTATTCAAGCAAAAAAAATTTCTCATAAAAAATTTCAATTGTAAATTTTTTACCGTTATAACAGGGGTGGCCGGGGGCCGAAAATATCCCGCCTCGGCCCCCGAGGTCGGCCAAGGTCGGCGCCGTCCCCGGGGGCCTTCAAAGAAAATGTATCCACCTTCAAAGAGTCCACCTTCAAAGAAAAGAAGTTGACTGGGCGTGTGGCCCTGGTGCCAAAAGAATTTTTTATGAAGTACATTTTTATTGCGAAAAAAAGAGTTCTTCAAAAATTGTAGGGAAGACATGAGAAAATAAAGCGGGGAAAAGAGAGAGGGTGAAAAGTGAAAGAGAGAAAGAGAGAGGGAGGAAGAGAGAGAAAGATAGAGAGAGGAAGAGGGAAGAGAGGGAGTAGAGAGAGCAAGAGAGAGAGAAACGAGAGAGAGAGAGCGAGAGAGAGGGAGAGAGAGAGTGAAAGAGGCAGAGCATAGCCCTATTGCGATTCGTTTCGTCGCGCAAGTCGAGGAAAAAATTCCATGAGAAATCACATCTATTTCTAATGTATGAATGAATAAATTTGCAAGTTTCACATAAAGAAATAAATAAATTTTTATTGCAGCAGGGCCGCACGCCCAGTCAATGTGTTTTCTTTGAAGGTGGACACATTGACCAGTTGGGACAGATAATCTTATGATTTGGCTTTATTTGGCTTTTAAATTAGAACTTTGTAACGGTAAAAAATAAAATTACAATCGAAATTTTTTTACGTACCAATGAGAGAATGATTAGCATGCCATTCCACATTATCGTTAACACGCGAGGGGGATCAAGATGAGCAAATTTTCCGAAAAAAAATTTTTTTTAATGGAACACGAATATCATATTCATTTCTTATCATGAAGTAATTTCCCGAGTTACGATAAGTTTACATCTCTTTTCAGCGAAAATTGATCTCTATTTGATCTCTGGGCTAGCCCAATATGCATCTTGGCAATGTTCTGCTTCTTCTCATACATCCTTCTTTAATTGGTGCGTAAAAAATTTCGATTCCAATTTTTTTCACAGTTACACACTCCTACTTTAAATTGCAAATCATTGCAAAAATTTTGCCCGAACTGGGATTCGAACCCGAGAACTGCAAACCGTAACGCAATCGCGTTATCCACTAGACTACGCAGCCGCTTGGAAAATCTCCTGTTGGAACTGCAGACAAAACTTGCCTTACCGGGAGGTAGATTTTTATCGATTTATTTCTGGGTTCTGAGGCCAAACGGGCAAAATTTTTTCACTTTTCCATATATTTTAGAACTTCAGCTTTCAGGGAAACCACATTTCGTTGCAATCCGCCACCCTATGGATAGACCATTCCCTTGTGAGTGCAGAGACGATTCTCATTGCTAACGGTTAGATGCGTTCTATTTCAGTTATTGTTGTTGTTTTTTTTTCCTTTTGTGCTTGAAGTGATATTTATTACATCCATGATTAATCACTAGACCTATGCTAAATGCTGGGGCTTATTTAAACGTAGCTTTGTTCGAAATTTCTTTCAATAATTCATAGCAGGAAGAATTGCTTTGTTTAGTCGATACAATGTCCTTCTAGTATGTGAAGTATGTTTTATTGCCATTAAATTGAGGCTCTGTGCTTCTGCTTTGACGCGGCTTCCACTATTCTCCGTTTGGCTTGGGAAGGGCGGCAGCAGTCTTCAAGGAAGATTCGCGCTGTTCACGGTTTTCAATTTGTTTATTGTGGTTTTTTCCCTTTTGAGCTCCAATTGATGTTTCCCATGGTAGTTTTTAATCGCTGTTGCTATGCTGAATGAGCAGGTAGCAGTAAATTCCTTTTGTGCTTTCTTTCAAAAGTGTATTGCTGTTTGAATAGATTTGTTTCGTCCAGTACTGAACAAGGTCGGTGCATGCGCCGTGTTGAACCCCCCGCCCTCAGCCTGCCCAGAATCGTTTGAACCCCCCCCCCCCATGGGGGGGGGGGGAGATTTTTTGGCCTAAAAAAGGACATGTTCCGAATAAATGTGTTTTTAAACCGAAAAAAGCAATTTTTATGGCATTGTACAATCTCCCGCTCGAGCTGTAATCGTGCACCGGACCTTGTTTAGCACTGGTTTCGCCGCATCGACGTCGAGTTGAGAATATAGTTGAGCATCATGGTTAAAAGATATTAGCCCACTCATGAATTCTTTTGAATTCCTTGTTGCCGTGTTCAGCTGCTGCGTGAATGATGCATGGATTGGTCCGGCCTCGATCTTGCGGCGAATCAAGTGCAACCGAGCTCCGCGGCCAAACTCTTTGCCCTTGCAAACTGCTTGTCAGTTTTCACATTTAAAACTAAAATATTCCACAAATCAAACACATCGAAAATTATGACCATTTATTATTTGCCTTATTACTGTATGCTGGAATTGCATTAGATGGATTACGGTATAAGTTGTTTTTCGCTTAATAGAACCTAAATAAGAAAGATAACGCGATTTTAGCTTATTCATTATGAATTATCATTTTAATAGCACTTATTTCTGGAATGATTTCTTAGATTGATCTTTTGAAGGATCGTCTCCACTCTTGGCGGTTGCGAGGATGTTGGCCCGAGCGAAGGAATCTCGCCATCTCTGCCAAGCCCGCCTCGAATGGGCTCGCCAACTACTGTTGTTAGTCTTCACATTTTCTGTGAAAAACCTTTTGCTGTATCAACTCCCTTAGCAGCCGATATGCAATCTTTTTTTTCATTATTCAGTATAAACAGTGCACATTTTATTATTTGACAGGAGAATACTTTCAAGAATGATTACCAATTTTGTGTTACTTATTCCTTGGTTACTAAGTTGTTTCTGCTTCCGAGGACGCTGGCCGAACGGCAACTACGGCTAGACAACGACTCTCTCTCTCTCTCACCCTCCTCTATCCCCCACCACGATGTGTTGCTGCCATTGAACTTTTCAAATAGGCTTTTTTCCCGCAAAAATAATTTTCTCTTAAGGGGATATGCCTTCGTGTTATTTTTTGGCATTTGTAGCTTTTTGGCAATTTGAGAAGTGCTCCAAACAGAGCTGGGCGAAAAAGAATATGCTAATCATCGTTCCGTGATGTTATTGTTGTTGTTTGCCGTGCTTTCTTATAAAGTTTTACTAGTTTGTTGTATGCAAAAAATGTCGTAACATAACTTTAGAATGCTGTATGCGTCATGCTAGCCAAAATTTAATATTATTCCGACACAATTTCTTTCTGATCACTGCGAAAGTCTGGTACTTTATTTCATTCATATGACTTTTTTTGGTAAACTGTGTATAGTTAAGCCTCTTAACAAGCAAACCGAAATGTTAATAAATGTTAATTTAGTGTTGACTTGAATTTTGTTGTTGTTGTTGCAGGCCAGCCCAAGCTTGTCCTCGCAAGATCTTCTCAGCGACGGCGACGACTTCATTCCTCTTCCTACATCCCCGTCCATCCCCGTTCTCCAGAAGAAACAATCGGTTAGTAAATCGCTCGTTTTTTCTGTGTTACCTGTGCGATGGAACGTCTTTTGAAGTTGCCTGGCAGTTTTGACAATTTTTGTATCACTTTGACCCCGCGTACATCAGTTGACCAATTTGAACGGTATAATATAGTTTGAATGTAAAATTACATGAAAAGTAATATGCTGTGCTGAGTAATTTTGAAGACTTAGAGTAATAAGACCCATCGGACGTTAATTGACCCATTTGACCGGTATACTGTAGTTTTTATGCAAATTGAAATGAAAGGAAGCATGCTGGGCAAGTTTAGAGACATTTGGAGCACTTTGACCCAGCAGACCCCCTTTGACTCATTTGACCGGTATACTGTAGTATGTGTGTACTCCTTGGTACTCCTTACTCAAACTCCTTCCTTCAATTAAGCCGGCCTCTCAAGCTCCTTGTTGTTGTTGCAGGTGAGCTCGCACGTGAAGCCTCCCTCTGCTCTACCGTCAATCGCTGCGCTGTCTTCTTCCTCCGCACCACTCCAACGCCCTCCTCCGCACGAGATGAACAGCGACAGCGGTCAGTAATTCGCGCGCGCATTCCTATTGTGCAAGTTGTTGCGATGGAACGTGTTTTTGAGGTAGGAGTAGGTGACCTGGGGCTCGTTAGGAATGGATGTGAAGGATGTATGAGACAGTCTGAGAGAAGCAAGGGATTGCTTCGCGTTATTGCGAATTTGAATAAGAATGCTCGCGTTTCTTCCACCAAGATTAGGAACCTTGAGTCGACTGTGGAGGCGCTTAGAATTAGTCTGAACGAGAAGGAAGAGCTTGTGAAGCAGATTAGAAGGAATCCTCCGCCCCCGCCCCCTCGTTCTCTGCGTGTTACGCAATTCAGAAAGCCAGCTAGCACGCTCACTGCCTACCATCTTGCTAGCCGTGTTCAACAAGTTGCGCATTATGTCTCATCCGCGATCACTGCGCAAGATGGCGTTTCGCCCACCCCTGCCGCTGCATGTGACTTCCTCGGGCGCATCTCTCAAGAACTCGGCGTCCTTCCTGGTAGTTCGCGCACGCCATGCGTTTCTTGGTCACATGCAGAGCAGCTGCACTTTCTTAAGCAGAATTTCCTAACTTGGAGGGAACTTTCCGCTGTGTGCGAGTTGTTGCGGGCAAAGGGTGTGAATGTCTCCTCCATGAATGGTTTACGCAAGTCAGAGAAAAATTTGGTGGAAGAGATAGGAAAGTTGTATTCTGTGGAAATGATGGAGTTAGAAATTAGTAAAGTGAAGCAGATGGTCCCGGTCTGTCTTGCACGGGATGTCCCAGCGTTGCTAGAAAGAATTTCGCGAATTGTTTGCAAAGACTCTCTGAAGCAGCTCCCGGAAGGGTTTGAAGGAGAGGCATGGTATGGCCTCAGTTTGGATACCGGCGCGGGTATCTGCAAACTTACAATCACCCGCATAGATGCTCTGCTCGCCAATTCTCCATATTCTCACTTCGCTCTTGGCTATTTCTGTGCAGACGAGAATTATCACAATGTTCATAAGGCTCTCCGTTCTATCTTTCTTGCGTGCTCAGCCATCACATCCAGACAAGAATTTGGCGTGTCTAAGAGGATTAGGTGGTTCTTGGCTGCAGATCTTAAGGGATTGCGACTCTTGTGCGGACTTTCAGGATGTAGATAGTAATAATTTATATGCATAATGGCGTAGAATGCATTTTGAAATTGTGCTTCGGTTGGGGAAATTCAAGCTGGATCCACTTTTCTTCTTATTAGATAACTAAGTACTTGAACTTAATTTAGTTAGCGTATATTTGCTCATGAGATAATCTAGCTTGTGTTTTTCGTCAGGGTATGCATAATTTATTTACATCTTACGTCATTTATTTACGTGTTTTTGATACGTATTGATTATGCTTGGGTGAAGATAAAGATTATTTTCGGATAACATTTGCTAACTGATTATGCTGAAGTTTTGAACTTTGTCTAATACCTAGAGACTGATCTGCATTTAGATACTCGAAATGGGTCGTCATCTGCTCTTCAGTTTAAAGGTTCGTTTTTTTTCACCTCAAAACTTTTGCATTAAACTATTAGTTTGGTCTGAGAAAAGTACAGTATACTATTCTTGCAGTATTGACCGTACGGTAGCCCGTCCCAGATGCTGCTTCTTCGACCACCTCTTCAGGTCCATCTTTGAGGTAGGCATTTTTTCTCTCTCCCTCTCTCTCTCTCTCTCTCTCTCAAACGAAAGCAAATGTTCCTATCTTTGCAGTATCTACCGTAACCGCCCCAGCTGCTGCTTCCGTCGTCCACGACTTCAGCTACAGTGTTGAGGTAGGCATCTTCTCTCTCTCTCTCTCTCTCTCTCTCTCTCTCTCAAACGAAAGTACACCATCCTCTTGTTGCAGTCTCTATCGTACTCGTCCCAGCGCTGCGCTCGTCGACCTCGTCTACAGCAACACCTTTGAGGTAGGCATGTTTCCTATCTCTTTCCTGTCTCTATAGCTCTCTCTCTCTCTCTCTCGCGCTCTCTCTCTACTCTCTTTCTCTAGGTCTATGAGTGTGAACATTTCTAATCCTTTTAGTTATACTCGAGGCCTACCGTCTCCTTTCACCGGGCCCACCAGCTTCAACAGTCACCGGGCCCTTCTGCTTCAACAGGTATGCATCTCTCTCTATCCTCGCTCTCTCTCTCTTTCTCTCTCTCTCTCTCTCTCTCTCTCTCTCTCTTTCTCTCTCTCTCTCTCTCTCTCTTCTCTCTCTCTCTCTTTCTCTCTCTCTCTCTCTCTTTCTCTCTCTCTCTTTCTCTCTCTCTCTCTCCAGGATGTCTTCGACCCCTGTGGCGCCTGGACGGATGCCCTCGCTGCTGCCCTCGCTCAGCCTTTCCCCTTTCCCTCTTCTCGCCTCAGGAAAGTGGCTTGTAAGTCCGCCGAGTAGCTCTTTCGAGAGCGAAAGGAGGCATGGCAAGATTTCCTTTATTTATTTTGTGCTTGTGTAATTTATTTTACTTTGCTCTTTTATTTTGATTTTTAATCGGTATAAAGAAATTTCGTTTGTTTCTTCGACTTGTGAGAAGTACTTGCTTGAAATAGAGCATACTCTCACATTTCGAAGAAATTTATCTTAATCATTGATTAATGAATAAAGCTATTTTATGCTGTAAAATTGCCGTTCAAGTGGCTGAAATATGCCCTTGAGTTAACCGGCATTGTGAAGGAGAGTTGTACTTTGTTTTCTAGAACTTGGCAAAATGCCAAGTGAGAGTTTCGCAAACTGCTAAGCTCGGCCGGGCAAACCCTTGCTCGGCTGAGCTTGGCAATGGGCCAGCCCGGCTTCCTGCTAGGGGAAGGGATTTGCTATTATGTGTGGCAACACATCGTGCCCCACCTTCTCTTCAACATCGCGTGCAAGCTCACCTCGAGTTTGCCCGCAGACTTCCGTTAGTCTTCAGATTGTTTATCAGGAATACTTTTGTGTAACAACACCCTTCGGAACCTTTGGCATTCGCCTGGTTTTAGCCTTTTTTTAATAAGAACATATTAGAGTGCATACGCGCTTGTGTTACTTTTGTGCACGTGCAATGAAAACAAGATTTGTGATTTTGTCAAAACAATACCACTTAGAGACTGATATTATTCTGGAATATTGTTCTGGTTGCACATAACGTACAATTAGTCCTTGGTTGTCAGGTTGGTTCGCTTCCGAAGACGCTGACCACACGGCACTTGCAAGCTGCAGCTCGGCAACAGTCCTCCTGCTCTTCCTCTCCCCATCTCCCACCCTAGCTCTCCTCTCTCTCTCTCTCTCTCTCTCTCTCTCTCCCTCCCTCGTTCTCTCTCGCACTCTCTCACTCTCTCTTTCTGTATGTCTCTCTATCTCTCTCTCTCGCTCTCTCTCTCTCACTCTCTCTCCCTCGTTCTCTCTCTCACTCTCTCACTCTCTCTTTCTGTATGTCTCTCTGTCTCTCTCTCGCTCTTTCTCTCTCACTCTCTCTCTCTCTCTCTCTCTCTCTCTCTTTGTCTCATTGTCCTTTTATTGTAAGATGAGAAATGTGTCTTTCTTTTTTCCGTGTTTTCTTTGTGTTTGGTGAATTGATGAATTTATAAAGCTACATGATTAATAAAAGACATGCCGTGTTGAACAGACTGAAAAGGAAAGAAGTAAATGAAAAAGCATGATAGGGAGGACAAAGCAAAATAAATAGAGAGAGAGCAGAGAGCTGCTGAACATGTAGCTGGAAGACTAGGATGATGAGATGAGGAACAGAGGTAAGAATTGAAAGAGGCGGAGCGGAGGAAGCAGGATACGAAATTAAAGGTCCAGTGCACTTTCTTTATCTCTCTCTCGCTCTCTCTCTCTCTCTCTCTCTCTCTCTCTCTCTCTCTCGCTGTCTATCTGTCTGTCTCTGTCTGTGCTCTGGCAGAAGTATATCCGCCCCATTCCTTTTTCAATTGCTGAATTAGAGAAGGCAAAAACTGATTGTGAGTTGACAATGAGAAGTTGATGGCTGAAAGTTTGCAGAAGGATAGACGAGAGGGTGGCAGAGAGAATGACAACCTGCAAAGGTGAGCGTGTATTGTAAAGGGTTAACGTCTCAATGTTTTGCACAGGGAACGAGGGTTCGAGGTCGGTCGACTCGTGGAGGTATCTTGTGCGTGAAAGATTTCACAGAATTTCAGATCTTTGGATGGCATAATCGTTTCCTGCCCACAAGATAAAGGGAGATGGAGAGAGAGGTGCAACAGAGGAAGAGAGAGAGAGAGAGAGAGAGAGACAGCCGCAGCGAGAGAGAGGGAGAGAGATAGAGAGAACTGGAGTTCAAGTTAGGAGATAATCTAAGTTTGGACATCTTATAATCATCCGTAATGGACAGCGAGAGAAAGAACGAGAGAGAGAGAGAGAGAGAGAGAGAGAGAGAGACAGAGAGACATATAGAAAGAGAGAGTGAGAGAGAGAGAGAGTGAGAGAGAGCGAGAGAAAGAGTGAGAGAGAGAGAGTGAGAGAGTGAGACAGAGAGGGAGAGAGCGAGAGAGATTGAGAGAGCACTGGAGAACGAGTTCAAGTTAGGAGATAATCTAAGGTAAGCATGAGTGTCCGCTGTGCGGGTTAGCGCCTTGCTGCAGAAGGAGTGACGGCGGAAATCACGCGACATGGTTCTCTGAGCATGTGTTCAGCCTTTGACAGTGTCAAATAGTGGGTTTGTAGTGTCTAGGTTAGCGCCCCACAGTGATTCCCAGACGACGAGGGTTCGGGGTCAACTCGTGTAATTCGCTTTTGCGTGATAGATTTCACAGAATTTCAGTTTGGAATGTCTTTGGATTGCACACCCATGTCGTGCTCTTTAATTTCTCCGCCTGCTTCCCCTGCTTATCAGCTTCTCTTCCAAGGCCAACCTCATTCCTCTTCCTCATTCTTCCAACTACATGTTCACTAGTTCTCGGCTCGTCCTCTATTTTGCTTTCTCTACCTATCATGATTTATCTCTATAATGTTTTTTTCCTTTACTTCTTTCCTTTTCACTCTGTTCAACACCGCTTGCCTACCTATTAATCTAGAACCTTTATCAATTCACTTAAGAAGCAAAAACAACTTTACTATGGACTACATTTCTCATCATACAGTCATCCGTCATGGACAGCGAGCAAGAGATAGAGAGAGAGAGAGAGCGGAGAGAGAGAGGAGAGAGAGAGGACAGAGAGAGGAGAGAGAGAGAGAGAGAGAGGAGAGAGAGAGGGAGGGAGGGAGGGAGCTAGGGTGGGATGGAGAGCTAGGGTGGGAGAGAGAGATGGGGAGAGGAAGGGGAGGTTGACTCTTGCCGAGCTGCCTGTGCCGTCTGGTCAGCGACTTCGGAAGCGAGCCAGCCTGACATTCAAGGAATAACTTATGTGCACTCACAATCAGGTATTTCATAATTAACCTAATAATGCTAGAGTAGAAACTCGAGCCAAACTTGGAGCATTTTGTAATTTGGATTGAAATCCTTATAATAAGTACATATTTTTGACTATCGGGCAAACAAATCTTACTGGGCAACTTATTTGACAAAAATAGGCTCGAATTTCTACCAATCAAAAAGCTAGGCTAATTCTGAAAACCAGAGCAACCAAAGAATGTTTTGGTCGCATTTCCGTAAAAGTAACATAAACTCGTATGTACTCTAATATAATATTGAAGAAAAAAAGTAAAATCAGGCGAAGGAAAACGGTTGTTATGATAAAGGAAGATATTTAAAAAAAAGTTATGATAAAGGAAGATATTTAAAAAAAATGTGTAGACTAACAGTAGTTTGCGAGGCGGTCAGCTGTTCAGATTCCTTAGCTGGGGCCGACTACGACCTCCTTCCCAAGACTGAAGCCGACCCTTCAAAAAATCAATCAGACAACTCACTTAAGAAGAAATTATTGTATTGAAATGAAAGATTCATAGCAAATAAGTGATAATATCTCTAGTATTCTGCCCATCTTATGTAGCTTCAAATAAAAATAAATAAACGTATGTTCCGTTTCAACTACAGTAATCAAGCACACAGTACAGTAAACCTTCGAAAGTGAATGTTTAATATCTTCAATGAGTATGTTTTAAGGATCAGTTTAATTTAAAACCAAAGGACTTTCAAGTAATTTACCAGTCATTTCCAGAGTGTTGGGAGCGAAGGAGAGAGAGGCAGGCAGATTGGGAGAGAGAGAGAGAGAGATGGGCAGAGGTAAGGAAGGAGGACGCTTGTCAAGCTGCAGTTGCTAAGTCATCAGCGTCCTCCGAAGCGGAATCAGCCTGACAGTGAAGAAATAAGTTATGGGCAACCATAAAAATAATCTAGTATTCAGTCTAGAAGGCATTCTATTGACAAAATACCAAAATATGAACGCTTTCATGTTTCATTTTCCCGTGCATAGCTCATATAAGATATTGAAGAAAAAATATATACTAAAAACAGGCAAAAGCGCTTTCAAGAGTTTTGCTAGATGAAAAGGTTAAACAGCAATCTAAGTCATGCCCACAAGGAGATTTGTGAAGATTACCCATAATTTATACGCCTTGTGCTGTGATTTAAAAAAAGAAATGTCAGGGCTAACGGTAGTTTGTGTCCACTCGACGCGAGTCTGGCCGCGGTCTTCACATTTCTGGCTGGGCCGACTACGACCTCCTTGCAACCGGCAAACTGCAGGCGATCCTTCAAAAAGAGCAATAGCAACCTATCTTTCTAGCATTCTACCTTTCTTATGTAGCTTCAAATAAACACAAACAAACTTATAAACGCTTGAATACCTACCGTAATCCAATCTACCACACTATTTCGCATACAGTAATCCGACAAGAAAAATTAATGCTCAGCACTTTCCATGAGTTTGATTTAAGGAATATTTTAATTTAAAAAGTGACGACTGACAAGCAGTTTGTCGGGACGGTTTAGCCGCGGCGCTCAGGTTCACTTTTCTCGGCGGCATTCGTGGCCGGGACTAGCCATCCATCACTTCCGCAGCAGCTGAACACGGCAACAAGGAAATCAAAATCATTCATGAGTGGGCTAACATCTTTGAACCATGATGCTATATCCTTAAAAAAACCAGATCCACAACTTCAGCAATTCCCGAAGTTGTTTCTTAACATTTCAGGTGACACTGGATGCTATATCACATAAACATTGTACGAAGCCAAAAGAAACCCCAAAAGAACAACGAAACTAGTCCAAAAAGGACAACGAAACTATCAAAAGCACGACTAAATTTTCAAAAATACTACTTGGTTTTTGGATGCCAAAGTGTCATTTCTTTGGTGTCATTCGGTGTAAAGTGTGGTAGTGCGAACTCAAATACCGCTTATTACTGCATTTACCGCTCGAATTATTTTATGAAATAAAGTTGAAATTTGCATTTTAAGACATTGTGTGCTGTGTGTGGAAGAGAATGGGGATTCGAACAAGGTATAGATCTCTTTATTTGGTGGCCTGTACGCCGAGATATTTCTTGCGTGCCAATTGGAACATTGCGCGCGCTGCGGTACAAATCGGCCACTTTGGCGGTACATCACTGTAGTGACTGCTGAGAAGATTGCCAAGTTACGTATTGCAGCGAATAGCTGATCTAGTTGACAGAGAGATGGAACGAGTAAGAGAGAGGAGAGAGAAATGCTCATCTTGTACCATCAAGGATGGGGATGGAAGAAGGAGGAGCCGGAGCGGAAGGGAGAGAAGGAGTTTAGAGAGAAGGCCAGCCGTGGCCGCAGTGCTCCACGAGGGACCGCTGGCTTAGTCGTCTCGTTCTTGCTCAACGGAGAGAAATGTTCACTGCTAAAATGTGGAAAAAAGCCGGATCGTTACCATTTGTTTTGTATTTGAATACAAAAAATATAGTAAATAATATTCAAGGGATGCAAGCCATCTAATCCATCAGGAACTTATTTGAGGAAAGCATTGAGCGCGAGGACCAAGGTGAAGGAGGAGTGCAAGCCAACACAGATGCCATGGATGAAGAGGATGAGGAGGGCTGCTTTCTTCGTTCTCCACGGTGCTCACTGTGAATTGGAATAGCAGAGAGAGAGAGAGAGAGAGAGAGAGAGAGAGAGAGGAGAGATGAGGCAAGGAAAGGGAGAGAGAGGCATTAGGAATGGGCGCACAGATGACAAGAAAAGCTTGCAAAAGCACCTAATTCCTATTCAATTACTTCTATTCCATTGTTATATTATTAGACCAACTCTCTATACTCTTCATTTCTTGATAATCTCGTCCTTTTCCAGGCAGCCAACGCCGCCCCCTTGAGATTCTCTCCAGCCCCTTCTTCAAGGACCAGAAGATCGGTGACTTCTGGAGAACGACGGGCCCGCGATGGGCCTTGCCGTTCTCCCGGTCTCGTACGGGAAGCTGGTCTCCAAGGTAGAAAGAACTCTTCAGCATGTCGAATACTCTTTTCTTTCTCTACATAAAATGTCTTAGTGAAGTCGCTGATCTGCCTTGAAGAAGCTCTTGGAGAGCATCGTAGGGGGCGTTGGCTGCCTGGAAAAGGACGATATTTTCAAGAAGTGAAGAGTATGGAGAGTTGGTCTAATAAAATAACAATGGAGTGGAAATAATTGAATAGGAATTAGGTGCTTTTGCAAGCTGTTTCTTGTCATCTGTGCGCCTATTCAGAATGCTTCTCTCTCCCTTTCCTTGTCTCATCTCTCTCTCTCTCTCTCTCTCTCTCTCTCTCTCTCTCTTCTCTCACTCTCTCTCTCCTATCTCTCTCTCCTCTCCTCTCTCTCTCTCTCTCCTTTCTCTCTCTCCTCTCTCTCGCTCTCTCTCTCTCCTCTCACTCTCTCTCCTCTCTCTCTCTCCTCTCTCTCCTCTCTCTCTCTCAACAGCTCTTCTTTATCCAGATGGCCAAGGCGGCATCCAGTCGCCTCGCGCAGCTTCATCAGCGACAAGATGATCTGCACCTTCAGGAGAAAGACGGGCCAAGGATGGGCAGTACTCCCAGTCTCCTACTCGAAGATGGCTACCAGGGTAGAGAGAACTCTCGTGTGAACTAGCCTGTCAAAATGTCTTCATTCATTTCACTATAATTCATATTGGCCTTCGACTATCCAAAATGAGAGAGAGAGAGAACACTCTAAAAATGCTGCAATTAGTGCAGTGGGACATAAGAGATGAATAAGTAGAAAAAAACAGAAGTGATCCAGAATTCACGATATCGGCACAAAACTTTCCATGACTTACAATTAATCCGTAGTCCTTTTCTCTTTCTCCTCCCTGAGTGTCCTTGCCACTAGCTGGTTATACAGTTTTCCCGCCTTTTGGTGTGTGATGGAGCGGAAGCGAATGAACGGGTGGCCGAGCACAACAAAGTGAGGGTATTCGATCGATGGGGATGCTTCCGCGAGTGACGCTGCAGATGTCTCCCGACGCCCATCGAACATGCAGCGCTTTCTCCTCAACGAATCATCAAATTTTGCTGATAACCTACATATGTACATTATTATTGATTTGTGTTAACGATGATTTATGAGCACCGAGAAATATTCTGGCTGACAACGACGCTTTCGTATGCGCCGCAAGAAGAATGAAAGCGAAGAAGAAAGGCAGCCGCATTCAGATTTCGCCTTAGTCAGAATGAGCGATAAAATTGATTCATTTCAAGTGCACTTAATTGTTTTGATTTTAAAATATAGATAACAACTTATTGAGGGCATTTCCACTTCTCCTTACAATTAAATTTATTCGAGCATATAAAAGGAGCCATAGTCAGCTTGAAGCGGCTTTTCATCTTCACTTCGACCAAGCGACTCCATCGATGCCGGCCGAGGTGTCTTTTGCCACGTTTCTCTCGCCACTCCATTCAGTCCCACACAAAAAATTGTTTGAAACAGCATTGTTTCAGTGCGAAACAGAAACAATATTGTTTGACATATCAAACAATTTTTTTAATTGTTTGATATATCATACAATATTGTTTCAGTTTCGCGCCAAAACAATTGTTGTTTCAAACTATTTTTTTTTCTGTTTGCCCTTTTAAAAATAAAGATAACTTGCTTTCTTTTCAGATTGAGCCACCCAAGGATCTCGCCGAAGTCACGCAGCAGATTGTTGAGCAAGGCGAAGATGTGCGACAGCATTTTTGTTCCATTTATTTATATCATTAATTCATTATTATAGTTAGGTATGTCGGAATAGAAAAGAAAGAATATGATTTCAGGTGGTGTCCGCGTGGCACAATTGGCTCCTGAAGATTCCGCCGAAGACCGAGCACTTTCTCGCGAACCCGAGCAAGAATCGCTTCCCGAACGTTCGTTCTTGTATATTCCCCCTGCTCAACAATATTTAAATATATTTCAAGCCATAACAAGAGATATGATAAGTACATGATTATATTCGAGTTGTTAAATAGCAAAACTATTTGTAGATCATCCTCTACGACCAGAGCCGCGTTCGCATCAAGGACAACCTTGGCGTCGGCGATTACTACCACGCCAGCTGGGTCGACTCCTTCCAGCAATAGCGTCAGGAATACAAACTATTTATAGATGATGTCAACATGAGAACGGATCAATATACTGCGAGATATGGCCAAGATTGAAGTTCCTAGTAATTTGATAAGGAAAAGCGTATTCAGAATAATTCACGGAGAATAGTTTTTTTTAGCACGGTGATCTACACAAGTAGATAACTATGCACTGAAAATTACTGTATTCAAAATGAGTTGAATATTCTCGCGTCAGGAGCAGAAATGAATTCAGGAGACTACATCCTTGGCCAGACGCCCTTCGACGAGGTGACGGAGTGCGACTTCTTCCGCATGGTCGCGACCACCAAACCGCAGCTGATCGCCGTCATCGGGCCGACTGAGGCACTTTCGCATCTGAAGAAATATTATTTGAAATATATTTTTGTTTGAAAAAACCGTTTTGCTATCTAATTTACAGTCATAATAATTTCAAGAGAAATGTGTTAATGAATGGCCTTGAATAAATAAATTCATTTACAGCTAAACGGCGACCGCGTGATGCGGCAGTTCTGGCCGAAGAACGAGAAGACGCTCGTTCAGCAAGGAGAAGGAAGGCTCGCTGTGAAGACCACGGAAATCAACAAGGTTACTCTCTCCTCCGTTCACACGCTCTCTCTCTCTCTTTTCTCTCCATCTCCACTCTCACTCCTCAGCCTCTCCACTCCCTCGCAAGTTTCGCCTCTCCCTCCACGCCCACCCTCTTCTCTTCCTCTTTCTCTCTCTCTCTCTCTCTCTCTCTCTCTCTCTCTCCTCTGCAGGACAGCGAGTCGAAGGTGTACGAGCTGGAGCTGACGGACAAGCTGGGCCGCGGATTGTGGCGCGTGCCTCCCATGGGCCGACGACCGCCGCATCCCCGACTCCGTCCTCCGACTTCCGCGCTTCCGTGGGTCAATGTAGATGGACACTACTTTATTATTGAAGCCAATAAATAAGGGCTCGAAAATAAATTGGAATACATTTACTAACTGAATTGAGCAAACAACGTTGCAGATGCGCATGGTTCTCGCGCGCGAGGCAAATCGAAGGCGCTGACGACAAGCTGAAGCAGAATGAGAAGGAAATCGGACCCATCATGATTGTCTGCCCCTCCGGTACGCTGGCTGCTACAGTTGATGTGGGGATACTGTATGTGCCTATCTCTCGCACTCTGGCCTCTCTTCACCGATCTCTCCCTTTCTCTTCTTTCTCTTTCTCTCGGACTCTCTCTATATCAGCTCTTCTCATTCAGGCGTGCACCGCAGTGGCACGTACGTCACCCTCGACATCATGCTCGAGCGACTGACGACGACCGGGGGCATGGTTGGCCCCGCCACGACTTCCTGGATACTGTAGGAGAGTTCTATCGTTATCCGGTTGAGGTTGCCATGGAAGAGACGGTGCGCGTCCTGCGAAGCCAGCGCTACGGCGTCCTCTCCGACCTTGAGGGCTACAAGTCTGTCGCTGATCTCGTGGTTAGACCAGGGGTTTGTCATTGATGTTTAATGAGGCTTCCTCTGCTTGTAAACATTTGCGAGGGGTATGCAAATATTTATTCTATTATATATTGTTATATAAATAGAGGTTTGTAATGTTTAAGTAAATGAATGAATTCTCGGTCCGCTTCGCGCTTTCTACGAATCTGCTGAACGCGGCAGCGATCGGTGGCTACAAGAAGTAGCCTTCTTCCACGCATCTCTTTCCACTTATGGCCGGCTTCTCTTCCATTCCTTTCATCCTCCCGCCACTATAAATCACTCTTGCTACATTGTCAAGAGTCATTAAACTACTTTTGTCTTTCCCTTCAACGATGCTTATTGTTTGCATTCAGTGTTACTCAGTGAAAAACTAACTGTTTATTCATTTCGAAAACCTTGGAATAGACTTTCGAAAAAAATTAGGTGAGATGAAAAGAGTTTTCCTCGCAAAAGTACTCCCCTTGCTCAACTCTCAAGTTAAACCAGGAATAAAGTTGGTAATTGCGCTCCACAACCATCCAACTCGTATGAGCATAAGCAATTAGTTGCACAATTTAGCAAAATAGAAGCTGTATGAAAGGTTTGGTGGTGGGCAGAGATGTCAACGGGCCTAATATTTTTGGGCGGCCCGGCCCGTCGGGCCCAAACTCTCGGCCCGGCCAGGCACGATTTTCAAGCTGAACTGATTTTTGTTCAAAAAATTTTCTTCAAGTGATTTTCATAAAATTTTTTTGCTGATTTATCATCATACATATATTTTTCTTAAAATGGCAAATCCTTGAACGATTGTTCATTAACTGATTTTCTTCAATTGATTTTGGAGGTGTAATTAGCTATCTCACAGAAAGCCGATGAACAGATTGAAGATTGCAACTATTATTCTCTTTGAAATTCAGTCTTTCAATTATTTAGACCTCTTGACACGAGTAATATGAAAATGGAGTAGCCCACTTTTGTAAAGTGGGTGAAACTAGTGCAAAATATGGTTCTTTTGTTATGTTTTGATACAAAAACAAGGAAGTAGAGAAAGTGTGCTCTGTTCAGCAGAAAATGTGCTCTGTTCACTTTTATGTATGAAGAAATAGCGTTGTGAATCAGCCAAAGAAGCAGAGATATGAAGAAATAGTGTTGTGAATCAGCCAGAGAAGCAGAGATATGAAGAAATATACGATGATAAGAAGGCATCATACATCAAAACAGAGACATTTCTGATGAATAGAGTCATTTTTATGAAATCACATGCCTGTTTCTGATGAATAGAGTCATAATATGCCTACTCTGAATGCATAGAGTCATTTTTATGAACTAATATGCGTAATTCTATCATTGTTTATGAACTAATATGCCTATTTCTTATGAATAGAATCATAATTGGCCTAATTCTGAATGTATAGTCAGTTTTATGAAAGAATATGCCTAATTCTTCCTTGGCAGCTGAAAGGGCTTGAAGAAAGCCTTATCACCTAACTCATGGTAGAAACAGAGTGGCCATAATGAATCCTCGCATGATCGTGCGGAGTCCCTCTCAGGGGATCACGTTGACGAAGGTCATTTGCGTGAACTGAAAGATTTTAATAGAATGCTTATAGTATAATAGGTGTCTATAAGCAGAAATAGAGACCAATCAACAATACTCTTCAGTTGGGCAGCAAGTGAGGAACGGTTGAAAACTATGTTGTATGCATGAATCTGCTTTCGATCAATGCCCGATGTACGCAGGCAGAATATGGGCTGAAAAAATAAATAGGATATGAAATATTATTAACAACATAATTAAGAATGATATAGCGGATTCCAACAAAAAAAAACTTTCTTGAATGTCATCGATAGTTTGTAGGAAGAAGAAGACTAGCAAAAAGTCAGAAAGAAAAAGACTCTAGCAGAATGCAAATGAAGAAATCTTGGAGTGGACGGAATGGAGAACAGCGATCACCTCGCACCTCTTCAGCACATAAACAGCCAATTACTAGAACTTCTCTACTTTCACCTCATTTTCGCAAGACTTTCAATTAGTAGTTTCTTTTATTAAGTGAGCATTTTAAGTTTGTGAAATGTCGATTTTACTTCATATTAAAATTAATTAGTAACTTTATTCAGGCGACTTGAGGTTTTAAATATTTAAAAGAAATATTGTTGACATTTGCGTTCGAAGGACCAAAAAAATTAAATAAAAGATCCGAAATTTTTGGAGATTCCTTCAAGTATCTGGATAAAACTATTCGGCCAATTTCAGTTCTTTGAGAGCAGAGATGAGAAACCGACCGATACTGACGGTCGCAAGAGGTAAAATGATGATTGGCATTCTTCCAAGATCACTTGCACTTTTCGGCATTATTTGTATTCTATCTTATTAGCTCACATCTTGATTCCCTCTCCTTCTTCTCTTCTCATTTCCCCTTCACTTTACACCTGCGATCGTCTGTAGAGCCAGTCGCTTCTTCTATTGGCTCTTGCATCGAGAAAGTGCCATCCCAGCCTCGCTCTTCACGATGCCAGAGTTGGTATTTGCTGGCATATTATATATTATCAATAGCTTAACAGCCTTTTTGGAGGGAATTATTTGCATTACAAAAAAACGTTTACAACAACGTGATAGCCTTTGAAATTTCCTTTTCTGCAGCGGTTTCCCTTCCGACTCGCCGACGCTGCTCGCCTTTCTGGTGATCATCGAATTCTTCGTCTCTGCCGCCCTGGTCATCTTCGCCTTCATCGGTATTTCCATAGACGCCTCCGTGGCTAATGTGCTTTTCATGGCACTCGTACAGGTATTCTTCTTTTTGAATCAATTCCATTTTCAACCGAACCTCCAAATCAGAACAAGGGAAAATTATCCCAATTTCTGAACCACATTTATATTAATTCTTCATTATTCTAGGCCTTGGCCGCACTTCCCGGCTTCCTTTACATTTCGCAAGGAATGAAGGGTTGGTTGCTGAATTAAAATTATGTATAAAATACATTTAACTAAAGATTACTTACTCTAGCCCAATTTGCAATCTGTCTGCTACCGTATTCTTATTCCAGTGTGCCTGCCACCGTAACGCTTTTACAGTGTGCCTGTTGATCTTCATCCCACTGCAGCTGGTGACGGGCTGCTGCGAACTGGCGTGGACGTGCTTTGTATTGGCGGCCACGTCGATGGAGAACCGCACCACCAAGACCATCCTTCTCATCTTCCTCACGCTTCTTCAGGTGGAGACGTCCAAGCCACGCCCACACGTCCACCTGGGGACATTTTGTCCGGCAAAATGAATAATATATTCATAATAAATATAAAGGCGAATAAAAGTCGACTTTCTCAGCTGGCGAACTCGGTGGTGGCGATCTTCTTCCGCGACTCTCAGCCTCAGCTCCCGGCATTCCTTGCTAGAAAGGGCGCGGACGCACCGCCGGACGCGGAACTCGGCGGCGTCCAGTCGGTCAAGTCTGCCAAGGGTCAGGATATGGACTGCTAGCCGATATTTGGCAAGGGATCAAGTTTAAATTGGATTACATAATCTCAATCGAAATTTGCTCATCGAACAATGAACAAGAATTCACCCTCTGCATTGAATTAACTGCAGACGTCAGCGACGCACGCGGAGGCCTCGCTTCTGGAGGCCGCACGAGCGGATCCCATATTGAGAGTTTATCTTCGTTTGGAATCAAATTAAATGCAAATGATAGAAATCAACTAAACTATCGCACCGAATTTTGGATAGTAGAGCCATATGTAATGTTACTTACTTCTTGCAGGGCTCGGTATCCTCCAAGACGTCTGCTTATAGGTTGGGAATTCAATTTAAAAAATAATAACACAAAATATTTCAAATATATGTAATGCATCATATTTTTTTACTTTTAAATCAGCCGTCCGGAAGAGCGCGTCAAGAAGAACGGGATGATCTCGCCCCTCGAGAAGAACATCTTCGCCCAGAGCAACACCAAACAGCAGCTGAAGCTGGCCGAGCGCGCCAAGGCAAAGGCGAGATACTTTATTAATTGACAGATTGAAAAATATTGAAATAAAAGCAATTCGCTCTACAAAGCAGATCAATATTGCAGCAAGTGTTCAAGGCGGATGGCAAGGGCCGTCAGCAATTGAAGGAGAAGCCAGCGGTCGCCGCGACGCCCAGCACGAAAAGCCAGACAGAGGTGCTTGTCAAGGGCCATTTAGTTAATTTGCCCAATTTATGAAGATTACTCGATCTATTTTTAATTGTATCCTTTACTACTACTACTGCTATAATTGGCACTTTGACAACTTTCCACAGACCAAGTCGGCCACTCAAATGGACTCCCCGACGTCGGGCGTCTCCACGGCGAACGACTACACAGTACAGGGCCTACCGCAGCCAAGCGAGAGTCTGACAAAAACCCCCATCTAGCCACGCCCACTTCTCTGGCTCTGGCCACGCCCACTTCTCTGGCTCTAGCCACGTCCTCTTTTCGGCATTAGCCTCTCTTCCCACACCTCCCCTATATATTCCTATTGGTTGTGTAAATAAAATTTTGGGTTGGTTCTCTCTTGTTTGCTACATGAAAATTTACATTAACTTTTCGCTAGTTATATATTTTCTCTGATAAAGGAGATGAAAAACGGCACATAAACACATAAAAATAAAGAATTGATAAAAGACATGGAAAGCATATGAGAATTTCAATCAAAAAAGGTATATAAATAGTAATGTGAAGAAGGAATGTACAAGTATGCAAGAACGAGTAGCCCTGGCCCTGACAGCAGATCTTGATGAGAGAAATGGTAAGTATGGATCTCAAGAATCTCATCCGATCCAGCAAAGAAGATTTCCTGAGGAATGTCTGCATTCGGAATTCGTTTCTGTTTTCGCTGAATCGCTTACGGTTAGTGTCAGCAGATGGTAAATCTTGACCATCTTTTTGTTGACGCTTTCAGCGAGCACATCACTGATGTTTTCGTTTTTCAAGTTACTATCGTTGATGTCATGTAACCGACTTCAATAAATGCTATAAGTATTTAATGTATACAAACCTGTAGCAGCTGACGGTTGCTTGACTCCAGTCTCTTCGCGCGACCGAGTGCGATGGGAGAGAGCGAATCTCTCGAAGACGGGCTGAGCGAGTTCACCGCGAAGAGGAAAATGATATCACTCTTATGTAATTGTCAATTAGCCACATAACGTCAATTAGATCTCGCGCTGCGGCGGTCTATCCCTTGTCAATGCTTGCGTCCTAATAAAATTGTAAAACAAAGACGAGGAATAAAAGCAAGTGGGGCAAAGATAATTTGGCAAATAATTCAAGGTAGGAAACGTTTGGTTTCTTTGATCACAGTAGTGATAAAACTTATCACCAAGTTTGTTGACCAGCGAAAGATCTGTTAGCCGAGTTCAATTGAATTGCTGATCCATTGTTGTATTGAATGACTTTATTATACTCTTCCATCAGGTTTGGAATGACAAACGAATTGTTCAACGCATAAATGTAATATCTTTTAAAGAGGAGCATCCATGTAGCGGAATAGAACAGTTGTCCACGATTTTGACGCATTGTCTTACAATTAGGCTGCCCGGCTGAGCCGCCTTTCGTTCGAGGTGTCGTTGACATCAACGTTCTAAATTAATAGATAGAAACAATATTTCCAGCTTTCACTGTAGCCTAGTTCGTCGGCTCTGATATCAGGAATCGATTGGACCTTGTCCAAGCTTTCATTATCATGCACAATCTGAGGTACGCAGGCGGCGATACGAGCACGGTCAACAAGGCGGCCACAGCCGAACCGGACGCGAGCCACTTTTACACTCTGACGGCTTCATATTGTTTCCAGCAATGCATCGAGTGCTGCCGACGCAATCCGAGCCAGATTTATCAAGCGGCCGTCTCCGCCGGACAGACTATAACTCCCATCAATCTGCGCTTTCAGCCTGCAAACAGTG
This sequence comes from Allodiplogaster sudhausi, assembly GCA_945643635.1. Taxonomy (NCBI): domain Eukaryota; kingdom Metazoa; phylum Nematoda; class Chromadorea; order Rhabditida; family Diplogasteridae; genus Allodiplogaster; species Allodiplogaster sudhausi. The sequence continues at coordinate 1,610,024 of CALZFC010000274.1, read as the reverse complement.
AGAGTCTTCATTGCTCCCACTCTCCCTCTGTCGACTTCTCTCTCCTTCTCTCTCTTGCTGTCTGTCTCTTAGTCTCTCTCTCTATCTCACTTTCTCTCTCCTCCTTCTCTTTATTTCACCAACTCCCTTCTCTGTCTCTCGACATTTATTGGCTAAATGTTCGATATTATAGTATACATTGGTGCACTCACGTCGAAAATTGAATTTAGAAAACTCAAGTTGTCTGGTATTTTAAGGATGGAAAAAAGTTTGAACGTTTACGCACTTTATGAAACAGGACAATCCGCAGACTCCGCAACTGGAGTGAGACTTACGAGTTTGACCCAATAGATTCATGAAGAACTGCGTAGAACATACATAAATTCATTTTCCCTATATAAGATAATATGAATTTAAGACTTAAAGGATGATATTGATTGGGGAAAACTGTTTCTTATCGCCAAAATGATACGAGAAGTAACTTTCCGTCTTCTTGCTTCGTAAACGTTCCTGTGCTAGAGAACCGAGAGGTTGGAGATAGGGAGGGAGAGAAGAAGAATGAGAGTAAAAAGTAATGACACTCTCAATTTCCTCACTCTCTCGCTGTCCGTTATCGAGCCGAAGGCGCCGAACGATTCAATTTCCGTGACTCATCCACTCTTATCCATTGCTCTTTTCACTCTTTCCTACTCTCGCTTTTATCGTTTGCCTTCTTTCCTGAAAAATGAAGCTAGTTCGCCGTTTTCCTTCGTTTTAGCGGGCACTTGATCGTAACAATATTTTTTATGTGAAGATACTACATACATACATACGTATATTCACTCCTCAATGGGTTAACAATGAGAAGTGAATATATGTCTCATTCGTTCGTGGGAAAATCGATCTAGTTAAACCATTAATCTTCTCTTTCAAGAACAAACATGGCAGCGACAATTCAACATCCAAGTGGCGTGGTAATCGCTGCCGTCGCGGAAAACGGCTCGAAAAATGCGAGCGATGCGAAGGAGACACTCAACATGAGGCCTTCTATAGAAGAAAGCATCAACGATGTGCTCGCTGAAAGCGTCAACAAAAAGATGGTCAAGATTTACCAACTGCTGACACTAACCGTTAGCGATTTGACCACATTTTTCAGTTAATACAACAATTACACACTTTTATTTGGGTTATTTTTTAAACAAATCTATGCATAAAACCTGACAACACTTGACAGCGTCGTGGGAGCCATGAAAGAGAACATAATAATATTTGTTTCTTGTCGGAGCAGAAAAAGACATTCATTAAATTAAAATAGCTCTGAACTCCACCGTAGTCAATTTGAACTTTAAAGTTCATGTTCTACCAAAAAGGCGCGAATTCAAACATGAGTTTTTGTCTACTTTAATGGCAACGAGAAAAGAGTAATAATTTTGTAGGTCGGCGCCGCATGCTTGGCTTCGTTTCCGATTCTGCTGTTCGCGAATTCCTTCTTTCGTTACAATGCTGTGGTCGCCATCGCCATCGCCTTGTCAGAGCTAGATATTTCTTTTTGTTTAATAGCACTTTTAAATAATTTTGTTTTATAAAGAATTTTTTTTTATAAAGAAAGACCCTTTAACATAAAGAAAATTGGCTTCCATTGTGAACGAAGCTAAAGATGTCTAGAATATGAAAGAGCAATGAGTTTCTTGACTTCTCTTTAAAATAAAGAAAGAAAGCTTTACTGCAGCCCCATTGCTGCCGGCATTTACATCGCGATTCTGAAGACGTCCAAACTTCGCTTCGGCCTAACTGATGGAAAGGGCGTCGCTCAGGTGTGATCAGAGATGAAGATCTTAAAGGTCAAAGATCAAGGTTCAAAAAAATCTCTTAACTTATGGCAAGATCAATTTCAATGGAAGATAACATATTGACATTCTTGCATATCAGATTAATGGCACCTTTGACAAACAAACGATGCAAGTTAAGATTTCCTAAATGAGTAAGTGTACGATATTTCTTCCCCTTCTGAATGAGGATATCTTTTCTATCCAAACAGGGTCTCGCGTGCTGGAGCCTCTCGCTCGTGTTCCTCTTCTGCATCTTGCGCTCTTTGTCGGCGCGCTCGTCCGGTTCCGAGATCACGGCTTTCCTGATGACGGCTTCGCTCTACGCCAACTCGCTACTTCGTCGATTTGCTTCGATTGACAAGTTTTTTTAAAATATATTTATTATAAACTATTATAGTTTAGTTAAATATATGTATGTTAGTTCAGTTAGTATTTTGAATTGATGATCTCATTGTGGCGGTGAATTTCAAAATTATCTGAAAATGGATATAATCCTCTTGTTCCTCATGTTAACGCGGGTTTTTTTTTATGAAGTTTTTATTCCTGTTGGTTCGTGACATTAATGAATGGTCGAGGGATCCAGGATGAGAGGGATTTCGACGATTTTTCGCCTTCCGGAATCTGACGAAGTGGCCAATATTGGGCTGCTTCTCCTGGCGAGCCCACCGTTTCTTCAGAAGCAGCGCCGATGATGAACGAGAACGACGATTGAGCGTGGGGCGGGGGGCGGGGCGAACTTGAGGATGAATGTGAAATTAACGGGGGTGTAACATAATAGAAGAGCAGTAGACGTTTATGTACATACATATATACACACCACATATTCCTTTGCATTCAGAGGTGGCCACCAGACGGTCCCCAGAATGCTATAACAACCCATAAAGTGCCCGTAATGATGCCCGCCTAGACTCTTCTGGTGGTGCCGCCTCGCAGTGCAGACAGGCGTGAGCGTGCTCGTCTGCGCCGTCCTCCTCGTCCTCGTTGGTATTGTCTTCCGGTTCTATATCGAAGTGCCCACCAGCGTCGCGGTTACTCTCGTCTTCCACGCATACGTCTCGGCCAACATTGAGGTCGAGGCATCTTACACACATTAGGCCAATATTTAACATATATGTAAAAAAAAAACGAAAACGAAAACATTTCAGTAATAAATCCTTTTGACACATACCTCACACATAGTACCTAAAGATGAATGTCACCTGTTTAAAAAGCATGATCATTACAGCCATTTTCTATCCGAAATGTGTAAATGTAGCCAAACTATTGATGCAATTCTTCAAATTCAAGCTCATGCTCCTTGACTTTCAAGCTCATTCTCCTACACTTTCAAGCTCATTCTTCTTCACTTTCAAGCTCATTCTCCGCAAGCATACCGCCCTGAATCCGGTCGCCGTCGTGCACCAGCTCTTCCTCGAAGCGCCGTGCATCGTGCCTCGTCTCCTCGAGTTCGTCGGCGTCGATCCGTGCAAGATCGACGATGCGGCCATTTCAGGAACGGACGCGGGCCTCTTTGACACTCTACCGTTTTGAAATGATCCGTCTTATCTTCTACAATATTCAGAATTAAACTTTCTAATCACCTTATTATCATGTTATCATTATTTTTCTATCCGTCCATAGTTCTTTCTCATTACTCAGCTCTCCGTGTCGGTAATTTCCCTGGACGAGTACAACAGGAATCATGTATTTTGTTACGCTACACATATGTATGTATGTAGAAATCATAAGAAGAAATAAATATATTGTTTGCGGTAACGGCATACACACCATATATACATAGATAAATAAATAAATACCTCACATAAGTATGTGAAATCTGGGAGGCTATTTTTAATATACATATATATACTTTTTAAAGCTTTTTTTCCTTTCTTTTTTGTTAGATAGAAAATCGAATGATGCAATCAGTTTGTAAACATTCAGTCAGAAGGAAGAGAGTGTGGATTAAAGAGAGAGAGAGTGCAGGGGCAATGAGTGGTTGAGAGGGTTAAGATAGAATCTCCGCTCATCGGCACACTCCCTCATCAATCACCAGCAGGACTCACGAGATTTCTCTTGCTCATTGTTAAACAGCATCTCTCGTGTTCTCGCCTTCTCTGTTCTATTCCTTTCTGGCTTTCCGTCCTACTAGAAAAAAAGAATTGCTCCTTTGAAAGAATCGTAAGGTCCCATGACCTTTTTTATCTAACAAATTATTTTTTCTCTCTAAAACGCCCGCAAGTTAGCGTTTCGAATCTATGATTGTATCCATATAAACTTCAATTATATGTACATACATATATACATTTTACGTGAACATTTTTCGTCGTTCCAGTGCACCATTTCTCATGACCAAGATTCAACTTCGGATTGGGGCTTTTGCGGCGCAGCAGAGTAGCGAGGATACGGTGATTGTATGCGATTCGCGTCAAGAAGCTTCAGGCACCGCAGAAGATGTAACAACGCCATTCAAACCATGTCGTCAAAAATGGTTACGCTAATACGCAGCATTCGCCCCCCCCCCTTTTTTTTTTAAATAACCGCAACTCGTGCCGCAGTTGCTTGACCCAATTGGCCATATGGTATACTTTAACAAGTTACAAAACGCAGTTCAGTGAATAAACAACTGCATTGTTCAATTGGCTGTACGCTAACAAATAAAAAAATCTTTGATATACGCAGCGAATTTCATATGAAAGATTTGAAAATGATAGCCTCCGCCCACTTATCCATAGCCATGTATGAATCAAACGCCTAGTGATGACTGCTTGTATTAAGGGCTGAATGCCTGTGCGCCATCGTTTCGCTTGACGATGAAAGCGCCAATGGCAAGATTGTTATAATTTATCTGCTTCTCACGCTTACGGTTTGTGAACTACAGTTAGAATGTTTTTCTTGCAACTGTTCTTTTTTTCCATTTCATAGTAAATATTTAATTCTTTTTTAAGATATATTTTTTAAATACATATATCATCTAAACGATATCTCTAGAATTTTTATGAATATGTATGTTGCTGATATTGGCTTGTGTTGTAGATTGGCTTCGCTTTGGTGCTTGCATTTCCGATCCTTTACTTGATGGACTATTTCCTGCGCTACCATTCTGCTGTTGCCATCTGCATCTCGGTGTACGAGCTTGGCATTTTTGTTCTTCCATAAAGTAAATTTATTTAAAAAAACTATTACCTTCATATGTATTCAACTAATGCAAGTTATCATTCACGAGGAGGATTCATTTATTCTTGGTCATTCGCATTCGTTGAAAATAATACTGTTTTTCCATTGCAGCCCGCTAGCTGCGTATCTTTATATAAAGATTCTGAGGACGTCCAGCATTCGCTACGGCCATTCAAATCAACGAGGTATCGCTGTGGTGAGTTCGACATTTAGAACGGATGCTTTCTCTCTCGAATTTTTTTTTGGCGTGACTTCCCCATGAATTAGGGTCTTTAAGGATTTCTCCTTTATCAGGTGTCTTTCATGATTTCCCTTAATCAGTTATCTTTCATGATTTCCCTTTAATCAGTTATCTTTCATGATTTCCCCTGCATCTGGGACTTTCACGATTTTCCAATCATTCAGAGTCTTTCAAAATTCTTGCTTGAGTCTGGCTCTTGCAATATTCTCTCCAGGGTCTCGCGTACTGGAGTGTCGCGATCGCGGCGCTCTTCTGCGCGTTACGCGCCGTCACGATTGGCCTGCTCGGTCACCGGCCGGAGATCACGGCCATCTTGTTGACGAGCACGCTCTACGTCATCTTTCTGCTTCATCGATTCACGCCCATCAAAAAGTAAACATTCACGCACTTGTAATGGAAAATTGCGAGAAAACAATATTAAAATTCCTTCTATTTTTATATGTTTCATAAAGTTGAGTTCTCTATAGCATTAATTTGCAAACGATGCTAGAGAAAGGATGTAACGAATTGTTGTATTCAATTCAGGAGACAATTCATTTCGCTTGTGTAGAACATATATTTAATCGAAAGTGGAAAGTTCTAGACATTCTGAATGCCCTAGATGGATGACACTTTCTATTTGCTTAGATATCTCTTTTGGCACCGTCTGGCCGTGGAGACAGCAGTGACTGCGCTGGTATGCGCGCTTGTCCTCGTGATGATCGGCATCTTCTTCCGCTTCTCCATCGAAATCTCCGTCGGTGTCGCGGTCACGCTCGTTTCGCACGTATACTTTGCGGTCAATATCGAGGTATTATTGGGCTTCTTCCCAGGATTTGTTACATCGTAGACGGTGAATAAATATAATCATCTTAAATTTATGTATTCACGAGCAAATCTGGCGATAAACTTATTAGGCTTATTTCATTCTTCTCAATTTCAAGCTCATTCTCCGCAAGCACCCCGCCCTCAATCCGGTCGCCATGGTTCACCAGCTCTTCCTCGAGGCGCCATTCATCGTGCCGCGTCTCCTGGAATTCGTCGGCGTCGATCCGAGCAATGTCGGCGACCCGAGCAAAGTCAACAACTCGGACAATGTCGACGAGGCGGTAATTTCCGGCCAGTCTAAGTGCAAAGTCCATTTTGAACCATGATGTTATATTAATAATAAAATATTTTTCACTTCTCATTACTGCTCTGCATCCTCGAGTACATAGGTTTAATGAATCGTGCAATATTGACTTTTTTAAACGGCGAACTGGCAAAGCAGGTTTCTGGCGCTGCCGCCAACCTTCTTTGCTAGTTCGCTGTTTTAGATGAATTTATAATTCTGTACTCTCAAGCCCCATGTTCATTTTTCATCTTTTACAAATTGTGCCATTTCTCCATTTCGCCAACCTCTGCTTATGTACATACTTTAAGTTACGAATGCTTTAAGTTAATCTTCTGCTCTCTTCTTCACTTATTTCGATTTTAAAATGCGCTATTTCAATTTTGTATTTGAATATAAAAAAAGTAAATAATATTCAGGAGATAGAAGCCATTTATTCCATCAGGAACTAATTTGAGGAGTCCACTGAGTGCGAGGACCAAGGTGAAGGAGGAGAGCAAACCAGGGAAGCCAAGGATGAAGAGGATGAGGAGGGCCAAGTCACACAAGTCAGCTTAGATAGGAAGGTTTAAAGATGTCAGCTGCTAACATAAGAAGACTGCCTGCCAAGTTGCGCATTGCAGCAAATAGCTGATCTAGTTGACAGAGAGATAGAACGAGTAAGAGAGAAGAGATAGAAATGAGCAGCTTGTACCATCAAGGATGGGGATGGAAGAAGGAAGAAATAGGAGTAATCGCTGGCCTGTCATGTTGGGGTTCGGATTGTGATTTATATTGTCATGGTATTCCTTGTGTATTTCATTTTCATTATTAATTCTGGATGTAGTAGCGGGTCGTAGTTAGTCCTCCTCGGGTGCGCGTTGGAGGTCGGCGGCGCGAAGAGAATTGTTTAAGCGCGGGGCACATTCGAATAGAAGGGCTGGCCACGATTGTCAAGGATCAGTAAAGGTGCATATTTCACTTGTTGTTTGTTTGGTTTATTTTGCTTTTATCTCTTCGGCCTTCGGTGAAGACTATAAGCATAAATATCAAGGCATTTCACCTTGCAGAGAAAGAGAGAGCAGAGCTGAGCTGACAATGAGATAAAGCAGGAAGAGAAAGAGAGTGGAGTGAGTAGGGAGAGAGAACACAGAGAGAGAGAGAGCAAGGAGAGAGCAGGGAAAGAGGGAGAGAGAGAGAGAGCGGGTGAGAGATCAGTCTGGAACCCTGAAATATTTCGTGCCGGCGCGGCCGAGACCTTAGGCACGATGAGCCGACTAAAAATGTTTGGGCCATTAGACCACTACTCGCAGCTTATCGTGTTTGAGATGGTAAAAGAAACACACCAAAACACTATAAGGCTTATAATATCAAACAGCTTTAATTCTCTCTCTCTTGAAAAGAATTTATTTCGAAATTGTTTGCAATAAAAATATTGAAATCGGTTCTAAGCATCCACCGGTCTCGGGGGACAAGCATCGCCAAGGATGATCCAGTGAATCTTCATATGCGGTAAACCAGCAGGCCATCTGGGCCTCTGATATGTCCTAATATATTTTATTCAAATCTAAACCATTTTATGTAGAATATAAACAGAAATATCAAGCAAATCACCTTTAAAAAATATTTTTTGAATAGTATAAATTTATATGTAGAAAGAAAATGAAAAATTTACATAAACATATATAACAAGGTGATGTTGTTTGAATAAAAAGTGAATAAAAAACTCAGTTTCAGAATAAGCACAGTGTAATTTCAATTAATACGAGTGTGCTTTGGCACACGTCCAAGCCACGCCCATGATAGGCCTCCACTGCCTCTATTGCATTCCTTCCATTACATAAGCTGAATAATGTATGAAGTCTTTGTTGTCCATAGTACATAGCTGAAACGAGAAGTCAACATTTTCTTGTGTTTATTTTTTTATCCGAAGCAGATATCAGTTTTTCAAAAGAAAAAATTGCATCAGAAATATTAAAAATATCACCGCAATGTGTTCAACTCATTAACTTTAGCTAACCATAAGGCTTCCAGTCATTGTTAAGGTGTTGTTCATGTATTTTCAGAAGTGTGGTTGGAAGAAGTTTTCGTTGAAATGGATGTAATTTGGCTCGTTGTTGGAGTTGTGAGTTGCCAGATCTTCTGAAAAATCCTATTTTCAAGTCGATTTCCGGAAATGTGAAATATCCGTCGATTATTCGTTTAACTATTATAATGAACGTAATTTTGGAATACAAACGTTTACGATAGCTATTTTGACCTCATTTTAAAAAAAAGTTCTCGACGATATCTGCCGAAGGCGCTGATTTACGCAGAAGAGATAGATGGCCGGCGAGAAGCTTCGGAGTTCGTTGACGATCACGGCAGTCGCGTAGCGCAGCGGGCGAGTGAAGACAGTCTGAGGGAGCAGCAGCTTCAGCAACTTAAAGGAGCAAGTATCAAATGTGATTCTACAGTCGTATGTAGATCAAGGCCATTTTGAATGCGCGCCACTTTGAATAAATATTTCTGATAGTGAAGAAAATACAGTAAAGAAAATTTGTGCCGAGCCATACATATATTGCGGGATTGAACCTTGGTAACAAGGAGAAGAGAAAAAATGTTTCCAACTTTCTTTAACTACGTCGTGGACACAGCCACTTTAAACATGATCTCCTTTCTTCTCGCCAATGTTTGATCACATCACTTGTGCCATGCATACATATGAATAAGTATTGCCAACTTATGTACATTTGTACGTATGACAATTTGTTCCCATGGAGTACAAAGGAACAACATGGTCGACTGCAAAGATGACGTCAACGAGAAACTGGCCGAAGCCGACGTAGACCAGACGGCGTTCCGCGTCCGCGAGGCGCGTGCTGCCGCGTTGCGTGTCGCCACCGCGCGCATGCAGCACGAGCACCGTCCTCGAGTAGAGCACCACGCTAACGGCCATATTCAGCGCAGTCATCGCGCCGAGACAAGCGTTCTTCACTGTCTGCATTCAATAAGCCTTATAGTTTTCACCAAAACTTTTCTTGTTTTATTTAAGAAAATAAATTTCTAAAAAAGAATGGTCGTACCAGCGGAAGCGGCGATTGCGTGATGTAAAAGTAGAATGTACTCTTTGGATCGCCTTCGTCAGCCACGGGAATAAATTGCATTGGGACGATAAAGTTTGGCCATGACATTGTGATGGGAAGAATGAGCGAGAAGAGGATGGAAAGATTGGCGACACGATGTTGCAGCTGATAAAGATTTTGAGTAGATTATTTACTTCTTCTTGTTCCTCTGTTCTTTTTATTAATCACAGATAAACAAGTATCAACTGGATTACTGTAGCGCGTGAAGGCTCAACAACGGCGAGATAGCGATTTGCAGCGACTGCGATCGCCATGCAACTCTGTACATCGCTGAAGTAGAGGGTTAGTCTGCAAGAAAAGAGTAGTTCGGAAAAGCCAGGCCTTCATTGCAAACCAGACATCAAGTGTTGTCTCATAATTAAGAAACCTTTATGACTTCTCAAGTGTACTCTTACCTTGTGCACAGAACGGTAAAGCCGTGAGTGGCCGGAACGAGTGATTCACGAGTGGAGTAATTGTAATGCGATATGAAATGTAGCTCAACGAAAATTCAATGATGTCCTAAATAAGTTGCATACACTGCAGATATAATAGAATATATAGATTGATTGATTGATTGATTGATTAATTGATTAATTGATTGATTGATTGATTGATTAATTGATTAATTGATTGATTGATTGCGAACTGTCAAAGAAGCCGCCGATGACGAAAAGCATATAGAACGAACTGCGAAAGTCGCTCCGCCAATTACGGTAGATGGCGAGAAATTCGGCCAAGTAGAGAAGGAGCAAGACCGGCAGGTACACGCATGAAAGGATAAACCAGATGTCAAAGACGTGCATCTGAAAAGACATTTTGGAATTCATGCGTTCTTCTTGAGCTTTGAAGAGAGTGGTTTATAAAATTTCAGAATAAATTGCTGGAATTTGCTTTAAAAGGCACAACGCGAAATGAGGCGCAAATGTGGGTGAGTTTATTTAGTGTACGTGCGAAAATGAGATTTTTATGAAATTGTGCTTCTCGAAAAGAATACACTCTATTGCTTAGTGTCACTGCAACTGACACTGCTTTGGTGTCGGACTATGCAGTTTGTATTGAATTTCCCTCATGATGTCTCTAGAACAAGGGAACTTCTATATTGTACTTTGACAATTGAAAGACAGGCGGGTTCAGTGGGGAAAGGCCTGCGCATATTAAGGGCATGAAAGGTCTCAAGGAAGTTCATGAAATGGCCAACTGAATAAAGAAATCGTTAGACAGAACACCTGAGAATTCAAGCCAATCTCATTTGCAAGAAACATCATATACATAGTGTAGTAAAAGTGGCAGTGAAAGAGAAGTTTCCATGGAAAAATTCAGCATATATTAATACTACAAAGTTAATAAACCAGTTCATTAACTGAATTGGGATCAATCGAGAAATGAAGTAAGAAAACTGAATATATATAAACATAAGTGACAACATGATTAAATTTGGTTACAGAAATGGAAAACAGCGGATTCTGACCGCGGAAACGTAGGATATGTATGTATGTGAGTAACTTCGTTACCAAAATCGTTTTTGCTAGAATGTGAGGAAGCAAATATTTGACTAATTTGTAGGTGCCACACATTTTGAAAATTGAATTTCAAGGGTAAAGAAAATTTGAAAGGCCAAGTCAACTCTGTGGTCAATAATTTGAAAACAAATTGAAGAAAGTGAGTACTATTCAAAATCGTGAAAATATGTGGAATAATCGGGGGAAAAAGAGAGTGCATCGAAAAAATGTTTCCTATGCAATTCAAAAGAGGCCCTCCGAAGTGGAAATCAGACACGAAAGAAAACTGACCAATGTTTCCGCAGTCAGAATCCGCTTTTTACTTGTATAAGTTTTTACAAAGACAAGCGGAACTTGTGAAATGCAGTTCATGAAGAATTTAGATTTTTTGACAGCTAGAATAAGAAAAAAAGGTTACTTTGATGCAAATGTGCAATGTTTTGTAATTCTCCCTGACGTAAACTAGCCACTTAAAATGAGTGTAGAAGTCGTAATTACATGCATATATGTTATACATTCAATCTTTGTCAAATTAGCGCTGATTGTGAGTTATCGACGATAATTCACTCGTTGATAATTGTAGTATATCAAACATGCGAATTTAAAAACAAATATTGAAGAAACTGCATAATCCTTGGCTCGTTATTCAGGGACAAACAGCGATCAAAAAGAGAGGATGAATCGAAGAGAGCTAGGGAAAGAGAGTAAAGATTGCAAGGGAAAAGAAAAGAAACAGTTCGAGAAAGCAGAGCAGATAGAAAGAGAATGAGAGAAAGACAGCGTGAAAATTTTATATTATTTTATTTTATTTCTTTGAGTATTTCATCTTTATTTCTCTCTCTCACTCTCTCCTTCACTGAATAATTTATCCGAAATGTTTTAAAACACAATTAACACAATATATTTATTATAAAAGTTCAACACTTGCAAAGCAGTCCAAAAAATGTTCAGCTCTCCTTTGTGTGTCTAATTGTTTTTGCTACAATCAATTTGCCCACATAGTAAATAATAGTGGAAAATTCGTTGCAATTCCACTGGCCGAAAATTGTTGGGCGGATGCCATTCAAGAATCAAGAATTCAACGCTGATAATATACGAGTAAAAGCACAAAAGAAGAAAATGACCTTTATAATTAATGACAAGACGTGGACATATTTATAGTTTGGAAGAGTGAATGATCAACATTTCTGTGAAGTTACGTCCTTGCGAATTTCAGTCGACTATAACAATAGCTCCATGACTTTCATCGAACAACACATTTATGTGATTGTTTTAACATTTAGGTGATCCATGCCCTCGCGGTTATGCCTTCAAGACCACGAACATGAAGCGTCCCGGTGTCGACCCGGCCATCTGCGTCCTCAACACCAAGGAGCCCATCGTCGTTGCTGTCCCCGTCGACGCTTTCGCTTATTGACAATGTGAAATATTTGTTTCAAAAATGAAAAAAATGAAAATATAACTAACAATTATTTCCACCGCATCATCAGCGAGTGGATAAATACCCCGGATCACGCCACAGCCTCCAGGCTGACGGCATGGGATGGCACCTTTGAGAATTTTCTTGCATAGTACATACATACATTTTGAGGAAGACAACTGGCAGTTCTGCAGTTCAAAGGATTAATTAGTCTACACACACTCAGTGGTCATCCTTTCTGTAGTTCTCGCTGATGCAGAAACGACCACATAAAAATATCGTAATTATCTCGCACTCGCATTTGGCTGTTGAATGGACACCGAGGACTCGACTCTGTCAAGCGCGGAGGAAAGGCAAAACGCCATTTTTGACAAATGGTAAGGAGTTTAATTTAGAAGAGCGAACAGTCTGGTGCCTCTTTCTCCTTTTCAGAAATAATGCCTCTACCGTTGTAAAATGAAAGTTGCAAGGTTGTCTAAAGTTTTGTAACTTTCGCACTAAGTGCCTAATCCTTTTGTATACGAACATTTGGCTCGCATAAATAGGAGTAGAGAATGCGTAGTAATTTCACGAACCGAAAATTGAGCGACTCGGGTAGTTGAGCGGCTGCCATCAAGAAGCAAGAATTCACCCGCTAACAATGGAAGAGTAAAAGGAAGGGAGAAGAAAATGTGCACTTTATGATTAATGGCTAGCCGCGCCATATTTATAGGAACAATACAAGAGGATAATTGGGAAGAGAGAACACTTTTAAATCTTCAAGAAATTCATCGTTTCTCTCCTCCGAAATACCGTCTTTATTGATAAAAAGGGCTTAGCATATTTATATACGATAAAAATATGAACAAAATAATAATTTTAAAAGGATTTGAAGGGCCTTCTTGATCCAAACAGTATGTAATTCAGGAAATCCTGCCTCGCTAAAAAAAAAAGTAAAAATAAAACCCAGGCGCTAACTAGTCTGAAATTGATTGGAGTTTATTTAAAGTCGTACTTCAGTATTATTCCAATGCTCTTGTTGTTGACTATTTGTAAGTGAGCGGCGTTGTAAAAAAGAGAAGTGAAAGAAGGCGTTCAAAAAACTCACGAAGTGACTATGAGGTTGCTATGAGTAGAATTGTGGTGCGTGAGCGTGAGAGGGAAAGGTTGAAGTACGGAAAGCGAGAGAGAGAGAGAGAGAGAGAGGCAGAGAAAGATAAGAGAAAGATAAGAGAGAGATGAGAAGTAAAGAGATTTTCGGAATAAGAGAGAGTTAAAAGATGGATGGCAGAGAAAGAGATAATTAGAGAAGATATAAAGAGATTGAGATAGGTCCTGGATGGTGACAACTGTTAGAATTCCAAGATACTGTCGTCTTCCTAAGTACGTAAATAACCATACTTTTTTTCTTCTTCATTTTTTGCATAGTTGCTCACTCACTCTCCTTTGATCATGTCAGTCTTTACACTATCTATGTTTCTTTTTTTCACTAATCGGAATCTAGTCATATTTTCTTTATCTCTCCTATCTCTCTCCTCCATCTCTCTCTCTTCTCTCTTTTCTCTCTCTCTCTCTTCTATCTCTTCTTTTTCTCTCTTTTCTCTCGCTATATCCTTGTATGTCTTCTTTCTCGCCTCCTTTTCCATGACGAACCTGTATTGTGTCCATCCAGGTACCCTTCCTCGTATATGATCATTCCCGCTTATCGTTCATCAGCACTTCTTCCATTACAACACAACATTCATCATCAACTCCACACATGGAGTGTGAACAGAAAAAAAGGGTGACGAGATAAAGAAAAGAGTAGAAAAGTACTTTTCGTGTGTGAAATATTTGTAGAAACAACACAAGAGACTAGTTTTTATCAGTGATGTCATCATAGCTTTTTTAATGCGCATCATTTATGTATGTACATTCCTATTTATACAGGCCTAGCTTGAAATTGAAATGTATTTGTCGTCATCATTTTTTTTTAATCACAAACCCTTTAAATAGATTAGAGATATTGACCATCTTGCCCAGTACTTGCCCAGTTTTATCGCAATGGTGTTCACTTGTTGATTCTGCAAAACACTGCTCGATTTGGAAACCGTGGTCCGTCACCGCCTTCCGCCCAACTCCCTGTTTTGATCTTATTATCGTTCTCTTCCTTTTTCTGTTCTCTCTCTCCATCTCTCTCTCTCTCTGTCTTTCTTTGTCTCTCTCCGTTTCTCTCTCTGTTTCTCTCTCTTCAACCCTCTTCTACTTGCCCACTATATTGTAGCGCGAGCCAATCTCTGAACCCCAAATAAGTTGAATTCCTTGCGAGTCATACAGATGAAACCATTGCGACCTGAATATTTTCGTCTGTATGACTTCGAAGATGAACAACTGTGGCTAGCACCGAGCCTTTAACTCTCTCTCTCTCTCTCTCTCTCTCTCTCTCTCTCTCTCTCTCCCTCTCTCTCTCTTTTACTCTCTCTCTCTCTCTCTTTTCCTCTCTCTCTCTCTATTTCTCTCTCGCTCCGTCTTCCCGCTCTCTACTTTCTTCATTCGCGTAACCCACTTCAGCCAGGCATTATTCAGCCGTCAACACTGATCCATTCAAATGTCAATGACTCTTCGGACTCCGTTAGCCTCGAAACCGCACTTTTCGTGTCCGAGTTCAAGTTCGAGTTCTATCTCGTCGTAGATTTAATAATCCCCCTTTCATGCTCAATTTTTTTATTCACTCTATACCATACAAGCTCGAGTTCTGCAGAATTCCTCTCACTTTCCAGATATGGA
>CALZFC010000274.1:1525000-1585000 GCA_945643635.1 Allodiplogaster sudhausi | reverse complement strand
CTCTCTCTCTCTCTCTCTCTCTCTCTCTCTCTCTCCTTCACCCTTTGCAGAAGCTTCCACCGTACCCAGCGCTCAGCGATCATTCCAATGATGGTCGTGCACGACGACGCTGAAATCGATGACAAGACGTTCGATCTGGTAAGAATTGGCCAAACGGGTCAAGAGGGTTTAATTGGATCAGAACTTGTCATGTAGATGGAGCTATAGAAAGAAACTCAATTGTATATGACAGAAAGCATGTTTATTGCGAATATTGAAGAAAGAAATTTAAAAATTGTATAATTTTACAATAAAGTTTTTTTTTCAATTTTTATAATATATTCTATATATATATTATATAGTATAAAATAATTCTTTTTTAATCCTTACTGACTTTGATCCCCGGTAGATCTGGCAAGAACTCTACGTCGGCAGAAGAATCGCGTACGGAGCATCGACGCTGCTCTTCGTGCTCGGGCTCATACTGGGCATTGTAGCGATTGTCTACGCCTTCTTCATGGTGAGAGGGAGGGAGGGAGAGAGGGAAAGATAGAGAGAGAGAGAAAGAGAGGGAGAGAGAGAAAGATAGGGAGAGAGAGAGAAAGAAAGAAGAAGGGACTTTTTTGTTACTTGTTTTAGTCTGCTGTTGTCGTTGTCTCATTTTCAGGTAATAATGCCTGTCTTCTTATCTCCATTCTCTTTCGTTCTCTCTCTCTCGCTCTCTCTCTCTCTCTCTCGCTCTCGTTGTCTCCCACTTTCTCTCCATCCGTCTCTCACTCTCTCTGTCTCTGTCTCTCACTTTTTCTCTTTCCCCTTGTTATTATCTCTCTCTCTCTCTCTCCACCCTCATCTGATCTCTATTTCAGTCTCGTCAAGGAAGCAAGTTCCGTCCTTCCGCCTTTCAAGGTTCTGTGACTCCATCGTCCACTTCATCCAAGGCTGTTCTCCAGTCGAGGGGAGCAAGTTTCTCTTCCGGTAGATCAGGGCCCAAGTTCTACTAGTCTACCACTCCCCTCGCCACCACCCATTTTCTCTCTAGGCTCTCTCTCTCTCTCGCTCTCTCTCTCTCATTCTAGTTATCTCTCCAAATCCTCTCACCGTTCGTCTCTTCTTCACACATGCTATTTCTCGCGCACTCAGTTTCTCTAACCTTAGCAAAGTACTCACTCTATAACACCATTAACCAAGAATTGTAAAGATCACCCGATAATTTACAATTACAGTAAGCTTTATTTCTGGTTATCAGTTTTTTTTTAATCTCTATATTGTATTTCATTTCCTAACCGCTCTTCTCTCTTTCTCTCGTCTCTTTCCCTATGTACCCTAACTTACACGTGCTTGTACTTGTGTTATCGTGGACTGGCTGCGGCTGAAAACAGCCACTAACTCTTACTTTCCATCAACCAAAACAGACAATCCACGAGGTACCGTTAATTCTCTCTGTCTCTCTCGCCACCTTCCCTCTCAATCTCTCTCTCTCTCTCTCTCTCGCCCCCTCTCAATCTTTCTTTCTTTCTCTATTTCTTTCTCTCTCCTTATTCTCAACAACTTAACGAATAACCAGCTGATAACGAAGTCAACATTATGCTCGAATTGTTTTTGAATTTGTACTTGTTATTCATGTCTTCAACTTTTAATTGACAACGCGGCCCAACTCGAATCCGGTTCTCCTACGACCAAAAAGGGCAATAATATCCATTGAGACGATGTGACCGTGTACTTGTAAGCTTCATATCGCAGTCTAACGGTTACGGTAGTTTATCTTTCGCTGCGAGACCCGCTGATAAGCTCTGATATTATATTCTGCTGTTTGTGCTTGCTCATTAGTATTCTAATATTAAAATCACTCAGTCGAAAACGGGTTACTGTATATCATTAGCAAAAGGCGTGAGTATTCTTGTACATATATTATATTTAGAGGAATATAGGCTTTTTGCAAGCTTTCCTTATGTATTTTTGGCCCTTGTATATTCTTATATTTTCATGAAGCGTAACACGCTTGCATTCTGAATAAAGTTTATCAATGCATACAATTGTTGGAGTTACTGACTTTGGCACTTTGAAGACTTTTGAGAATTAAAATATGTAAAGGAAAAGAGATTAATTTTAATTAGAGAGTAGTAAATATGCAGAAGGTTCTCAAAGAAACAGTGAGTTCCTTTGACATTTGAATGTCTTGGCACAAAGCACGACACCGCTGTGTTTAAAAGTTTTTGTCCCACTTTCATGAAATATTGGTGGGCACCTCTTTATTGTAAAAACAAAAACATCAAACAATGACATAAATTACCAATTTACGTAAAGTATTTTTATACTGAATTTCTCTCTCATGCATATACACATACGAACAGAATTAAAAAAAATTATTTCTTTCGCTCTCCATCTTACGTCATTCTCCATTTTTAGCTCTTTTATAGAAATGAAAACAATGCTATAAAAATTTATAGAACAGAAATGTGTACGTAGGGAAGGCGAGACAGCACATCGTAGTCTATGCTGGATTCCACGCCTCGCCAACCGCTGACTTATTACACTTTCTACCCTTATCAGACGTCCATGTCTCCGAGACTTTTGCCAATGAACCAAACAAAATTTATACCGTTTGTCAACTTCTTCTTTCATTTTTGATGTTAAATTTTTAAAATATCCCTCCTTTACAGTTCGATTCTGAAAATATCCGATATATATTTGTTATTTTCCTTCCTTTTTACTACCATATAAAGCAATTAAACGTAAAAAATAATATGGATCGAACATTAACACTTTTCGCTCTCTTGTTTTCCCGCTATTTGATTACTAGCGAATGAAATCACCAATAACATACATTTTTTTATATAAAAACTGGTGATATAACTAAATAAATTATTTCTTATCATTCAAATATTTAAATTTATCTTTCAATTAGTGTCCTTAAAATATTTCCTTGTTCTGATCTTTTTATTCTCGTGCTGGAAAGTAGGATTAATGCAACCAGATATTCCCAAATTCCCTTATAAGAATCTAAGCTTCTTTCTAAAATAAGAAGCGCCAACAACTCGTGTATATAAATGTTTTCCAATGTTAGTCCCAAGTTCATCTTCAAGTTCAGGGTGCTCTGCGAAAATAATGGAATTAGTGAAATTCGGGATTCTTAATACAAATTATTTTTGAATGCGAACGTAAATAGAAGATACCGAGTCGACTCGTTAAATTATTTTAGAGATATTGAATTATTTATTTAACATTTTTTAACAATCGAAGGTGTGGGTGTACTCGCTAACGAATCCGGATGAGATTCTGCATGGTGCGACGCCAGAAGTGAGAGCTAGTGGGCCTTACGTCTTCGACAAGTTTATGCATCATGAGGTCAGAGAGGAGTGGAGGGAGAGAAAGGAAGAGAGGGAATTAGAGAAGAGAGGAAGAGATTGAATCAATTGAGAAAGAGAGGGAGAGAAGGAGAGAGGGAGAGACAGAGAGAGAGAGAGAAAGAGAAAGGTCTTATAGACGAAATGATGCTGCAGAAATGATAAAGAAGAGTAGCGTCTCGCGAAATTACATGCTCTCTCGCTCCTGGGTGAGGCAAACAGGCGCGTATTTAAAATTGAATTAATGTCTCCTCTAATAACTGACAGATCACGCACCTTGGTAATGACACGGTGACCTTCAAGCGTCGCTCGCTCCACTTCTTCAGCGAGTCGGATTCTTGTGCCGGATGCTCTTTTACAAATCGAGTCACGATTCCGAATCTGATTTACCAGGCACGAGGAAAATAAAAAGAAATATTATTTTTTATTATCTTTTTATAGCGTCATTATAAGTTTTTTTCCCATAGAAATCGGGCATTTTAACCAATAAAAAGTACAGCTCATAAAAATTTAATAAGCTCGATGTATGTAGCTTCCAAAAGATTGTGCTAACTAATGGAAGCGAAGAGAGAAAGATAGAGTAATTTTCACTTTAAATTTTTATTTAATTCTTGTCACTGCAGAAATTCGTCGAAGTCGCTTCTCGGCCGGGCTATGAAAAGAAAGCGATGGAGTTTACATTACTGGCACAAACACCGTTCCTAGAATTAGAAGTGAGAGAGAGAGGGAGGGAAAGGGAGAAATGGAAGAGAGAGAGAAATGGAAAGAGAGAAAAGAGGAGGAACAGAGAGAGAAACAAAAGAGAGAGAGAGAGGGAGAGAGAGAGAAAGAGAGGGAGGTGAGAGAGAGAGGCGTGAAAGAGAAAATAAATGGAAAAATATGCGAGAGCGAATATCCTACGAAATTTTTTTTGTAGCTAATATTTTTAAATCTTTAACAGGTAGGCGATCTTCTCTTCAATGGCTATAAAGTTCCATTTCTCGAAAAGGTTTAATTCATTTTAACAAATTTAGAAAAAAGAACTCTTTGAAAAGTCGCTCAACACGAGCACATTTCGATGTATTTTTCTATAGCAGCCTTAGTAAAAAAGTTCTTCACAACAAAAAAATGCTTGCTTTATAACGAGACGCCGACATTCTGGAACGGAAAAGACAATCAATAGCAGGGAATAATATGCTTTATTCATAGTATATTATTTTAATATTGCATGACCTCTTTAGTTTTGTGGCGTTCCATTCGTGAATGTTATTTGCGAGACGGTCTTTGATCTGCCCGAGCGAATCGACGTTCTCTACGGTGTCGGTGATATTCATGGGATTAATGTTCAACAATTTAATTAGCATATAAATGTAATAAAAATGTAATTTTTTTTTTATAAAATTAAGAATTATAATTATTTTTTATTAATTATTTGTAAGATAACTGGCTAATTGTCAGACATGTCCTTGACATAATTGTCTTCGTTTGTCCAGTACAACAACACATTCCAAGAGGGCGAGTACACAATCAAGGACGGGACATTCGAAATGAGAGGGAGGGCGGAGACACTCGCATTCAATGGACGGGCACAGCTCAGCGAGGCGTGGTGGAGCACGCCTGAGGTTGGGGAGGGTGGGAGAGAGAGGAGGAGAAAGAGATAGAGAGAAAGAGAGAGAGAGAAGTAGAGAGAGACGACAGATAGTGCGAGAGAGAGAGAAGAGAAGTGCGGAGAGAGAGAGATCACGGACGACAGCAGACAGAGAGGCCGTAACAACTATGCATAACTAAACGGAGAGAGAAAGAGTGAGAGAGACAGAGAAGAGAGACGAACAAAAAGAGAGCGAGTGAGGAGACAGACTGACTTTTTTTAATTTGTCTCTAGGCGCGTGAGATCCGTGGCACGGAAGCCACACTCTTCCATCCGTTCCTGGACAAGAGCGAGACTCTCTTTACTTACGCTTCCCAGTTGTGTAGGTAGAGGCCAAACATATTGTTCTACTTAAAGGAGCTGTGTACCTTAAAAACTACCGTAATCCTCAAGAAAAGAATAAACAAGACGACAGACGCAAATATGTTGCAAAGTATGATATGTTTTAAGGTCGCGGGACAGAATTTTTAAATACATATTGACTGATAAACAATGAGGAAAGCCTCAATATGTTCTCTTTATACTTTTTTCACTTCATCTCTCGCTTTTGTCTCTCTCTCTCTCTCTCTCGCTTCGTCTAGCACAAGGATGGGCAAAAACCGGCCTGGGCCGACCCCGCCACTCTCCAGGCCGGGCCCGGGCCGGGCCCGGATTTGAAATTCAGATGCGGGCCGGGCCCGGGCCGGGCCTTCTGCCATGCGGGCCGGGCCCTAAAAATCACCAGCGGGCCGGGCCGGGCCGGGCCGCGGGCCGCCCGCGCGCCCGGCCCGGGCCGCCCATCCTTGGTCTAGCACCTCTCTTTACTCCAGATCCATGGCGCTGAAATTCGAGCGTGAAATCGCGTACCGCGGCATGACTCTCTACCGCTTCGTTGCTAGTCCTGAACAAGTCTGTTGATCTTCGCATTGTGCAAAGCATCCTAGCGTTTCTCTATGAATCGTAAATATCCTGCACAAATGAAAACACACACACAAAGATCAAACTCGCTTTTATTTGCAATTTTTATAATAAAGACGCAGGAATTTATTAATATTTCTAATTAATATTTAATTTAATTGAAAAAAATAGTGAATATATGTTTATAAATTAAAGTTTGACACCTCGACGTACGCTGGCGGCGGCTTCTGTTACGAAAACGAGAAGCAGCTCTTTCCGGAGCAAGCGATAAGTTTGAAGAATGGCTGCTATCCGCCTGGAGTCATCCCCGTCTCCAAGTGTCAAAGAAGTAGGAGGAGGAAAGAGAGAGATAAAAGTAGAGAAAATGAGAGAGAAAAGAGAGAGAAAGGGAGAGAGAGAACGAGGGAGAGTTTCGGAGAGAGAGAGAAACTAAAATGTTTGGGAAAAAGAGATAGAGATATGAAAGCATCCAATTATTTCACTTATTTGCACCCTCTTGTTCTCTCTCTCCCTCTCTCTCTCTCTCTCCCTCGCTCAATCTCTCTTCCTTTCTAGACGAACCCCCGGTCGTGATGTCAATGCCCAACTTCAACTTTGCTCCCGACTACGTGCGAAAGTCGATAAAAGGAATGAACGAAACGGATCAAGAGATAGATCGAATCATCGTGGACATTGAACCGATCAGAGAAACTCGAATTTGACGGATGTCCTGGGGAGCGAAAATATCCGCTGAATCCAGTGATAATATTGATTGCACGGAATTTGTCATCACGGATTTTATTTTGGTAACGAATTTTTGTTTCAGACGCTCGGAGCCGTCTTTCGTGCCTATCGACACATGCAAATCAACGTCGAATTCTGGGCTGGCAAGGACATCGATCTGCCGTTAGTATTCACTCTCTCTCTCTCTCCCTATTACTCTCTCGATATCTCTATCTCTATCTCTCTCTCTCTCTCTCTTTCTTCCTCCCTCTCTCTCTCTCTCTCTCTCTCTCTTTCTCTCTCTCTCTCTCCATCAATCTCTATCTTTTATTTTTCGCAAACAAACACACACACTCTCTCTCTCGCTCTTCCTATCCCTAGCTCTCTCTTTCTCTCGCTCTCCTTATCTCTAGCTCTCTCTCTCTCTCTCTCTCTCTCTCTCGCTCTTCCTATTTCTAGCTCTCTTTTTCTCTCTCTCTTTCTCTCTCTCTCTCTTGCTCTCCTTATCTCTCTCGCTCTCTCTCTCTCTCTCTTCAGTGCATTCCACCGAACCCGACGCTCTGCGATCATTCCATTGATGGTCGTCAATGATGACGTTGAGATTGACGATGGGACATTCGATGAGGCTGGTATTTTATATTATTAAAAAATATATATAAGAGAAAGAGAGAGAGAGAGAAAGAGAGAGTGAGAAAGAGAGAGAGAGAGAGAGAGAGAGAGAGAGAGAGGAAAAGAAAGAGTAAGGTAAAGGAGAGAGAGAGTCAGAGACATTAAAAGTTTCTAAATTTTTCTCGAATACTAACTTCTAGATTTGGAATGAACTCGTCGTGACAAGAAGAATCGCCTACGGCGCTGCTTCTTTCCTCTTCGTGCTCGGCTGTTTGCTGGCCGTGTTCACCCTTGTCTTTGGACTGCTAATGGCAAGAATTGGAAGGGAGAGGGAGAGAGAGAGAGAAAGAGGACGAAAAAAGGAGAGCGAGAGAGAGAGAAAAAGAAAAAAGAGAGGAGAGAGGCAGGTAAATAAAGGTAAGCGAGTAGGGGCAGCCGGAAGAGAAAACGAGAGGGGGAGAGAGAGAGAGGGGGAAAGAGAGACAGAGAAAAGTTCAATTCTCACTCTTTCAGCTTTGAAATAATACGACACGTCCAGTTTCTGTCAACACGGCACCGGTTCACTCGAATGTCGTTTCTACGATCCAGTGCCAATGTCTCTGGTGCCTTTGATCTGTCTGACCCTCTCCATTCCAATCTCTCTCTCTCTCTCTCTCTCTCTCTCTCTCTCTTTCTCTCTCACTCTATTTCTGTGTCCTTCTCTTTCTCTCCATTTTCTTCTCTAACCCACTTTCTATCTTATTCTCTGCTCCACGGGTTCTCAAAATTCGTTGTGATATACATATTTACATAAAGAAAAGTTTTGTGCCTTCAAATAATGAATTATCTATTTATATAAGATATTATTTTAAAAAAATACATAATTATACTCCCGTATTGAAGTTCACCATAAGTTTCAGTTCGATCACAGATTTTGCAGATATATTTAACTACGAGTTCATTATAAGATACTATAAATCCATATATAGAATACGCTTGAATTTCATATCTGTTTAATCTTCTTGAGTCATAGATCACGAAGAAGCTGCGAAAAAACCATTTCGGCTAACGCATGCACTTCCATACTTTTCCATCTAATTTCACAAAACACACAAGCATTATAGTCTAAAGTACGTACTATATTTCTAATGTTCCGTCTCCCAACATGAATGCCACAATGGTAGGCCGAGATTTGATCTTTCTGGAGCAAGTCTGGCACATCTTTCTCCTTTTCTTACTATTTTATTTTCGCGTTCAACCTTCACCTTTTTTTTAATGTTAAAAAGTTGCGTTCAACTTTGGCACCGCCTTCTGCCGTGCAACTTCCCCCTCTACGCACCTCATGGGAGGTGCCGTGAGTATCGTCCTCGCAGAAGTAAAAGTTTATGGTAGTGTTTCGGTTTTCTGAAAGCAGCATTTTTTTACATCAAACTTTTTGACATGAATATTTATATGATTCTTTCGAATATACCTATGTACATACATATATACATAAATTCATGTAATGGGAAAAGCCCACTACCGTTTATATATTTCAACTTCAAATACCTTGTTAGTTCGCAATTTGAACCATAAAATAATAAATATACAGCTGAATATTCAAACATCGTTGAATTTTTTTAAAGATAAATATACATAGTTCGCATGTACTTTTCGCATTGGCAAGCCGATAGACAATTTAGTATAATGACTAAAGTAGTTTGGGAAAGAATAAGAGCAGCATTCATCATTTCCATTTGCTGCTGCCGCCGCGAGAGGTTGCCCCTCGGGATGATTCGCCTACTCCCGCTTCTTGTGCTGACCTTGTGGTGTCTTTTTTAGAAAATAAATTGTTTATTAAACAGAAAATATTTTTGGCATTTTCATTTAATTCTTAAGAAGTGTTCAATCGCGCATGAATTTTGCTACTCTTCTTTGAAGGAATATTATTATTTAAAATATTTTATTAAGGTAATTACCTTTAAAAAGCATAATTGAGTGGCCTCTCCTATGGCTCGATTCGATGCAAGACTGGGAGTGGTGATAAGAGCTGGACTACCGGATGCAACTCATGCGGTATCCGCGTCAATTTCAAGAATGTTAGGAGATAATTAATTCAGAACAGATTCCAATAGCAATATGCGCTTTAGCACAGGAGAAGCTAATGATGCTATTTATTTTTTGAGAGCATCTAAGAGTAGAATAAATGCCAAAAGGATGAAAATATTTGCAATATGATAAAATGTTTATATTTAGGACGATCTTGACATGGACTACACCACAAGTAAAGATTACGAGTGTTTGACGCGCTCAATGCTTAAGACTTATACCTGCGAGAAGCTGAATACGCGTCGCTGGAAGTATTATCCCAATTTTAAGGAACCATATATCTAATATATATATATATATATATATATATATATATAATAATAATCAGATTCAATTTTGTACGCCCCGCGAATTAGTATGTCAGAATAAGAGTGCTTACTCCTGTAATTCATTATTTATCGGTGATCGTCTTATTTGACAAAGCAAATTAAAAGCATAAAAAGTAAACGAATCTAACAAATCTCTGAGGTGCGAGTGCGGCCTAGACGAATGCAACGATAACAAAGAACACGTCCAGTATTTTATTCGTCATGTTAGCGGATTTGAAATGGCAATTTTTGCTCATGTCATTTTACGAACTACATGAACGAATAAAATTGAATTGTATTTTTAGAATGATTAAAAATCAAATTTAAAAATAAATTAAAAATTTAGGCAACCACCTTCCAAATGTTGGCATGGATTATCCCTGGCGTCATCGGCCTTCTCATTCTCATCTGCATCATAGTCTGCTGTGTGTTTCTCTGCTACCGAAGCAGGCCCGTGGCTCCGCCCATTGTGTACGCTCCGCCCCCTGCGTACGCTCCGCCCCCTCCAGCGTACTAGACTCCGCCTTCCCGGTCACAAGCCTCTCTGTCCCTCTCCCACTCTCTAGCTCTTCCCTTAGGACACTGCCCTGATGGAATGCGAACAGCGAATAAAGTGAGCTGAGATTTTGTAAAAGAGACGAATCGCAGAATGTAAATGATAAGAGGCAAATGAAGTATGAAAGAAGTTCGAAATTGCTTCTTATCCGATTGTGAAATTGTTCGCTTTCGCGATCGACAACGATAATACCGATAATGTCTACAAATGGGAAAATAAACGTGGCTCCGAATTTATTTCCGGTAAATTATCTTGACATTAATGAGCGTACACACACAATGTTGATTGACTCATCATTCTCCGACAGAAGACCTTGGCTACGCGATTCCGATCGAGTATTTGGAGCAGACGAAGGCAGCGTGCGGAGAGCAATACGCACAGCCCATCCAGCAGTTGTGGAGTACATGCTAGCCTTCAAAGACCCTTTAACCCCTTTAGTTAGCAGCAAAGCAACAAAGTTTGCTCCGCATTATCATCTCTGCCAAATATGTCTGTCTTTAGATGATGGCGAATTTCACACACTATTGGGAAATCCAGTATGGTGCACCGGTGAATGTGCTTGGTGTCGCGATGACTGCACCGGTTTGCGGCGCGACCAAGTTCTTCTTTTTTTAAAAAGTTTTTAAAAAAGTAAAAAAGTAAGTTCGCTGTTTTCTACCTTTCTTACAATTCAAAGTAAGCTAGTGAAACCCGGCTTAATCCATGTATTCTTGGTAAATGTTTGGTCATTACAGACGCAGCATACTGCACCAGATGATGGCGAATTTCACACACTATTGGGAAATCCAGTATGGTGCACCGGTGAATGTGCTTGGTGTCGCGATGACTGCACCGGTTTGCGGCGCGACCAAGTGCTTCTTTTTTAAAAAAGTTTTTAAAAAAGTAAAAAAGTAAGTTCGCTGTTTTCTACCTTTCTTACAATTCAAAGTAAGCTAGTGAAACCCGGCTTAATCCATGTATTCTTGGTAAATGTTTGGTCATTACAGACGCAGCATACTGCACCAGCGACCAGCATTGCATGGTTGGAAATCGCACCTATTAGCGCATGTACCCATTCAGAAGAGAGCCGGCGTTTTGCCTCTGGCCGAACCCATAATATTTCCTCGACTCAAGATGAGACGTGTCCATTGTTGAATTCATGTCATGAACAACCCAATTTGATGAAAATAAATTGAGCGACTTTTGAATTTCGAAGGAATACGATTGCCCGTTGATCTACATTTTTCGGCCGACCCGTTCCGCTGTTTTCGGGCCCATGATGTATTTTTATAAACAAACATCCTAAGCCCGGAGGTATGTGCATTATAATATATACATGTAGAAGGGGACAACACGGCAGCGGCAAACAAAGAGAGAGAGAGACTCGTACGTAGTAAAAAGGGAGACGTTTCATGCTTGAAAAAAATTCTTGTACCAACGTCTATAAAACAATTAAAGTTGGAAATTTTAGCATTTTTCTCTTTCTGTTGTTCAGATCAAAATCCTGGCTGTTATAGCGTAAATTTTCGTTGCTATATCTCAACAAAGTGCGGCGCAGTGACCTCAAACGTGCATCCAACTCGCCTCCCTGGGCGGCGAGCCCCATAATTCAAGCCTTCATTGCAAGCGAATAAGGCATTTTCCGACTTCCAGACCATCTCCGATTCTTCGTATGAGAAAGCATCGGTAAGGAAGGAAATTTTGAACGAAATTCATGCAGGTCGATCTTGGCTATGCCCGCGGCCTTTTTGATTCTCTCGCAAATCTCGTCATATGAAAACCTGCTTATTTTATGTATTTTTTGAAAATCTTTGGTTCTTACAGATATGCATAAGTTTCTAAAGCTGACATGATCGGCTGCTACGAGGCGTGCCTTATGGCTTCATTTCACAAAACCTAACGCTCCGCGATCATTCCATTCTTGGTCGACAATGATGGCGCTGAGATTGACGATGGGACATTTGCTGGCATTTTATATTGTTTATAAAATATTATAAAATCTTGGTCACAGATAAGAAAATCTTTTAGAAAACTGCTTTTGTGGCGCTGAGAAAAAAAGATAACGTGAATGAAAGTCAAAGAGTAAGAGAGAGAGAGATAGAAATGGAGAAGAAGAAAGAGAAAGAGAACAAGAAATGCAGAGAGAGCGAGAGAGAGAGAGAGAGAAAATAGAGAGAAAAAAGAGATATAACTAGTGATTAAACTTTTTTCCTCAAATATTAACATCTAGATTTGGACGCTGCCACTTTCCTGTTCACTTTCGGCTGTTTTCTGGCCGTGTTCACATTCGTCTTCTTTCTCTGACCCACGGTTTATCAAAATTCACGGATACGTAGATGAGATTGTAAAAAAATTTTTATCTTGACATATTCAAATATCTTTTATATCAGGTATTATAGGAAAAGATAGTACATTCTCGTACTCCGCAATAAGACGCTCACCATCTGTTTCACTTCGATCAGAGAGTTTGCAGATACATATATTTTACAGCAAGATAATTACAAGAAACTATAATATATTGGATATATTGAATAAATTTGTATACGCTTGAATTTACTTTCTGGTTAAATGCTCATTTTATAAATGGTCGGGATCAAGATATGAGAATATGTCATCGGGATTAGAGCGACTTGTGCATGGGATTAGACGGTATTCAACACAGATACGACTCGACCTGAAATTGCTTATGTGATAATGAAATTGACAGAGTGAGAGAGAGAGGGAGAAAGAGAGAGAGACAGAAAGAGAGAGAGACAGAGAGAAAACAAATTCATGCTGACTTTCTAGTAGATGATAATGGGGCCGACGGGAGGGTAGAAGCCGTCGTCGTTAGTCGTCAAACTGCAAGGAGAAATTACTCTTGTTTCGACCATGAAAAGAGGGGCTCTCCTGTGGCACCACCAAACTTGAGCCAATGAACAGAGGACGCTTTCAAAGGGTGGCTCCCTCGAAACGAACCTGTAGATGAACAAGGTCATCGCGGGCAGCACAGACGCATGCAGAATGCATACAATGAAGGTGCCCAGTGAGATGTTGTACGTCTTGTCCGACGTCAGGTTGATGACCCAGATGATCTAAAAGAAGGAAAAATGTAACGTTAGAAATTGACACAACATTTTTATTATAATTTTATGGTAGAACCGCAGAGACGTCTCTTGTGATGAGACGACATAACAACGCTCATTTTCTCAGCATCAGCAAATTTGGCGAGGGAAACATATCGATTGTCATAGAAACGACCACTTTCGTTAGCCACGCCCAATTCAGATAAGCCACGCCCAACTCGCATAAGCCCCGCCCATCTCTTATAAGTCACGCCCCCCTATCGACTAACGCCATAGACACCGTTGATGCCGAATACGAGCACAAGTGCGAGGGGCACATTGCCCCACCTGTGAAGGACCTCCCGTCTGAAGAGCCAGAGAATCGCCATGACATGGAAGAAAATGAGGCAGAGATCTGAAAAGGATTTCGGAGTTTATAAAACGTTTGTTTAAAAAATATATTTTTTTGAGTAAAAAAGAAAACATTTTTGACTATTACATTGATCGACTGGAAACGTGCGTTCAAAAGGATCGGAAGGATTCTTCTAAGAAACTTGTTTATTTATTAATTTATCCTGCCAAGCAATAGAAATGAGAACTCGAACTGGCCATGGAACGTCGTCCACGAACTCGCCCAGACGGGCAACGGTGCGAGCCACACGAAAATTATCTCGATCACATTGAGGAATATCTCGAGCAAGGCGAGGAACCCGCAGCATCCGCGGCGGGGGGTAGCAGCCGGCCATGGAGAGAGTGAGAAAGAAAGAGAGAGAGAGGGAGGAAGAGTCGACCGACTACTGTCAGGTGCGAACTAGTGAATGACATGCTCGTCCACTGAGTTTCAACCTTTTCGAATGAGAGTCCAACATCAGTTTGTCTGCACTTGCATGAAGAACGTGACAGAAGTTAAAAAAAATATGCATTTAACATTGAATGCTAAACTCTTTTGAATGACATTTCGGAATATTTCCAGATAAATTTTCCCTATCATTTCAGACTAAGTAAAGCCTACAACACGTCCCAATGGTTGAGCAGATGAGTAAGAGGGAGAACCTGTTCCAAGTTTCCACTTTAGATCGACTAAATCTTATTGAATACCGGGTCCACTTGATCCCTAGATTAATAGCACGGCTGTTTGATTCATCGTTCGATAAGAAGCTGTGACCCTGTAGAATAAGTCTTGAAGGGCTGAAATTCGATGGTAGGCAAATGGCAGAGAATATAAGAGTTGTAGTGAAAGCCAGGCTGAACTTTGTGTGGGGAAACCATTGGCCAGAGAGAGAGGGCTAGAGAGAAAGAGAGAGAGAGAGACGAATGAGAGAGAGAGGGGTGAGAGAGAGAGAATCGGGAAAAGGTGGTGCTGAAGGCGCGACTTCTGTCTAGGCCAAGTGCGAAGAGAGCTTCGCGAAAGGAGCACTCTGTACTTTTGGCAAGATGAAAAAATATGATAAAAATTGCACGCTTGTGGAGACTTGGACGGCTGTCCATGGCGGCCTGCTTCCTCTCTCTTCGATCGGGGAAGATGAGAACGGACCGGTTCGGCGAGATCAGAAGCTGCAAAAGAATGTTTAAATAAATAATAAATAAGCAGACCAGTCCAGTCAAGAATCGCGCCACGGACACGAAGATCTGTGATTCTCGACTGTCATCGTTGGACATTTCAATTACAATATACCATTATTTAAGGAATTTAATGAAAGACAATAGTTATCTTCATATTTAATGCGGAAAATTCAGGGAAGGCCGAACGACTTGGTCAAGTCGAGCGAAGCACTCGATGTCTTCTCGTAGAGCGGCGAGGTGTCGAGAACATTTTTCTCGCTTATCTATCTGCAGAATAATTTTAAACCAAAATTTTTCTATATCAGGACTTCACGCTGCTTTCAAACATATGACACCTATGTATATACTGAAGGCAAGCGTTAGTGTGTCATTATCGTCTTATTACTTCGAAAGATGCAGACGGCAAAAGTTCCAGGAAAAGGTAGGTCTTTATGGGTTAGTTCACGCTTTCTGATTTAAAGCCAAACATGTTCAATTTTAGAGATGCATTACATACAGACGCTTTTTGATGCTCTCTTTTTTTATGAATGAAAAAGAGAGACGTCGTAAATGGAGCTGGCCTGATCCGATTTACGTTGTTCGTATGGATACAAATGTATGTTCATGTGTATGTATGTATTCATCGGTGTCAAGTAGAATTACTTATCGCTCATTTTGTATGTAACAAATTAAAACACTCGCTAAACGATTTTCGGCTAGACGTACATACATATGTACATACATATGAATGTAGTTTTGTTGTGTTGAGTACAAAACGAAGCAAATCGAGATGGAAGCATATTGTAAGCATTGTATAGTCAAGATGATGAAGTCATGGCAGCTGCGTTTACTGGAGTACTCGTTTGTAGGCGGCTCCTGAGATGCTAAGAAAGTTGACATTACCTAGCATTCAGCTTACTTGAAAAGAAAATACTTTCTTGTAAAAACATGGAGCAATTTGTGCAAGGCCACAATTAGAGAGCAATGTCCACTCATACATCTTCCTCTTCATTACTCACTTCTTCTCTTCTCGAGAACAAGTCCACATTTACTGCTCTTCTGCTCATTAACGTTCTTGTCCCGAGTTGCAAATGTCGAAAGTTCGTATTTGTCATCAATGTCGGAAATAGCGCGCGTTCAACGTTCATTTGACACTAACGAAGAAGATGCGACTCGAATCGTCGATCTCTGCTGTCTTTCTTTTTCTCGCGAGCTCCCTCAGTTTGATAGGTTTAAACATTACATAGTTATTTTGTTTATATATATTTTTTTAATGTAATTTCTTTTTTTTACAATAGCCTTATAAGATGTTTTCAACCTAACAATAAGAACGTACATGAAAAGCAATCGTGACAGGCGTCCTCCTGAATGCCGTGGCCGTGGTGGCCATTGGACTTCGAACACCGAAAACCTTTCGTCCCTTCGCAGTTCTCCTCTTCGCCATGAGCATTTCCGATCTCGCGACTTCCATTCTTTCCGGGTCCATTCAGCCTAGGTAGTCAATATTTGTAATAATGGGTGAAGCTTTAACAGAGTACGCATTCATTTCATTATGTATAAAGAGTCATTGCGACAAGTCGGGTCACTGTGCTGGCTGGCTATGGCCCTTTCTTGCACTTCTTCTCTGCCGCCGCCTGCTTCTTTGCCTACTCTCTGCTCTGCTCTGTCTTCGTGAACTCTCTCACCATTCTGTCGCTCTCCTTTGGCTACCGTCTCTACGTCCTCCATCGTCCAGCCCCGACACTAGAATTTAATTCATTTACAATTTATTCCCTTTGCATCAAATTGCCCCCCCCCTTTAAATATATATTGTTAACGTAGAATTTTTTCAGGCTTATTTCGCTTTCGAAGCAAATCTCGGTCCAGCAATTGCGAAAGCTGTCGTTGCAAAGGAGTACCCTCATTATTGCATTCCAGACAACATTTTCTATGGTTTGTGTTCTTCTTGTAACGCTACATTAAAGCTGACGAACCATATTTAAATTGCAAGATTAAAACTGAACTGACGTATTTAGTAATATAAGCGCTTGCTTAACTCGAATAACATGGGAATCATTTTTTTTCTCGTCAAGTAACCCAAGTGCCACGCAATGTCAACCTTCCTATCATCTCAGGAGCCATCAACAAGACGAGTACTCCCGTACTCGCAGCCCTTGCATACATGGCTGGCGCGCCCGTTCCCCTCAAGTTAACACTGGTTAAATTTTTTTTCTGAACGATCACAGACTTTAAAGAAAACATTAAAGAGTATGCTCAATAATTAGGCCTCGCAGACAAGCTCCATGAGATGTTTTTTTTAAATTAGTATAATTTGAGCCTTTCCATCTTCATCGCCCGCCGCCAAACCCTTCGCTGCCTGAGCGTGGCACAGCCGGCTGCCATGAGTGCGAGGACAAGAGCAGTTCAGCTCATACAGGTGATTGCTGTGTGATTAATATATAAACAACCTAAGTAAAGTAAAGTATATACATTCCTACTACTTGTTTACTTGATAAGATGCAAAAACTAGCATGAAAATCTAAGAGTCTGTGAAGCTGTTAATTCTAGGCCCTCACAGTGCATGCCCTCACGCCAGTGCTCTTTCTTCTCAGTGCTTTCATCATTCTGCTCATGGTTTTTGGCATCGCTAACAATCCACTCCTAGAATTTTCTTATTATCAGGTACGTATACTTTTTTTGTCGCAGTAAGAAGAAACATTACAAAATCACACGCAAGCACGGAACTTAAGGTTGCCGACTTGATTCCAGTAATCAATCGAGAGTGAGAAAACATTCGTATTTTCATACTCTGTTTATAATAATAGTAATTTGATGTTCTATTGCTTTGCAGAATGGTCAAGAATATCGTGCTTTGCCGTTCCAGCAAAGTGAGGCCAGCAGGGATGTCGACTTCTTACAGCCTTCGCAAGAAATCAACAAACAATTCTCACGGGAAATACTAATTTCAATCGTAGAACTTTAGGGCTCGTTAAAGTTCTAACGACAAGAATAAAAGTTTAGTGAAACGAAAATTTGCACTGATACAATGCTCTTGTTGAATCCTTTGCATACGAGTATCGAGTGCCACTTTAAACAGAGAGTAGTACCTTGATAACCTATTTTTGTTTTCACAAAGTTGCCAATTCTGTTTGTAGACACTAAAAAAGATAAATTCTTTAGATCTCAACGTAATTGAAGTTCACTAAATAGAGACCGAAACGATTCTCGCGCAACACGGTGATGAGTGATTTTGACATCCAGAGCGTGTCATAAGGAAAATAAAGTGAATGTAATTCCCATTCGATTAACAGTGGACTGAAATTAACAATGGGACAACGCTCACGTGAAGTCGATTCCAGGCCAGGGTACATCACACTTTTTAATATGCATAAAAAAATTTTAAGTGAAAATTATTTTTTAAACCGCGTTTATTTAAAAAAAAATTAATTCATTTTATTTTTATGAACATATATATTTTTTAAAGTTCTATTTAAATTGATTAATAATATTTTACAGGCGAACGAGACGCGACTGCTTCTAGAGAACGACGTGGACCTCATGGGCGTGCCGATAGAGAGGCTGGCCAACTCGAGCACGAGAACGCGTGGTGGAACTTCATTTTAGGTTAGGAGAGAGAGAGAGTGAGAGAGAGAGATAGAAAGTGAGTGAGAGAGTGAGAGACGAGAGGGAGAGGTTAAGAGGAGGGAGAGAGAGAAGAGAGAGAGAGAGAGAGAAGAGGGAAGAGAAAGAGAGAGAGAGAGAGAGAGAGGGGAAAGAAGAGAGAAGTTGAAAAAGCATATAATGAAACTCCAGAAAAAAATTTTAGGTGAACACCTGAAGAAACAAATGATTAGCACATGATTATTTAGATATTTCTCATCATATTGTCTCCAGCTGCATTGCTGACGAAATTCAAATGAAGCATCCTCCATGCTTCCTAAAGTCGCATAAATTACTTTACTTTTTCCTATTCCTAGGCAGATGATTCTTCCGTCGCTCTCCTATCACTTCCTCTGATTGCCAGGCCGCCGAGTGGTCGGCTCTTTCCTCGCTCTCCTCTCCTCTTGTCCCATGCTTCTGTTTCGAAAGCTCGTTGCCTTTCTGGCCATCCTCGCATTTGTCCATCTTCTTCTCAACGTTTCTGCCACCGAAGCTCTCCCCCACAGCAAAAGGAATGCAGACAAAATTAAGGTTTTTAGTTATGGTACCAAATTTATTTTGTACTTTCGGATCATTTAGCAGCTTCTTCGTTATTTAGTTTTATCCATTGCTTCGTGACTGACCCTTGCATCAATTACTAGGTGTACTGCACGAGCTGGAAGGCGCCGGGGAACAACATTACAATGGAGTGCACTAGGGGTGCCAAGCTTTTTTGTGCACACTTTGTCACTTCAGACGTTATTGATGACAAGGGTTGCCTCTATGGACAGGGGTACGAGCTCGGATGTTATATAAATCAGTTGTCGTATTTCCAACGAGAGATGCTTTTAGCATCTATGTATGTCCATACATTTATTTCAAATTTGAGTGTTCTGTTGATTTGATGTCGGGAAACAACATATCGTTGTATATGCTTGGGTGGATTCTCTTTTCAAATGGTAGAAAATACTCCAACTTAAGGCTGGCGGAATGGAATAGTCAAAGATGCGGGCTGCATTTGTGGGAGTGAAGAGTCAGATTGTCCAGTCGTCATTGGTGAAGGAGCAGTGGCAAGGCTGCAGTCGGCGACTGAAGGAGACATCCACAGGAACATGACCAACCAAAAAAACATCACTTTCGATGAGGTTCGTCGAAAATGAAAGGCCCAAGTTGCTAAAAAAAGAAATCGCGTCATTGCAGATGAAAGCGCTTCTGGAGTCTCCGCAGACGAAAACTGAACTGTCTACATCCGGTGTGTTTATATGCTTTAATTAATTAATTAATAATTATGCTTTAATTAATAATTTGTCCAAAGACACGCGAAGAAATTGAATAGTAAATTGCATTCAAGCTATTCCCAAGGTGGAAACACCAACCATAGAAGGGTTCACTTAACACCTAAAGAGTAACAGTTTGAAAAGTGAAGTAGAAATGGGTTGGAAGGCTTAAAGGAGAATTTCGAATTTTCAGGTCGCAGTCAACATGAAAACTTTACGTCGGCCTCGCCAATTTCAGAATCCGCCCCAACTGAATCAGCGACAGAGTTAATATTTTAATTTTAGTGAATATAGAAAAAGTTAAATAAATCTTTTAATTTTTTTTATCTTTCTGCGCTGCCAATGACCAGTGACTTGACCGAATGGATTAATGTGGTTAGAGATTTGTAATGTTCTTTTTGAAGTGATTCACAGGCAGCTCGAGCATACTATTGTTTATTTTTTTGTTATCGCTAAAGAAGCCTGCAATGTATGTAGCTCCTTTTGATTTAATGATTATAAAAGAAAACATAGTTACACATTCTACTGCAGAATGAGTAGCTGCAATTTTTTGACTTATTTTATGACACGTCTTCAGGGCATCCGGATCGCAGTGCCTCTCTTCGTCTTCACCGTGCTCTTTTCGCTGGCTGTAATCGCCGTTCTTGTCTGCGAAATCGTCAAGAAAATCATACGATAATGTCCCTTGCCATAAAACGAATTTTCTACAATGACTTATCACAGCATATAAAGACGAGTATGTTTTTCATAGACAGCTAAAAAGACGTATTAACAGACGAACAGATTTTGCAAGCCTCACACTCTTCTTCTTCTTTCGTCCTCATTTTACACTTTCTCTGAACCGCCATTCTTATGTATCTCTCAGCTGTTTACACTCTATATCGTTTCCTAACTCATATCCTTATCTTTCTCCCGTTATCTCTACCATTTTATCTCTCTCTCTCTCTCTCTCTCTGTCTGTCTCCCTCTTTCTCTCTCGGCCTAGGTCCACTTTTTCACTTGCTGTGCAACAACTAATGCGGAATGATGTGGACTCTCCACAACAAAAATTGAACAAGTAGAATAATATATAAATACATCGAAAGGAAGAGAGAGAGAGAGAGAGAGAGAGAGAGAGGAGAGAGAGGAGAGAGAGAGAGAGCGCAGGAAAGGGAAAGAAGGAGAGAACATGAGAAGTCGATAGACAGAACTCATCACTACCAGGAAGAGAACATGCGCAATTTCTCTTTACTTCAAACTTCCGCAATTCCGGCCCAAATCTAACACTTTCTCAAGGAACGATGACTCTGACAGAACAACAATAACATCCGGGAGGAGTTGGACAGTCGCCTGGGGCTCGAGACGGGAAGAAATGCCAGAACATCGTTGCGAAGTCGCTCAGGACTTTGCAAGGAAGTATTAGAATTGCCATTTTCTGTTGTTATTTGTATGATATTGACTGTGGAAGTAGGAGACGGTTGTTATATTTGCTATGCAAGGTTTACTTACTGTGAATGTTTGGAGATAAAAAAATTTCTTGCTTGGATGGGCATATTTTTATATGATGCTTGAGACAGTTAAAAGATATTTTTCCAGCTTAAAAATGTATGTACATATTTATCGAAGAAAAAATTGAATTCCGAGTTTTTATCTTAAAATCTCTCTCTGATCGGTAGTGAAACTCAGAATTTCAATGGGAAAGTGTGGATTTCTTTTAGTAATTGCCTTTAAATAGATATTTGAATATATGAAGAAGCAACCATTTATTTGGATATCATCTTCGTAGCCGTTGACCAGGGAAAGAGAGACAAAGAGAGAGAGAGAGAGAGAGAGAGAGAGAGAGAGGGAGAGAGAGAGAGGGGAGAAAGAATAAATGTTGAGCTTGAACAGCGCGCCAGTGCGAATTGCGAAAGAGAGTTTTCCTGCTGAAATTAAGCTATCCCTATCTTTCCACTTGAAATAGTGTTTGTAAAAAAATTATTTAATTATTCGTAGAAAATGGACTGCAATTAGGTATATAAAACGGTCCGTAGTAATTGAAGAAATATCTATTATAAGTAACTATCAATAGCATTAAACTCAATGGAAATTAGTTATACGTAAATTAATAGCGAAATAAGTAAAATATTACGTTTAAGTTAAGAAAAAAACGCTGAAGGACTTTTCCAATAGCTGTGCCTTATTTCCTTGCTGACATTCCTGACGCGTTGCTTCCCATTCCGCATTCTTGAATCGGCAATGGAGATTAGAATAGGACGAAGAGATTTCTTGTTTTTGTTGCATTTTAATACGAAATTTGTAAAATGAATTTTTTAAAATTATTACCATGCTTCTTGTAGTCCCTATCGATAGGAATTTGACTTTATTCAGGCTGTTTGTATTTAAGATTAAGGATTTTAAAGTAAAGTATTTTTTTCTCTTTTAGAAACGATGCTATCGCGCGCGTCCGTGGTCTCCCTGGTGGTGGCGCTCTCCTTCGGCGTCTTGTTCACGGTGACCGGCGTCCTCGCTCTCACCCAGCTACCCAAGTACATCGACAACCATCTGATAAAGGTTTCAAGTTATCAAATTTGTTTTTGGTCCTCCTAAAGCTGTATTCTTCCAAGGATGCTAGAAGATTGGGAATATGTTCTTTGTTTCAAGACACTTTCATGATGTTTTTATTACTTTGTATGCAAAGAATATTGTTTTTCATCGCCACACAGGAGATGCAGCGCGTCTGTGTAAGATTTTTTTTTTGCGAAATAGAAAAGTCTGTATGTTCT
The DNA here is from genome assembly GCA_945643635.1 of Allodiplogaster sudhausi. Taxonomy (NCBI): domain Eukaryota; kingdom Metazoa; phylum Nematoda; class Chromadorea; order Rhabditida; family Diplogasteridae; genus Allodiplogaster; species Allodiplogaster sudhausi. The sequence continues at coordinate 1,562,707 of CALZFC010000274.1, read as the reverse complement.
CCCTCTCTCTCTCTCTCCCTCCCTCCCTCTCTCTTTCTCTCTCTCTCTCTTTCTCTTTCTATCAACATTCCATCTACCTACATATAAGGCAGTGCTTGTCCAATGCAATGCGCTTCAATTGCCACAAAGCGGTAGATTGAGTCTATTCAAGGCCATAATTGTTAATGTATTGTATTATTATTTAAATATGAGAAAAAATTGGACAAGTTGCGCATTGGAGAGCTGATCATTTTGATAGAGAGAAGGAGCGGGTAAGAGAGAGAGAGAGAGAGAGAGAGAGAGAGAGAGTGAGTGAGTGAGAGAGAGAGTGAGAGAGAGGGAGAGAGAGATGGTCTTCTAACCTCAAGCAAAGCCAGCAGTAGCGAGCCCATCTTCATCCAAGGTAGTTGTTGAGGAAGGAGTAATCGTACTGTATGCATGCAAGAACCGCGACACAAAGAAAGCGTTAGGTAAATTAGAAAAAAAATCGTTTGAGCTTACTCTTCAAATACATGAAAAAAAAATTTTCCAACGTTCCCTCCCCCCAACTCGATTCTTTTCTCTTTCTCTCTCTCTCTCTCCCTTTCTCTCTCGCTCTCTTCCCAACGCACAACATTTAAGTTTGTTTGCCTGGAAACGCGATCTTTTATGTTCTTCTCTCTCTCCCTCTCCCTCTCTCTTTCTCTCTCTCCCTCTCTCTCTCTCTCTCTCTCTCTCTACTACCACTAACAGTATTAAATGTACTTATCTGATCTGCTGCTCCTCTGTTCTTTTGCTGGCGCGCGTTGTCGTTGTTTGTCGGAATCCGTTCGGTAAAGAAGGAAAGAAGGCAAGTCCGATGAGTGCCTCATGCATTATACTGGCTAGGTAAATGACATTGCGGGAAGGGAGAGGGGAGAGAGAGGAGAGAGAGAGAAAAATATGTGGAAGAGAGGGGCAGAGAAAGAGACAGCGAGATGGAATGATTTTTAAGGAAGATGTGCTGGGTGAGGAGGACGTGAACGGCACTCTCGTGCCGAATCCAACAACGGCCAAGTGGCTCGTTCCGCCCTACGAAATGAGACTCCACATCTGGATGTATTCTGTGGAGAATGAGAAGGTGCGGGGGAGGGGAGAAGTATACGGTAGAATAGAAAGAAAGGGTACTTTAGAGAGAATCGTACCGTAGGCGTAGAGCATAATTGCGAAGATTTTTAGAGTTTAAAAAAAAACATTTTTTTGCAGCAATTAAGAAGATTTTTTGCTGTTGATGTTGAAGAACAAAAAAGACGCAAACTCTATTGCATTAGTACCTGCAAGGAGGAAAGGCACGCCTCGCGCAGAAAGGACCTTATGTTTTTGTGTAAGTGTTTTCCTTTTTTAATACTTACATTTTCTCTGTCCTTTTCGCGTTGAGCTCACCAATATGCTAATAAGTTAGATTATTGTGAGCATTTTGTTATATTTTGAAACGGCCAAAAATATCTATCCTTAAAAAAGAATACATATATTTTTTTTTTAATTAGAAGCTGTCATGATTTATTAGGTCTGCCTGCTATCGTATTAAATGCTGAAAAATATAAATGAATAGCGAAATTAAAAAATGTTGTTACTAATTTAAAAAGCTTTCAGGGAGCGGCAAAACAAAACCTTCCACAAGTTTGTGGAGAACGGCACGCGCGTCCTGTACAGAAATAGGCGCAGCTATTTCTTCAGCAAGAATCTCTCGTGTCGGGACTGCAGCCTCCAAGATCAAGTCACGATTCCCAACGTCGTGTTCCAGGTATTTCTACGCCCACACTTCAACTTTATTTTTTTTTTCATTCCTGTTGTCTTCTTGTGCAAAACGAACATTAAAAAAACTCTTTAATTCAATTGTTTTTTTTTTTAATATTTGTATATGTATTTAAAGGAAATTCTGGGATAATATGTTCTTGAACCAAGTTCACGAGGCGTCAAGCATTCTTATTCGATTACTGTTTAACTATTCAAAGAAATGAATTAATGTAAAACAAAATAAATTGTCTACTTGTTTTCTTGCAGAAATTGATCGATATAGCAGAGAAGGGTCCGGTGTATCGATTCGCAATCCAGAGTGCAATAACCGCAATCGGCCGTGAATCACCGTTTTCCACGGTTACAGTAAGTGATTTTGATGAAGCATTTATATAAGGATGCTTCTATTTTGTATTGTAAGGACTTCGTTGGTGTATTAGCGAACAAATATTACCTATATTATTAGGTTTTTATTTAAAATAGAAGGTTTCTTCCTGGAAAAATTACTTACTTTTGTATATATTTCCGCCTGAAAAGCAGGGCACTGGAGTGGTTTTTATAATGTATACATTTTCCTTTTTACTTTTAATTGTCTAATTATCACACTTTGCAGGTGGGAGAGGCCCTTTTCGAGGGCTTCGAAGAACCGCTGGTCAACGCGGTCTGCAATCACTGGCTGATTAAGCCGATCTGCAAGAGTCTCGACATCCCGGATAAAATCGGATTCTTCACCACGGTTAACAAGACTTTTCGACATGTTTGATATTTTGCTTCAACTGAATGTTTTTTTTTCAACTAGAATTTTCTTTGACGAATTATGTCTTAAGCCTAGAAAAGAAATACACTGATGCTTAATATTCTTTCTGGCTCCAGCTAAAGAGAAATTTAAGAAAGAGAAAAGAAATATGTTGAAGAATAAGTTGAAATTGAAGGCATTCATTTTTTTTTACTTTTAAGCAAAATCAAACGAATGACGGAATCTAGGAAGTTGGAACGGGCGCAGAGAACTCGGAAAACCTGGGACTTGTTAGTTTTGTTTTATTCTTTTTTTCGGCAAATATTTTTCCAATTGTTTCTTTTCAACCGACATAACTACTATTTATTTAAAATCTATTATCAGTTTCAAGAAGCAAGGACATATTTCTTTCAAAGGCACAGGTAAGATTGCCTGCTGATATTGTCCAACTCTAATTGTGAGCCATAGCAACAACAGTCAAGATATATATTTTTTAACCAAATATGCCTGTCGGATTCTATTTGTTAATATTTTAAAGTAAAAACATTATTATTAATATGATATTATGAAACGGTTTACGTAATTGTTCAGTTTTTCCGTATGTTCCCCAAGGTGTACACGTGGAATGGGAAGAAGTCGCTGCCCGAGACGTGGTGGACTTCCCCGTACGCGAGAATGATCAACGGCACGGATGGCCAAATGTTCCCGCCCCTCCTACGCAAAGAGGAGCCACTTGTGGTCTTCGATATATCTCTCTTTCCCTCTCTCTCTCCCTCTCACCCATCCTCTCTCTCTCTCTCTCTCTCTCTCTCTCTTTCCCTCTCTCTCCTTCTCTTGCCGGTATTATTGCCGGTATTATTTATTAAGTAAAAAAATGAAAAAAATATGTATATACTTAAAAATATGTATAAGAGAACAAAGTATGCTTAAAACGCCTCTCCAGCTCGATCTCGATGTCGTACACGGGCGACGTGGAGTTCGAGGGCGTGCCTTCGTGGAGATTCGCCGTTCCTCCAGAGGCCAATGACCCGGCCCGGCCGGACAATCGCATCTTCTGCCACGTCAACACCACGCCCGCCTTCTTCAACGACTCCAAAGTGCAGATACGTCAGTGGTTTCTCTCTCTCTCTCTCTCTCTCTCTCTCTCTCTCTCTATTTCTCTCTCTTTTTCTCTCTCTCTCGCCCACCCACCCTCTCTCTCTCTCTCTCTCTTTCCCTCTCTCTCTCTCCCTCTCACCCATCCTCTCTCTCTCTCTCTCTCTCTCTCTCTCTTTCCCTCTCTCTCCTTCTCGCCCACCCTCTCTCCCTCTCTCGCTCTCTCTCTCTCTCTCTCTCTCTCTCGCGCGCGCGATCAGAAGCGTAATGTCATTAACATAAATTTAAATATTGTCATAACTTTAATGATATTGATACAATTCTTGTGTAATCACATTATGTAGTGATGAGTGTTTTTATAAACCTGCCGCGCCCGCAATCTTAGCAAAGATGAACGACAGCTGCATCACCAAAAGTTGAACGCTGAAGAGAAAGATCGACGAACTTCGCTATGCTTAAGCACAGAAGATCGTCCATCCAAAAACAAGCGTTCAACTCCAGTGCAAGCGAAAAAAAAGTTGAACGCAGCGTTGAAAGTTCGTCGCTAGCGAAATAGTGTAGAACAGTAAGAGAGTTAGACAGTAGCGTCGAGGGCATGTTTGTCTGGTTCTCTTCACTGTCTCACGTTAAAGGCTCTCTCTCGCCCGTCGTCGATCTTACTCGACAAATATGCTCACCGCTAGGTCAACGATGCACATTTTGGCAAATATTTTAACAGTTGTGCACAAAGTTGCATGGAGAACTTTTTATTGAGACGGTTTTACAAATCAATTCCCGCTTATAATTAAAATAAATGAAAATAAATGCATTCAAAAATGTAGCGTGCATACTTTTGCATAAAGCTAGCCAGTGGTTTTCTCGAATAATTCCAAGCGGTGCAATTTGACGCTAAATGGCACCAGAATTTGAAGGTGTTTTTTTCTGTGTTTTGTTCTAAATGTTTTACTGTTGATTTTGTTGTTGTTAGTCGATCATCGATGACTAATCTCGGTGTTTCGCAGGCTTGAACCGTGGGAAAGCCGATGGCAATCCGCCCTGCGCGCAGGCTGAAGCTCCATGGTCAGGAGCAGCGATGGACCGGCAAGGGCTAAAAGAAGGCGCATCTCTGCACGCGCTGGAAGGCCAACCACTTCGGAGGCGCCTCGCACGCCATGGGAATCGTCCTCGACAAGGTGTACGTGCTTTTAGGCCTTCTTTATTTCTCTTTTTTCCGTTTCTGCTTTTGAAAATTACCTTTTAATGCGCCCTTTTTGCACCTTACCTATGGTATTCCAATTAGCTTGGAATACTTGCATAATTCAGTCTGTTTTGGGGTGTTTTTATAAAGAATTTATTGCATTGTAAACCAATAAAAGAAAATATCGTTTATTTTTTTTCTACAGCGGAGTCGAGGCTACCATACTCTGCCATCCGCAAGTGCGTGCGTGTGCAGCTGATCAAGAACGGCAAGAAGATCACCGCCTTCGTGCCGAACGACGGCTGCCTCAACTTCATCGAGGTACGGAAGAAATGATGTAATATGCCTTCTCATCTTGGCGAAGAATGTCGGAAATACAACACCCTATTGACCAGGGTTTTGTTTCATGGGAAGAATCGGGCGATGTTGATCAAGGTTTTGAAAACTATATCGGTCTGTTCCAGTTCAGCTTATGCAGTGTGTTGTGAGGTATTTCTTGACGGTGATAGTTACCTTTTTAAGGATATAGGTTGTTGAAGGAATATTAGAAAAACTGCTAGCATTCTGTTTTCCCGGTACCCGCATTATTTGTGTACTGCGGGTTGTGAAGATGGCTCTTATTTACTTTGAAGAGTCGCGTTTTGTTCTTAAAACAGGAAGAACTGTTATTGAATCTTGCGCATTTTATTCCTTATATCATATGCATATGAATTTTAGCAAGGCCACACTTCCTTGTTACTCCCAATTTCACTGTTTTAAAATTTTACTTTATTTTCCTCAAACCGCCAAATCATTTAACTTATATCTTGCTGACAAGCCATATGTGATGATTCTCCTTGCTTGTGTGATGGGTCATTGGGGACTTTTTTCTTCAAATTATCTATTAAAAAGATACTTTAAATAGATAATAGACTATAAACTTTTAACGGATTAATACAATTTTACTTTACCGAAGTTACTTTTTAACTGTATTAGTTGTTGTCTATAATACGGTATCTTACAGTATCTTTAACTAGGCCGACGCAGCTCTGATTATAACATTGCAGTCTAATCTTTTCTGTTAAAATATACAAATTTCCCTTAAATAGATTAAAGAGACTATAAATTCGAAACAGATTACGCCATAGTACCTTTTCATTTTATCGAAATTATAATTTAAATGTTTACTTGTTGTCAGTAATACGGTATATGTTTGTGTTTCTTTATTACATCGTGTCATTTAACATTTTGCGAATAAAGAACTTGCAGTTAAAGAGTTCTATTGAAATGTCTCTAAGAGATGAATCTCGAAGCAGAAAAAAAGAATAATGATATAACTTAAGGAGTAATGCACTTTAGATGTTTGCTACCATGTGAGAACGGGGATCAGCACCATTGGGGGGATGTGGCATGACGGCGATTCGATTGGCTGCGAGTGGGCATCCACCAGTGCGATGTTCGATGACATAATTGTGGAGAACACAGCAAGCCATGATAATCTTAGCTGCATCCTCCGCCATCATGCGATTCTCCGACTGCAGTATGGAGAACCGCTTCTTTAGGATCCCAATAACTTGCTCAACATGAACCCTTGTCTTCCTGTGAGCAATGTTAAAATCCGTTTCCTGTTGCGACTGGGGATTCCGCAGGGGTGTCACGATGTGGGCTCCGTTGGCAAAGCCCATATCACCAAGGATGACATACCCCGGCGGGATCTGACCAGCAGCAATGGCATGCCCCAGAGCAGAGTGTCGTAGAATGAAAGAGTCGTGAGCACTTCCAGGCCAGTTCGCATTCGCAAAGACGACTCTTCCATAATCATCCACGACGAGAAGGAGATTGATCGCCGGGAATCCCTTCCGGCAGCGGAACTGTCCGGCCGCGGTCCTCGGGGAGCGAATGCGGATCAGGGACCCGTCGATGATGCCCACAACATCTAAAAGAAGCAGAATCCTTTCACTCTCTTAGCCATCTTGTTAGATCTTACTGCTGAACGGGCCTCAATGGCTGAATCCGTCGGCAGCCCCCTGGCAGTAGGCGAGAGAAGTCACCGGAAAGTTAATATATCGATCTCGAAGGGCGAGAGTTCCTTTCAGGAAGCGCCATAAGCAGTTTCGCGCGGTTGTTTCGCACAGGCCGAAAGCATCGCAGAGAACAATGAAGGGTGCATTGGAGAGGAGGTAGCGGAGACCAAGCAGAATCTAGAATTTGTCTAATGCATTCCCTTCCCTATTATTCTATCATATCCATTCTTTCTTACTTCGTTGTCGGGAGTGATGGTCCAGTCTCCCTGCATGTTCCTATTGATGTGTCGGCCAAGCAGGCCGACAAGAGCGTCAATATCTGCCGGTACAAGTCTGTACCGCCTCACAAACAGACTCTCATTCAGAAGACAAAGAGCAACGTGGTGCTGCCTCTCATAAGGAAGATTAGGATGTCGACCAGCTGCTGGAGGAGGAAAGAGAATAAAAGCCATCTCACTGAAATCTAACCATAAAATGAGCATATCATATAATATGTTTTAAAAACAATAAAAAAGTAAATATATATGAGTTCTCGATTTTCTGCTTAATGTTAGACGATAGATCGTCGATCATTTATAAGTCGACGAAGAATCTTCAAAAGTCTATATACATATGTATGTAGTTGTCCTTGGTGAACACAAGGCAACATAGCTGGATAGCTGATTGGTTGCCTTGTGACTTCTGGGGCATATTGACCGGGTTCGCATCCCGAAAGATGCAATAATTTTGCGGCAATTGCAACTTTCATTCAAACATCAAACAAGCTCGGCGATAGATCATCCAGCGCTGAACGCTTGGATTGAACATCGTCGACAAGTCAACGCTACTTCGAACAAGATTGCGGGCGCGGCTGTGGTTTCTTGTGCGCGTTCTAGCATATCACCAACAATAATTAGTTTTAAAACTAGTCGAGTTATTCATTATTTTTATTATTCAATCAGTTTAACGTTAGGGAACCAGTTTGCTTTTCAGCCAAAACTTTTAACATGGTAGAGTTTTTTCTATGGCTTTTTGGGAGACTCATAATTAGTGTTGGTCGGTCTAATCAACAGAACCATTTTTCCTTCTTTGTGTTCGTTACGGGATGCGGATACGAGTGGGAGAGAGGGAGTGTTATATTATTATAATTTTTTATAATGCATATTTTTTTTTGCTTTTCAGCCGGCTGCCTCCCGGCAGCAATGCTGGATTTGTCCAGCTGCCAGCCGGGCAACCCGCGAGTCTACCTTTCCCAGGCCAACTTTCTCTACTCTCCTCAAGAGGTTTTAACATCCATTTTGGTTGGCTTTTTAAAAAATACTAATAAATTTTTTTCTTGCACTTTCTTAGCACAAAGTCCTGGCTTACCATCCGCGGTTACCAAAAATTTTTTTACATACATTTTGACAGATATAAATGCAAAAATATTTTTCAAATGTTTTCATTAAAATTTCGATAATATTAATTTTTTATATTTACATTTTGATTTCCCAGGTCTGGGCCTCGGTGTCGGGTCTCGCGGAGCCGTCCACTGCCAATGACGAGCTGTTCGTGCTGATCGAGCCGACCAGCGGAGTCCTCGTCGCGGCCAAGCGAGTCATGCAGATCAACGTCGGAATGAAGAAGAGCGACTTGAGGTAGAAGAGAGAGCGAGAGAAGAGAGAGAGAGAGAGAGAGAGAGAGAGAGAGAGGAGAGAGAGGGAGCGAAGGAGAGAGAGAGAGTGAGGGAAGAGAGAGATGAAACAGAGAGAGATATTTTTTTTAAAGAGAGAGAGAGAGAGTGAGAGAGAGAGAGGAAAGGGGGAGTGAGGAGAGTGAGCGAGGCAGCGACTATGAGTTATGATAGGAATAACATTCATTTCCTTTGGGTGCAATGTTGGTTGTCAAGTTAACTCCCTGGTTCTGTACCCATTAAGCCACTTTTTTCGCTGTCATATCAAAAATGACAATACCTAATGTTGTCGCAAATTTTTTATCATCTAGTTCAGAGGAGGGGTCTTGATACCTGCTTGAACCGACTAAAGTAGTATAACAAAATGAAGTATTCGTCGTGTGAGATTTCTATATGATTTATTCATTTGTGCATCAATTGCTCTACTTGGATGCTTATTTAGTTATAAATATTTTTTTATTGATTTATTTTAAGTATACTTATTGATTTTATTTACGTATTACTTTTTCTACATACACATTGATTTTCAGCATTGTCGCCTCGGCCTCTCCCGTGATCATGCCAGTGTTATGGCTGAATGAAACTGCGGTGTTCGACGAAGGAACCAGAGATCAGCTGCTGAATCATCTTCTCGCAGCGAAACACTGGGCTAAAGTGGGAGGTTTGAAAGATGTTCATTTATCTATTTTGCATTTGTTTGATTTTTTTATTTATTTTACATTTGCTTGAGTATTGTTATTTACTCATTTTGCATTCATGTTTGAATTATGTATTTTTCCCCTGGCTATTTAGTTGTTAGATCATTTGATTCTTGTAAGAAAGTTTATGAAGAAAAACTGAAAAATAGCCATATCCCTAAATTACAGCTTTTGTATCTGTGAGAAGTTGATCTTCTTGTGAGAGTTATTCTTAAAATTATATATATATATATATATATACATATATATATTTATTTAGTGTGTATAATTACTTAATATGCTTAATAAATTAATTATAAATTTAATCTAATCCAGGAATCTCCGCAACAATTCTGGGAGCTGTCCTCGTGATCTCAGTTCTGATCTTCTTGTCTCTTGAGAAGGCATCGCAGGTGAGAAGAGTTGTAATTTTTTATTTTTTATTTTACATTATAAATATCTTTTCTCGATAAAGATATTTTTGTAAACAAATTACAACTTTTTCAATTTTTCAAGATCGTACCTCATTTGACTCCTTTCAGACCCGCGGGGACATCGAAGAAGGCGCCCAGACAGAGAGCGCCACGGAGGAGTTGATGATGAGTCCACTACAACTGAATGAAGATACGACTTTTTAAGCCTTTTTATGTTCCTTTTTCTTAAATACTTTTTCTTCTCTCTTGTCTCTATCTCCATGTAATTCTGCGATTAATTCGGACAAGAAGAAAAAATTTGACGAAAAAGTTTGCGAACATTTGGTGTGGATTTGGTCATATAAGCGCTCGCTTCATTTCACCGAATTTAGTAACACTTTCTTCCAAGATTGATCAAATGCCAGGTATCCTTCGAGCTTTGATGAAATCATTCTGCGTTTCTGATTCATCATTGGAAAACATTATCTAAATCAAATCAACAGAGTATTTTTTCAACGTTTATCCATTATTTATTTTAAGCTACAAGAACAGCATAAATTGACAAAATATCACATTTGAAGAATTGCCTAATTTATTTATATCCTGATTTTGGGCAGGATTTGAGCCATGTTCGTTAGAGTGTTCATAGAATACGTGTTTTTCTTTCCTTCGTTTCTGCCACAGCGCGCCAGATCAAAGTTGACAGCCTGAACGGTTCGCGAGGTACTCGTTCAGTGGTGCTTCGGGGCTGACCTGAGCAGCCTCAAGGGTTAGGGATTTACAGGGAAATACCTTTTTTTAAATCCCTTCCCAACAACGCCTTTACTCACGTTGGTAATACTTTCTATGTCTTCCATTGAGAAAAGCTCCGCCTTCGACACGATTATCCCTGCATTTGAGTCTTTTGCCTACCAGTAAAGAAGAAAAAAAGCTCAGTTGAATTTGTCCCAGCAATAGGTAAGAAAGCCTAACAAGCAAGAAATCTAACCTTGCATAATTATTGAAAGAAATGTCAAAAAGTAAGTTATATGAATATAAATAATAGTAAATTAAAACTTATCGTTAGCGACTTACCACCTTCGATTTTCCTGCATATTTTAAGTTCTCGATGGATGCAACAAGAAGAATGTTGCAGAAGGGGCTCTGTGTACGAGAGCAAACCAGGTGAGAGGCAGGGAAGGCGATGCGAATGAGGAGAGAGAGAGAAGAGAGAAGATAGAGAGAGAGAGAGAAGAGAGAGAGAAGAGAGAGAGGTTGAAAAAGCAAATAATGAAACTCCAGAAAAAAATTTTGGGTCAACACATGAAGAAACAAATGATTAGCACATGATTATTTAGATATTTCTCATAATATTATCTCCAGCTGCATTACTGACGAAATTCAAATAAAGCATTCTCCAAACTTCCTTTTTGACGCATAAATTACTTCGCTTTTTCCAATTCCTATGCAGCTGATTCTTCCGTCGCTCTCCTCTCACTTCCTCTGATTGCCTGCCCGTCGAGTGGTCGGCTCTTTCCTCGCTCTCCTCTCCTCATTGACCCATGCTTCCGTTTCGAAAGCTCGTCGCCTTTTTGGCCATCCTCGCATTTCTCCATCTTCTTCTTAACGTTTCTGCCACCGAAGCTCTCCCCCGCAGCAAAAGGAACGCAGACAAAATTAAGGTATTTAATTATGATACCAAATTTACTTTGCTGTTTCGGATCATTTAGGAACTTGTTCGTCATTTAGTTTTATCCAATGCTTCGTGATTGACCCTTGGATCATTCACTAGGTGAACTGCACGAGCTGGAAGGCGCCGCTGAGGAACATCACACCGGAGTGCCCTAGAAATAAGAGTGATAAGTGTTTTTGTATGCACGTTTTCACCTCGCGTGGTACTGCTGATCAGTGTGACAATAAACAGGAGGCCTCGCTCGGTTGTTGGATATTTCAGTTACCGTACTTCCTCCGGGTGCCTTGGGAGCGTTCTTCGTTCATGTTTTTAGCAAGTACATACATATACTATGACCCAGCAAAGCACTTTTGTTTTAATATTACTTGGTGAATATTGGTCAACTATGTTTATTTCAAATTTGAGTGTTATGCTAGCTTAATGTAGGTAAAAACTGTCTGATTATATGGATTTTGCTTTCAAAAGAAAAAAAAACTCCAAATTAAGATTGGTGGAATGGAAAATTCATCGATGCGCGCTGCGTCTGTGGGACTGAAGAGTCTGATTGTCCAGTCGTCATTGGTGAAGGAGCAGTGGCAAGACTGCTGTCGGCGATTGAAGGAGATATCCATGTGAACTGGACCGGCCATAAAAATATCACTTTCGATGAGGTTTGTCGAAAATTAAAGGCCCAAGTTGCTAAAAAAAATCCCGCCATTGTAGATGAAAGCGCTTCTGGAGTCTCCGCAGACGAAAACTGAACTGTCAACATCCGGTGTGTTTATTTGCTTTACTTACAAATTATGATTTAATTATTGCCAATCGTAAGGAAGTAAGAAATGTGTCTGAATAATTAATCCTAAGCCACACGAAGAACTTGAATAGCAAGTTACATTTTCTTGCTACTCAAACTACTCCCAATGTGAAAACACAAACGATTAACGGTTAACCACGATTATGACGTTCAATTACACAGAAAGAGTAACAGTTTGGTAAAGTAGACATGGTTTGGAGGGCTTCAAGGAGAATTTCGAACTTTCAGGTCGTAGTCAACATGAAAAGCTTACGTCGGCCTCGCCAATTGCAGAATCCGCGACAGCGTAAATACTTTAATCTCGGTGAATTTAGGAAAAAAAATATTATTTTTATTTTTTTGCGCAGGTCTTCAACGATGACGACCGTTTCGGTTAATCTGGTTAGCGATATCCAATTTACTTTCAGAAGTGAATCACAGACCGTTCGATTCTCCTATAGTTCATATTTATATTTCCGCTTACGAAGTCCTTTAATACATGGGCATCTGATATTTTGCCAATTTAAGGATGAGTGTCTGTTAAATACAACTTGGAATTATCAACATACATGTATCTCGAGCAATAGAATAAGAATTAATCGACATTTTTTATTAGGTGTTATTTTATTCACAGCCAGTTAAATCATCGTCCTTTTGAAGGCACATATGCGAAACTTTAGCTTAAATGTTGACATATTTTATTATCTTAACACACCTTCAGGAATTCTGGATTGTTGGGTCGATTTTCATCCTCTTTTCGCTTTCTGTGTTCGTCTTCCTGGTCTGCGCAATCATCAAAGCCATCAGACGCTCACTATAGTAAATCGAGTTTTCAGAAACTATGATTAACATATGTATGTATAAATACACGCATTTTTCTACAAGCAGAGCAAAATACGTATAAATTGATCAACTTAGGGCCAAATGACGGTCCTTTTTATCTTTAATGCATGAGCAACTTGAATTGAAGAAATTATTTTTTTTTAAAACATTCTCATCATGTATATCTCGCTGCGTAGTACACGATAATTCAAAGTAGGCATCCTCTATACTAAGCCACGTCGCATGAATTACTTTCACTTGTATTGAGAAATGAATAAATGAGGAGAAATGTAAGCGAATATTGAGAACTGAATAAATGAGGAGAAATGTAAGCGAATTCTCACCCACCTTCATTGTCATCAGCGAGAGCGCACCGAGCACTGACACTATGTGGTTTTCGGCCTAGGAGCTTGGTATATCTGGTATCCTTATATGTACCGGAACTTGGTTCCTAAGTTGCGCTCTATACCTGTAAACACGTCGAGCTGAGTCGAATGAGCTATTGAAGGGGTCTGACCCACCCCTGGGGGCCGGGATTTAGACTCCTCGGAATTTAACATTTTCGTGTAACGCCTAGGTCATTCAGTTTCGTCAAAAAGAGAGTCTATATATAAGTTGCTTATTGTTAGAACCCCTTGGCCATCAAAAATACTTACTCAGGATCCTAGGACCCTTAAGTGTTCTTTTGGGGACCTCTACCCGTAGTAGCAAAGTGACTTAATTTGCATAAAACCGTAAAAAAAGAGAATTGTTAGCGTTGCTTATGATTTCTTTTATGCGACGCCAAATTGACCGGTTCTATGTCCCTTCCTTCGCACGAAGAGTGGGAAAGGAAGGATCTCATCTGATCCCCCTGGAAAGCAAGGGAACCAAGAGTTTCCCTCTATTTCCTTGCATTTGTATTTGGTCATTTGCTCGACCGCTATCGAGAGGGAGAGAAAGTCAATGCATCGTTGGGTCCATGAGGAAAGGAATCCAAAATATAGCAACGCGAGGAGAAGGAAAATGATTCACCATTCGAAGCATCATTTTCTGCTGCCACTGTATGATGCTTGAGACAATTAAAACGCATTCGTCCATCCTTAGAAATATTTAATTCCGAGTTTTTTTTAAATTAGAAAATCAGATCGGCCTTGTCTAGACGCCATGCTCTCGCGAGCGTCCGTGGTGTCCCTGGCGGCGGCCCTCTTGCTCGGGGTGCTGTTCACGATCGTCGGGGTCCTCGCACTCACCGTCCTACCAAAGTACATCGACAACCAACTGATAAAGGTTCCAAGTTATCAAATTTGTGCTCGCTTTCGGTTCTCCTAAGGTTGTATTTTTCCAGATTCAATGAGATTGAGAATATGTTCTGTGCTTCAACTTACTTTCATGATATTTGTATTTCTTTGTATGCAAAGTATTTTCTCTCTTTCGAAGAAAGATTCAACATACATATTCTGTTGGTTCGCAAAAATTATCTTGCAAAGACGCGCTGCATTTTCTGTTTGGTTATGGAAAAAATACGTTTGCTGACTCACTCTGGCCACATCGTTTCGATAGATACCATTGCATAATCAGTCATCTCTCTATCTCTCCATTTCTCTCTCTCGCTTTCTCTCTCACTCTCTCTACGTTTCCATTTTCTTTCTTTCTTTCTCTCTCTCTCTCAATTCTCTCTACTTTCTCTCTCTCCCTCTCTGTCTCTCTCGCTCTCACGAATCATCGCTGCCTGAATCGCATCATTACCTGTCTATTTATAACTAAAACAGAAAAAAATTATTTTCCAAGGAGCAAGCGCTGGACTGAATTGTGCGTAGAAATAGATAGGGCAGAGAGAGATAAAAGAGAAATTATAAGGAAACTAGAAGTTAACCATAGAGTAATTGAAGCTTCGTAGTTCCTTTGTCGGGAGTACGGCTCACAACCATCGGCCAGTGAATATACGGAATCTCCCTCTTTCTGTCCTCAGCCGCGCTCACTGTTTCTCTTTCTCTCTTCCTTTCCACACTCTCTCTCTCTCTCTATCTCTCTCTCTCTCTTTGTCTGTTCTCTCTCTGAATGTCTATTCTCTGTCTCTGTCTCTCTCTCTGTCTGTTCTCTCTCTCTCTGTCGGCCTGTTCTCTCTCTCCCTGTCTTTTTCTGTCTCTCTTTCTCTGTCTGTTCTCTACCTCTGTCTGTCTGTTCTCTCTCTCTCTCTCTCTCTCTCTCTCTCTCTCCCTCAACCTTCTTTCTAATCATTCCCTTTCCTTTTTTGCCCTCTCTCTCTCACTCTCTCTCTCCCTCTCTCGCAACCATTTTCCTTTTTTTGTTCTCTATCTCTCTCTCACCCTCTCTCTGCTCTCTCTCTCTCTCTGTCTGTGCTCTCTCTCTGTCGGACTGTTCTCTCTCTCTGTCTGTTCTCTGTCTCTCTTATTCTATCTGATCTCTCCCTCTATCTGTCTGTTCTCTCTCTCTCTCTTGCTCTCTCTCTCTCTCTCTCTCTTTCTATCAATATTAAATCTACCTACATATAAGGCAGTTCTTGTCCAATGGAATGCGCAAGTTCAATTGCCAAAAAGCGGTAGGATTGAGTCAAAATGTTCTCTTTATGTTAGTTAAAATCTTAAAAAATTAAATTGTCTATTCTTTTTTTTACATAACAACAGAAGCTCCTTTTAAAGGTCTCCGACGAATAATTAACTACTCGCTTTTTAAGCATGAATCAGTTTGTCTCATCGTAAAATATAGACAGGGAAAGTTTGAATGAATTTCATCTTATAATTCCAGAATTATAGTCATTTTAAATATCACAGGTAGAGGATTAGCTACTGTAGATCCTAGCACCCTCCTATTATGCATCGCACGACCGCATCAAGAACTTCAACTCCAGCCATTTTGAAAAAAATTATGTGTGTAAAGCAAAACCGGAGAGTCGAGAATTATTTTAGAGTAAAAGAAAACTATTTTTTATTATGTTAATTAGGACGATTTTTTGCAGTTGCTGTTTAAGTTGGGGAACAAAAATGACGCAAACTCTGTTGCAGGAGTACACACAGAAAACGATGTGACACGGGATGTCACAATTTGATGTCACAATAATGTACCGATTTTACTTCGGTACATATGTGTTCCACCCCATGTCACAATTTATGTTCCAAAAAATTGTGACCTCCAGTGAAACAGAAATGTGACGCGCCATGTCACAATTTTCGAGCGGTGGAGGGCAGCGTATCCCAGCAAAAATGTGACATTGCATGTCACAATTAGGCGGCAGCACATAAATTGTGACATGCTCCCACCGTTAGCTCCGCCCCTTTTGCTCTCCCTCCCCCTTCATCCATTCTTCGAATTAGTGATTCATTTACTATTATGCATGCCACTGGCATTTAATAACAAGAAGAATTATTCATTAAGTTAGTGAGACCTTCAAAAGATTACAGTAACAACTCAACACATTCACAAGGAAACAGTAACAACTAACACACTTACAAGATAACCGCGCCGAGTTAAATGAATTTGGGCTACTTAATCATGATAAAATTGAGTTACTGGTCATAAAACGACAAGAATTAATACATTCTGTAAAGACTGTTTTTCTTAGAAGGATATGTCTATGTTACCAGTTACTTTCTGAATGAATCTTGGAAATAAAAATTCGATAGTTCTAAAATGAAAGAAACGTATAGCATGAAAGCAAGTTAAAAAATGAAACAATCTTTTACTAAGATGAAAGAATGTTCTCAAGTGAAATAAACTCAAGTAAAAGAAAATTTTCAGATGTAAGAGTCAACAAAAAAATGTGATCTAATGAGATCAGACTGGCCTCTATTCGGCCATAATGGCCTCCAACTTGCGGTAGATGAGCCCTGCATCTCTTGACATGGGCTCCGGAATGCCGAGCAGATTCGCAAGAAGGGACAGCTCTTGTTTCACTTCGTGTGGGTACTCGAGGTCGAACAACCAGAAGCAAGCGAGGTAGGAGAGAAGCGCATGGGCAAGGTCTCCAGAAACCTGCAGCATGCGTATTATAAAGCAGGTAAAAAATAAATAAAAAAGCTATGAGTATAAGAATTTTTTTTAATTTGTTAAAATTAAATTTTTTTAATTTGTTAAAATTACATTTCAACTTTTTTTTTTAACAAAACATGACTGACGGTTACATCGACTCCCTCAAGAGCGATGATGAACTTGGCAGAGACATCACCGTATGCGACTATCACCGGCTGCCGGATGCCCTCATTCTTGAGTTGATCAAGAGCCGACGACGCAGAATGATGTGCCTAAGCAGCATAGTTTACACTCCTCTCGCTGTATCGTCTCTCTTTCTCGCTCCTTTTCACTCACAAGATAAGAAAAAGGCAACAGGAAACTAATGTCACTTAACTTATAAGCAATAGGTAGATATTGATTGGGAATTTGAATTGTAATAAATAACGGACCAGGAAGCGATTGTAGACGAACTTGACACGAGATGGCTTCTTCTTTTTGTCTGTATGCTCGAACAGTGCCAGCATGTTGAGTAAGAACTCGAATGTAGCGAAATCTGAGGCATACAATTATTCTCTTTTTAACAGTTCGATGAATAGTTTGGAAATACAATTGAACCTGGGTTACAAAGATAAATACTTAGTACACATGGATGCATTTTTTTCGATAACTCAAAACTTTATAAGGTTGAGAATACCGAACCATTTGTTCCAGGCGGGAAGGCGTTCGCTTCAACAAGAGATCTTCTCTTCGCTTCGGATATTACGCGCAGGGCACGCTGAGACATTGCCGGCGCAATCTTCTCTTGCAATCTCCGTGGAAAGTCTCCCGCGGAAGCGCACTTTGACGCGATGAAGTCATCGACAATCTGCAAGCAAATTCAAAAGTATATTTGTCTAATGTGAATTCCAAAAATTTTGTTCTAAACTCAAGCCATAGAGCAAGAAATAACTCATGTAAGTATAGACAAATTATTTAAATGTAAAACAAAATCCGACAAATAAAAAATCACATACGTAACGGGACTGCGCGTAGAAGGAGTAACGTGTCATTGTTGCTCGCGGAGGATTGTTCTGGCAAAAGCGTATACGACAGTTTCTAAAAAAAATTATATATCGCCATTTGTGAGAGAGCTGCTACTAGTAGTAGAATTTTACATTTTAATCTAAAGACTCTCTTATATATGACAAAATGAAATATCTGTATAACTTTAAAGACTCGAGAGACAAAAACCTCTTCTGCTTAAGGAGTTCGAGGTGCTCGACAGAGCCGTGTATCAAGTTGTTAATTCGCTTAAACAAAAGGTTTTGTAATGCCTTTAATTTTCAAAATATAACAGTATCTTGTAGAGCTTTAACTGACATTTAAATGATCGTCAGTTTCTCTCTCCTCCTCGTTATCCGAAGAAGCAAGCCACTCTCGGCTGCCTGCTTTCTTCTTGTACTCTCTGATGGGCTGTGATAGCAAGCTTCTTTTTCCAAGAAGAGATCTGACCCGCCTAACGCGGCATTCGACAAGTCCCTTGTGGCTGTCGATGAAGGCATCCTGAAATGCTTTCTGTAGTTACATCAGAGAAAATTCAGGTAACTAGCAATGCGTTATCGAGTCTTTCAAATTTCATAATGATCTTCATTCAGTTAAAAACTGTTGTGTAGAAAAAAAGGTTGCTAACTATAGAACAGTTGGGGTATCCTGCGAATAGATGCGTAACGAAGCTCCGCGTCTCTTTCGGGGATGGTTTTTCTCTGCTAAAAAAGTGCGGTAAAATATCAGTTGTTCAAGAGTTGAAAACTAGCGTGTCAGCGTATGTCAGCAGAAAGTCGGCGATCCTTCTCGTAAGCAGGCAGCGGCCAACCCTGTCGTCCGAAATGTCATACGACGGGTCATCTTGTAGCCTCTTGAGGAATGGAGCTCCTTGCTTGCCAACCAATAACTTCTCAAAGCTGCATTTCAAAAGGCGCTGGTTCAGACGATGGTAGAAGGGGTCTTAAACGCATACGTTTACTTGTTTAAAAGGAAAATTAATTAGAAATCTGCTTGCGCCGAGTTTTGCTTGCATACTAAAGGATACAACAGACAAAAGTGCAGTTTACTAAACAGAAATTTAAAGGCCTGCCTGTGTACATCGTCCGATCTGGAACTGCCGAGGGAGTTCTGACCAACGGTGACTCCGAGCGAACTTGAGGTGTCGAGGGATGAGAAATCGCTAAGTAAATTAAATGAATTACTAGCTGCGCTTACAATCTGAGTATGATTTACCTCCAAGCTCTTCAAGATCGCGATCTTTGTCGACTTCTCTCTCACAAGGGTTAGCATCTTCAACATCAACTGAAAATTCATGAATCTAAGATATGAGCATTCATTTTAGTATAACCTTGCTCCGCTCGAGTATCATCAGGAAAAACTGCGTTTTTCTCCCACGAGAGCGCAGTCGGATTGGTTGGCGAAAGGGACTCATTTTTTGCCAGGAATGTGGAAGAAATCGAGAGGGATAGCTCCTGGCTGTTCATCGTAGTCGAAGTTGCCGGACTCTGAGAAGTGATCCACGTAAAAATATACTCATTTAGAGAGATAGGCAATCGGTAAACCTCGAGTAAGCTTCCTGTTGCTATGTAATGTGCGTGTGGCGCCGCAACAACTTGAGAGGGGTGAACGTCTATCATACGCTGAGGAGTGTTGAGCTGCAGCCTGACATTTGTCAGAGGGGAGCCAGTCCGTGTACTCACATATTGCTTGACTTGTGCAATGGTCTCGAAGTAGCAGTCCTCTTCGCCCAAACACTCGGGCTCAGGAGCACCCGCTTCCAACAGAATGGTTAGACGCATTGGGTCTAACGCTAAAGATCACACTAACTAGGAAATAAATCATGCAAATGATCACATATTCGTGAGCCGTCGTAAATAACGGGATAAATTGAAATATTGATCTTCAGATCAAAGTATTTGTTTATTGCTAAGAGAAAATAACGAAAATATTCTAGCAGTGGCAGAGGGCGTGTCTTGGCATGAAAGCGGTCTCATTTCCCTCGGGGTAGCCGTCAAGTCGCCCAGTAGCAAAGGCACATAACTTATCGTTGATATCCTTGAGCGGAAGTCCATTCCGAATGATGGCCCGAATGACCACTCCTAGAAGACGGCAGCTCTCGCCCTCGTACAAGTCGTGGGCGATATCACAGTAGGCATCCTCCGACACGTGGTATCCCGTAATGCCGTTGAGTGGCGAATCCCCCATCACGCCAAAAGCAGGAGGGCCGTTCGCTTGATACCTTAAGTTATCGCTTAAATTCATCCTATCTCCGATCAACGACAAAGGAACCGACCACGCCAAAGTCCGTAATTGGCAGTCCTTCTCTAGGTGAACGGCTCCAAAGTCGCGGTAGTTGGTCAAGCAGTGACGGCAAGGGAAACCTCCGGAAAAGCACGTCTGCATCTGGCGGACTTGGTTTAGTGCCAGGTTATCACCAAGAACCGAGTGCAGCCAAGGGTAGACGACAACGCTTCGCCCTCTCCACGACACCATGATTCCGTTTTCGTAGAGTACGTTCAACTCTACCTAAGAAGTTAAACTAATTGTTGATCTTTATTTACAACTTTTACGCTTTTTTAAAAATTTTACTTCAAATATATTACGGCACCTTGAAGCTTTCTAGAAGAGGCTTGTAGCCATAAGCCTTGTGATCAGACCCGTACGATGTCGCGTAGAGAAACCTAAAGCATTTACTTGAAGAACTGCTTTTTTTATTTTAGCATTTTGACACTTACTTCCATTTATGTAGACACGAAGCATGCCGTCTCAGTCCGGAAAAAGTGAAGAACATCATGGTTTGAGAGTGGATAGACGACGCCTTTCGTAGACCACTTCCAGGGCAAACGTCATCGAGGTATACCACAATCGGAAGTAGTGGTTTCTTCGTTCTGGAGGTAGCGTCACGAAACCGTTGCCCGTCCAGTGGAGACAGGAAATTCCCCCTTCCGAATGGCTCCATTTCTAACACCTGAAAAGCATACAGATTCTATATACTTCAATGTAACACAAAATAGCGATAAACCTGTTGAAATTCCACGTTCCGAAAGGCCGCTTCTATCGAATCCTTCAGTGGGACAATGTAGAACTTGCACGGTCGATCGACACGACTCTGCTTCCCATCCAAGTCGCGTACGGGGACAGTCATCGTCCCCATTTGTCGAGGCAAAGGTTCAATGTAGTCCTGTTCTTGTCGAAGCGCAGCCTTCCTTCTGTATGATGTAGCAACGGTGTTCAGTGTCGCCATAAACTGATCGAAATGGGAGTCGTTCATGGCTCGAACGTTCTTAGCGATACGGCGAATCAGATCCACCATTTTATCCGTT
The DNA here is from genome assembly GCA_945643635.1 of Allodiplogaster sudhausi. Classification (NCBI taxonomy): domain Eukaryota; kingdom Metazoa; phylum Nematoda; class Chromadorea; order Rhabditida; family Diplogasteridae; genus Allodiplogaster; species Allodiplogaster sudhausi. The sequence goes on along the minus strand of CALZFC010000274.1, from coordinate 1,541,658 downwards.
TCCGACTCTGTTATTCCAATTCGGCTTGTGGAGGTGAGGATCTCGGCTCTAATCGTTTCGCAGAAGTTGGTCGAATCATCAGCTTCGAGCGCTTCCGAGTCGTCATTCTCATCGTCCTCCTCCTCCAGCTCAGTTGCAGATATGTCGCCGTCCAACTCCTCAACATCCTCTTGAAGAGACGAGGCATCCATGTTGCCATTGTCAGCAACATCCACATCCATTGCACCATCGCTATCGCTGCTGTCGGAATAAAGACCCCTCATCAGAGCAGGATCTGAAGAGAAGACTTGCGATGTTCAATAGTGAGGTACTGTTATTACTTGTTTAAATTACTACTCACGTTGTTGGCTCAAGTGAACCCGCCATGCTTGAAATCGTCCGAACTCAGATGAGCAAAAGCGGCAGTGATATTGATTTTCTCCAAGGTGTGACTGTTGACAATGCCGTTTTAAGTGGGCCAATGTAGGAAGCTCCTCCTCGCAGACGTCCGCTGGACAACGCATCGTTAAGATTCTAAACTGTAATTTGTTGTTTTCCTTTTTCATTAGATATTAACATTCAATGTTATCTTTCTATGTGCTCTTTCTTTCTATAGTTCTTGCAGCCTTGTATTCCTTTTTTCGTCTAAAACTTTCTTCCATAACTATATTGTTTTCTCTTAATAATGAATTTTTTTTCTGTATGAATATTCTTAAGCATATAACATGCTTAACAAATATTGGATATTGTAACGTAATTAAAAACCAACTTTGTAACAGAAAAATACAAATCACACGTTTGCATTTGTGCAATTCGTTAATTCTCAATTCGTTGTAACCAGTGGGTTGTGTTACAGTAGTTCATAGTAAACAAAAGAGTTGCCCAGAAAAAAATACTTTGTAAAAACTTTCAAATAACACTCTTACAATGGAGCGATTCGCTTATTTTCAATCAGTTGTAACTACTGGTTGGGTTACGGTAGTTTATAGTAAACATAAAGGTGCCCAGAAAAATCCACTCAAAAAACTTACTCTTTTGAATAGGAACGCAATCGCTTATTCTCAATTACTTCAAGGAATTTACTTGCACAGACACATACAGAACAGATTGGGATACGGTACCTTTAAGAAATTAAACTTGTCCAGAAATTTATCACTTTCCATTTAAAATAAATCATTGGTACGGATTCGCGAATTAATTCGCTCAAATTTCGTAAGGTTACGGTTCTGGGCAACTCTCCTGAAAATCAAGAACAGTTTCCCAGAAATGGGAGAAAATAAATACCTTTGAATATAATTTAAAAGTCAAAAGATATAAGCTTACATTCTCTAAACTTAGCGTAACTTCGCTAATCAATAGCAACTACAGCTTCGATAATTGTAATTGTAAGTCACATAAAGCACTTACAAAAGCATCTCAAGGTTTCAAGTAACTTTTCACTTGCACCAACAGTATTCCAATACTCGATAAGTTTAAGGACGAGAGTACGGTATGTTAAATATTTAAAAAAATAAGTTAAATCATATCCCACCTTGCTGCAAATGTCGCACCGGAACGGCTTCCGATCAGTGTGGTTGACGGCGTGTTGTTGGAGACCTGGAAAAAACTTACATTTGGAAATATTTCAGTTCAGAATATACAATGGTAATCCTGTATAAAATGTTGAGCAAAAAAGAAGCATTAATTATTCGTCGTACCAAAATTTATTTTCTTTTTTAAAATATACACATCGAGTTGGGTTACGGTACTTCTTAGAAAAGAAAAGAAAGAAACAAGAAAAGAACAGTTTCGCTTATTTTAAATAAGTTATACAGAGCTGGTTTGATTACGGTTTTTTTTCTGGAAAACAAAAGAAACTTGCCCAGAAATTGAATTAACTACATAACCGATAGGGTATAAAAAGGTATTGTCGATTTCACAGAATAATTCCTAATTTTGGGCATCATCCTGAGGGACAGATGGGCAGAAACAGCTAACAAACCTTGCTAATATTTAGGATCATCGACAGTGGCTTCTATTCCCTGATAATAACAACTACAAATTTCTAACCACGTTACCCTAGAATTGAAGACTAGACAATGTATATAAACATAACGAACCTTCGCAAGTCTGCGGCAGCTTCAGATGGCAGAAGCGCGGTCTGCGCGGAGATGCGATGTCTTCCAGCTCCGGTAGGAAGTCAGGGGAAGAGTGCGTACCGATTTTCTAAACAACGCATTATTTATATTTAAAATCTTTTGAATTGTATTATCCTGCTTTCAAAGTTAAGAAAAATAATAAACGTGGAATAGGTAATAACAAATGAACAAGGAAAAAAAATGTTCGGAACAAACTTTTCAATGTGTGGGAAAATGAGTTTTTTGTACTCTTAAAGAACAATAAACGAACGAAACTTATTTAAAAGTCAAAGTTGTTAGACGAGTCTGAAAAGTTATCGTACCTGGACAAAAATGCAGCAGCTTAAGCGTTGAAGCTGCGCGGTGCGCGGTTGTTGGGTGGATTGGGCAAGAGAAATACTGAAAATATAAAATTGCTGAAATAAGTATACGAATTTCAACATGAAATATAAACGATAGTTAATGTACCAATAAAGAGAAAACACATTAAATATTTAAATTCGTTGGGAAGAATGGCAGCATCAATTAACAGATGTATCAACTTATGAAGAAAAGAATTAAAAGCAAACCACGCTCGGATGTCGAAAGAATTTGATCTTGCTGCGCGCGCCGACACGCTGTCTAGTTCCAGCAATCGCAGACAAGAAGGGCTAGCCTGATAATAAAAGAACAACGTTGCATATTCAGCATATTTAATAATGTTAATTTTATCACTCATTCGTGAGAAAAGAAGACAAAAGTGCTAACAATAAGGGAATAAAAACTGCAATAGAAACTTGCAAGAATAACCATTAACAAATCAGCTTTTTCATATCAATAGCGGGATGAATGAGTTAAACTTTTCAATTACTTACTATTAGAAGTTGAGTCTCCAGTTGTTGATCGAGAGCACAAAGAGCAGCTTGGCTAACTACGCGGCCCGGGGACTCTCGCTTTCTAACTGAAACAAAAGAGCAGAATCGCTACGCTTACACGTTATAAATGTCATATCAAAAAGCGATTCAATATTACAAACATGAAATAAAAAAAGGATAAGTTTTAAGTGTTTGTTAACCCGAGATTTTCTTCCGAAAATTAAACGTTCCGTTCAAATGATGATTCCGAATATTTTTTTAAACATGGTCGAAAGTGGTACAATGTCACATTTTCTGTTCTCGCATCGCCTCGTCCCTCCTTGCCACCAAAATGTGACATCCGTTGTCACAATTCTCTTCGGCGGCCGCTTGCGTGTCACATTTTTGGTCACAATTTTGGATGGAACATTAATTGTGCGTCACATTTTTTTCTGTGTGTACCTCAAAGGAGGAAAGGCACGCCTCGCGCAGAAAGGTCCTTATGTTTTTTGTGTAAGTGTTTTCCTTTTTTAATATTTTACATTTTCTCTGTTCTTTTCACGTTATACTCGCCAATATCCTAGGATTATTGTGAGCATCTTATTTTTTTATATGTTTAAATGGCCTAAAATATCTAACCGGAAAAAGTATATATTTTTCAATTTTGAAACTGTCATGATTTATTAGGTCTGCCTGCTATCGTATTAAATTCTAAAAAAACATAAATGAATAAAGAAAAAATTGCTGTTTCCAATTTGAGAACATTCAGTGAGCGTCAGAACAAAACCTTCCACAAGTTCGTGGAGAATGGCACGCGCGTCCTTTACAGAAATAGGCGCAGCTATTACTTCAGCCAGAACCTGTCGTGTGGGGACTGCCGCCTACACGACCAAGTCACGATTCCCAACGTCGTGTTCCAGGTATTCCTGTGCCCACACTTCAACTTTTATATATATATATATATATATATATATATATATTATATCTTTTTTGTTTCATTCCTGTTGTCTTCTTCTGCAAAAAGAACAACAAAAACTCTTTAATTCAATTGTTTTTTTTTCTCTCGATGATTTTTGTATATTTATTTAAAACAAATTCTGGAATTATATGTTCTTGAACCAAGTTTCTTATTCGATTACTGTTTAACTATTCAAAGAAATGAATAAATATATAACAAAATAAATTGTCTACTTATTTTCTTGCAGAAATTGATTGATATAGCAGAGAAGGGTCCGGTGTATCGATCCGTCATCGAGAGCTTTCTTGCTGAAATCGGCCGTGAATCACCGTTTTCCAGGGTTTGATGAAGCATTTAAATGATGCCTCCCTATCCGGAATATTGAATAATCTCGAAAGCAGATTTGTTCACCGCACACAAAATTAAATAATCGTTATTTTGCCTGGAAAATACAATAACTTTGGACTGTGATTTAAGGAAAATGTTTTGGATTGCACTCCGAAGTCCTTTTATTGCGGCCATTTTCTGTCTGAGTAAAACACAATTGCTGTACTTCCATATAAAACTTAAGTCGTTCGATTGAATAATCGAACACATACGTTTGCAAAGCATTATATTTCGTTTTAAGCAGTTTTCTCTGCGAGAGAGCCTACTTTGTAAATATTTCATCAGAAAAGTGAGCCGTTGGGGTGCCTTTATAACATATTTTATTGGTTACTTAAATTAGCGCTATTTATTGTATTGTGCAGGTGGGGGAGGCCCTCTTCGAGGGCTTCGAAGAACCGCTGGTCAACGCGATCTGCAATCACCCGCTAATCCAGCCGGTCTGCAAGAGCCTTGACATCCCGGATAAAGTCGGATTCTTCACCACGGTTAGAACTATCCGGCGAATGATTATACAGTAGCGCTAGAGAGCCAGTTTGAATGCGTGCGCTCACAAAGTTGCCTGTTGCTCGGTCGAGAGAGCATGTGAAATAGGAGGGCGGCCATGACCTACCGTAACCAATTCTCTACCCGCCAGTTTTCACGTTACTATTGCTCAGAAAGTAATGGTAGAAAATCGCTCAAACTTTCGGTATTTATGTTTTAAGCCAAGATGAGTTTACCCACACAGAAAAAAAGACATGTTAATTATTCCCCGGATACCTCCTTTAACAAGACTTTTCGTCTTATTTTTGATATTTTGCTTCAACCGAATGTTTTTTTAAAAATTAGAATTTGATTTAAAGAAACATGTTTCGAGCCTTGCAAACACAAGCACTGACGCTTCATATTCTTTCTGGCTCCAGCTAAAGAGAAATTTAAGAAAGAGAATTGAAATATGTTGAAGAATAAGTTAAAATTGAAGTAATTATTTTTTTTTACTTTTAAGCAAAATCGAACGAATGACGAACTCTATGAAGTTGGAACGGGCGCAGAGAACTCCGAAAACCTGGGCTTGTTTGTTTTATTTTATCCTTTTTCGGCAACTCTTTTTTACTGTTTCTTTTCTACCGACATAAATAATATTTGTTTAAAATTATTATCGGTTTCAAGAAGCAAGGATATATTTCTTTCAAATGTCCAGGTAATATTGCCTGCTGATATTGTCCAACTCTAATTGTGTGCGATAGCAACAACAGTCAAGATATATTTTGTTATCAAATATGCTTGTCGGATTTTATTTGTTAATATTTTAAAGTAAAACGTTATTATTAATAATTATTATTATGAAACGGTTTACGTAATTGTTCAGTATTTCCGTATGTTCCCCAAGGTGTACACGTGGAATGGGAAGAAGTCGCTGCCCGAGACGTGGTGGACTTCCCCGTACGCGAGAATGATCAACGGCACGGATGGCCAAATGTTCCCGCCCCTCCTGCGCAAAGAGGAGCCACTTGTCGTCTTCGCCAGCCAGGCTTGCCGGTAACATTCAAAAGATATATCTATTTATTTATTTTAATTTAACAAATTATTTATTTTCCATGTTCACTTGTTAACATACCAGGTTGTAAAAAAATTTTGGGCAGCATTTTCATGTCGAGGAAAACAGTAATTAAATCAGATATAGCCTGGCTTACTTAGTTGATCACGAGATTACATTGAGTGCAGAGACTTTTTAAAGCTTTTTTTCTCTTGATAAGTAAAAATGCACGCACGGTGATCGATTGCATATTCAGCATGATTCAATGAATATATCTATGTTTCCACTCGGAAAGCTCATACACACTAAGATTTTTTTTCTTTTTTGATCATAAAAGAATAAAGTATTCTTGCCAGTTGAAAATTGTAAAAAAAATTATTGAGTAAGAAAATGTTCAGTTAAAAGAATAGGAATAAAAATTTGCCTCTCCAGCTCGATCTCGATGTCGTACACGGGCGACGTGGAGTTCGAGGGCGTGCCTTCGTGGAGGTTCGCCGTCCCTCCAGAGGCCAATGACCCGGCCAGGCCGGACAATCGCATCTTCTGCCACGTCAACACCACGCCCGCCTTCTTCAACGACTCCAAAGTCCAGATACGTCAGTGGTTTCTCTCTCCTTTTCTCTCTCTCCATTCTTTCTCTCTCTCTCTCTCTCTCTCTCTCTCTCTCTCTCTTGCTCACTCTTTCCCTCCCCTCGCTCTCTTTTTCACTCTCTCTCTCTCGCGCAGACGCGGAATGTCATTAACATAAATTTAAATATTGTCATAACTTTAATGATATTGATACAATTCTTATGTAATCACGTTATGTAGTGATTACTCGATTGTGTTCGTTACGGGATGCGAGTTGGACATATAACCAGTATAATACTTTAAAAAAAAAATTACTCATATTTTTTGTTCCTTTTCAGCCGGCTGCCTCCCGGCTGCAATGCTGGATTTGTCCAGCTGCCAGCCTGGCAACCCGATTATCGATTGGCTTGAAAATATTGATAATTTCTTTCTTGCACTTTCCTAGCACAAAGTAGAACCTCATCCGCGGTTAATCAAAAAATGTTAAAATGTTTACATTATATTTTGACAGATATAAAAATTAAAATTAAAGATGTTTTTTTCAACTCTTCATTAAAATTTCGATAATATTTGTTTATATATATATTTAAATTTGAACTTCCCAGGTCTGGGCCTCGGTGTCGGGTCTCTCGGAGCCGTCCACTGCCAATGACGAGACGTACGTGCTGATCGAGCCGACCAGCGGAGTCCCCGTCGCGGCCAAGCGAGTCATGCAAATCAATATCGGAATGAAGAAGAGCGACTTGAGGTAAGAGAGAGGGAGAGAGAGAGAGGAGAGAGAGAGAGGGAGGGAAGAGAGAGACAAAACAGAGAGAGATATGGGTTAAAGAGAGAGTGAGAGAGAGAGAGAGAGAGAAAGGAGAGAGAGAGAGGAAAGAGGGAGGGAGGAGAGTGAGTGATGCAGCGACTATGAGTTATGATAGGAATAACATTTATTTCCTTAAAGTGCAATGCTGGTTGTTATGATGTGGGGATTTCAAGTTTTTCGCTGTCAAAGACATGACAAAAATGGCAATACCTAATGTTATTGCAATTTTTTATCATCTAGTTCGGAGGAGGGGGCTTGATAACTGCCTGAACAGATTGCGTTTTCACTAAAGTAGTATGACGAAATGAAGTATTCGTCTTGTGCGATTTCTCTAGTCTTCATTTATGTGTACGTCAATTGGTCTACTTGGGTATTTATTTGGTTATAAGCATTTTTATTATTGATTTATTTTAAATTTACTTATTACTTTTTTTAGATTTACTGATTGATTTTCAGTATTGTCGCTTCGGCCAATCCAGTGATAATGCCCGTGTTGTGGCTCAATGAGACTGCGGTGTTCGACGAAGGAACCAGAGATCAGCTGCTGAATCATCTTCTCGCAGCCAAGCACTGGGCTACTGTAGGAGGTTTGAAAGATGCTCATTTATCTATTTTGCTTTTATTTTGTTTATTTATTTTATTATACTTTGCATTTGCTTGAGAAATGTTTTTTTTTCTCATTTTACATTCATGCGTGAATTATGTATTTTTTACCGTGGCTATTTAGTTGTTAGGTCATTTGATTCTTGTAAGAAAGTGAATGAAGAAAAGCCTTTTCCATGCGTTAGCTGAACAATGGCAATGGCCATATCCCAATGTGACTGATTTTGTACATCTTTTTGTGAGAGTTCTTCTTTATAAGAATATGTTATAATATGTTATAATTTAATGTATATAATAACTTAATATATTTAATAATTTAATTATAAATTTAATCTAATCCAGGAATCTCTGCCACGATTCTTGGCAGTCTCCTCGTGATAGCCGTTCTGATCTTCTTATCCCTGGAGAGGGCATGAATTGTAGTTTTGTCATCATTTTTATCTTCTTTTATTAGTTGCTTTTTTCGATAATGACTTTTTAGGAAAAAATTACATTATAACTTTTTTCAATGTTTCAAGATCGCACCTCATTTGACTTTTTTCAGCCCCGCCGAAGACTGTCAGAAGAGCCAGAGACAAGATTCGACAATCCAAATGTGGTCGAGACAGTATAATTTTAATACTTTTAACACTTTTTTAAAATTAAATATTCCCTCTTTCTTACTTTTCAAATGCCAATCTATTTTATCGGTCTTTCCCACTCTTACAACGTTTTCTTTCCCTCTCTCGACCATATAAAATGACTCACTCAAGCTTAACTTGATTACTATCTGCATTGTAGCCCAAACGAGTGCGATGACAATATCATTTTCGATAGATTCGCCTTTCCCGCTCATTCCATGCATAGTTAACTGGTTGTTCTTCCTTAGCTCTCGTTTTTCACAAAGATTAGCAAGCCTCTTTTAATTTGTATTCCTTGAGACTAGGCCCTTCCAGAATTCAGTCTCAGAAAGGAAGCTGTTTCTTTAGATGTGCCTTTCTTGTGTAAATATTATGTTTGCATATTTCTTCACTTACTCGTAAGAAATGCGTGTTCATCATACAATTAGTGCTACTATTCTGTTTCTTATTAATTGTGTACTTATTGATCGAGTTGTAAGAGAAATTTATCGGAGACATTTTAAAAGAAAATAATTTTATCTTGCTTGCACCAACTTTGAGAATATTTGCTACACTAGTTCTCTAAAAATTCGTTGATTTTGGTTGAAATTAACTCATGGAAAAACACTGTAAAACAATATAAGACAACTGCTTGGTTCATTAAAATTATGACCAGATGATATATGAGCATGCAATTTGCTCATAAATTTCCTTTTCATCTCTCCTAAAATTTGATCTAAAAACATGATTTTAGTGAGGAGTACAAAGCAAAATGAAAATCAGAGATCTTGAAATGGAGTGAGAGAAGGCGTCTTGGAAATATAGGAATTGATGGCAGTCGCGATTTCAGAGAAGGAGTCGATAGGAGAATGGGCGAATCAGTTAGGGAAAGAGAACAAGAGACGAATGTAAGAAGCTATTGGGAGTCACTCTCTCTCACACACTCTCTCACTCCTTTCCTCCCTCTCTTGTGCTCTCTCTCCCTCTTTCGCTCTTTCTTTCATTCTTTCTCTCTCTCATGCTGTCTCTCTTCTTCTCTTTCCCTCTCTCTCTCTCTCCTTTTCCTTCGCTCTCTTGTTCTCTCTCTCTCTCTCTCTCTCTCTCTCTCTCTTTCTCTCTCTCTCTCTCTCTCTTTCTCTTTTCTCCTTCTCTCTCTCTCTCTCTCTCTCTCTCTCTTTCTCGCCGCCTCTCTCTGTCTGTCTGTCTCTCTCTCTCTCTCTCTCTCGCTGTCTCTCTCCTTCTCTCTCCTCTCTCTATTCATGCTCCACCACCGTTTTTACCTCAATTGTACGCACGCTTTTGAACTCACGCTCTATTGTGGCCCGGAAACTTTGCTGGAATGACCGCCACGTGACAAGGGCGAGCTCTAACGGTGAGAAATGTCTTCTTTCTGGCAAACACCTTTTGCAGGGAGTTGATCTAAAAAAATCTGCAAGATTCAGAATAATGGTGACGTCACCGTTCATTGTTTTTGAAATGAATTTGCAGCATGTGAAGGCCATGATTCGATAGCCAGTCAACACATGCAAAATCGAGTTCGAGCAAATGGGAGATGAAGGGGTTCAGAGGATGAGGTGAGGAGAGAGAGAGAGAGATGGGAGAGAAAGAAAAAAGTGAGAGATAGAGAGAAATGAGAGAGAAAAGAGGTAGAGGCATGAACAGCGTCATGAGGTCTACCTAAACGACTTATTGTTAGAGCAAGAGAGAGGCCACAGAAATATAGCGTCCCTGAACGTTGTCGAATTTATATTTGCAAGGCAAGGAAATGAGCTGTGCATTAACTACTTTTTCTCCTCTTTTTCTCTGTCAAATTTGCGACCATTCTAATGGTTTGCTCGACCTCGATAAAATTTTTTCGATAATTCAGATGTCGTGGAAGCTCTTCCTGGTCCTTTTACTACTTGCGATTGCCTTTCTTTGCGTCAGCGAAGCGCAGCGATGTTAGTGGGCCGAAACTTACAGCTTCAAACCCTTCTACTTAAAGACAGCGAATAGTGAGAATTATTTGGCATAGGGAAAGTATTATTTTTTTAATTAAAAAATGTAAATGTATGTATACAAATTTTTTCTACACTTTATAATAATAAGAGAAATAATAATAATACTAATAGTAAGTAATAATAATAAGAATACTTATAATAATACTTATTATTAGTATTATTATTCCTAATAATTGCAAAGAAAATCAGGGGCCGCCGCCGTGGCTGGGGCAGACGCCGGCCAGGCTGGGGACGCCGTCGTCGACCTGGCCCGCTCGGTCAAGTCATGGGCATGCTTGGTCATCTGGGCAGACTATTCGGCTGATACGAGAGAGCCGTTTAGATGTATCTGATCAGTATGCACTTGATGATGGACCGTAATCTTCGGTGGGCCGTAAATTATGAAGGACCGTAAAGAATCGGACAAAGAGAGAATTACGTCGTTATGTTCATATTTCTCTCACAATGCTTGACATTCTTTTTTCTTCTGAAAATACGCATAAAAACGTAACTCACACTAATCGTCAGATATATCTTATCTTTGAATGCCTCGCTCGAGCTACCTCGCATTCTTTGGTGGAAATTAAATATTATTAATGTTAATGTATCGCCTTAGCCAATAAAATTAAACCCACTCAATATTAGCTAATAATATATTAGACGTCAATTTGTTCAGTTAATGCGCCTTTTTTCTGTTTGTGAAAAATGCTGGTATTTATATGTTGTATAGTCATTATAGATTAGCGTCTAATTTCACTTTATTTAAGGGACATTATCGTATGATTTTCTTGACGATTGCGCAGACCAGAATGGCGATCACAACCAGTGAAAAGAGCACAGTGAAGACGAAGAGGGGCACTGCGATCCAAATGCCCTGCAGACGAGTCATAAAAATAAATCAAAACTGGAGTTGCATTTACAAATGACTCGAATCGGGCTATTATTTGAACTGGCGCTGAACTAATAAAAAAACCGTTCCAAAAATCAATGTGTCATAGATCAGTGCATTCATATCTCATAGACCATAGTCCTTATGTTAAGGTACGTACATATGTGAATAGTAGCTATTCTTTCGGCAGTGAATTTTTTTCTTTCTTTTAAGCATTAAATGAAAAGGAGCAAAATACATTGAAGGGTTCTTAAGCGAAAACAAAAACATAAACAATTGTTTGCTCGAACTGCCTTTGAATCACTTCAGAACATGAAATGTCTCTAACCAGACTAATCCACTCCTTCAAAACACTCGCCATCCTCAAAAACCTGCGCAGAAAGATATTTTTCTTTTCTAAATTCACTAAAATAAAAGTATTAACTCTGTCGCTGCTTCAGTTTGAGCGGATTCTATAACTGGCGAATTCGACGCGAACATTTGACTGCGGCCTTAAAATTTCGAAATAGTCCTCTACGCCCTTCAAACAATTTCTACTTTACCACCTTACAAACTGTTACTCTTTATTTGTTACTTGAACTGCATAATTGAGGTTAACCGTTCGTTCAAATGTTGGTGCTTTCCACCTTGGGAATACTTTGAGTAGCCCGTAAAATGACTTTGCATTAATTATTTAGACTCTTTTCTAATTTCCTTAACAAGAAAAAAGGCATGATTTGTAATGACAACATATGAACACACCAGATGTAGACAGTTCAGTTGTCGTCTGCGGAGACACTAGAAGCGCTTTCATCTGCAAAAGAGCGATTTTTGTTTTTTTATTAGCAATCTTTTTTCTAAATCAAAAGATTTAGTAAAATGGGCAAGTACTTTCCGGCCGAACCTCATCCAACCCGATTTCTTTCTCGCCGGTGCTATTCATGTCTATATCTCCTTGAATCGCCGACTTCAGCCTGGCCACGGCCTCGCCAAGTTCGCCAATGAAGAGTCCGCAATCAGACCTTTCCGTCCCACAGTGGCAGTATGCACGTGAATGTTTCATCCCGCCAATCTTAATATCGAGTATTTTCTACCCTTTGAATAGAAAATGAACATAGACGTACACTACACAATCTTGTTTCCATACATCAAATGAACAGAACACCCAAATGTCAAATAAATATTGTTACTCCACATTCACCAAGTAATATTAAAACAAAAGCGCATGGGTAGATCAATGCATATGTAGTGGCTGAAATCATGAATTAAATAAAAAAAACCTCCCAGGGCTCCCGTAGGAAATACGGTAACTGACTTATCCAACATCCGAGCGAGACCACTGTTCATAGTAGCAACCCTGTACAAGACTCTCAGAACTGATAAGATGTCCACAAAAAAGGGTGTCACTCTTGATGCACTTCGATGTGATGAAGTTTCCCGGCGCCTGCCAATCCATGCAGTTTACCTAGTCAATGATGTAAGGGTCAGCCACAAAACAGTGGATAAAACTATAAATGATAAGAAACTACAAAGTGAATTTGATATCATAATTAAATACCTTAACTATGTCTCCGTTCCTTGTGCTGCGGGGGAAAGATTCAGTGGCAGAAATGTTGAGAAGAAGATGGACAAATGCGAGGTTGGCCAGAAATTGGACGACCTTTCGAAACGGAAGCATGGGTCAATGAGGAGAGGAGAGCGAGGAAATAGCCGACCACTCGGCGGCCAGGCAATCAGAGGAAGTGATGGATGAAATTTATAAGAATTCCCCGTCTCTTTGTTCTGTTACCAATGACGTGCATGATTTGCCTATTTAGTATGCAGAATAGCTCACTCAAATTCCGAGTGCTACTTTGTGAAGACTTATTTATTAAAACATAATTCATTGAAGTTTCTCATATCCGACGAGGAGAAGAGAAGTTCTCTCTCTCTCTATCTCTCTCTGTCCCTCTGGCTTCCTTGTTGAATCCATCTCTTTACTTCACCCTCCTCTCTCTGCATCCCTCACTTACACTCTTTCTCCCTACACAATAATAGTGGGAGGCGGTTCCTTGATTTTTGACAAATCATTTTTTGTGAATCAATTTTGGTGATTTTTTTAAACATGTACGTTAAAATAGTAGATTTTTATTATTATCGATACTTTATTTCTACAATTCATAAAATGTAAGATAGGCAAACGACAATAAGCACTCAATAAATCCATGTGGTAATTTTGCATTTTCAAAAGCGATGGAAGAAAGAGCCGTGGTGATTTCCTTAGTGGCTGGGTCCATAGTGGTCCCCGTGGTAACTGGGTCCATAGTGGGCCTCATCGGAGTAGTACACCCCATGTCTCTCTCTCTCTAAGCATCGAGAGAGAGAGAGAGAGAGAGCGGGAGAGAGACCGAGAGAGGGTAGAGAAGTGGAGAGGGAAAGAGAAGCGGGGCTGCAGTTCTATAGACATCCTCAGCAAACGAATGCCTCTCTCATCTTGTACTCATTAATTAGTCAGCACACTGCACTATAACCAGGTTGATCTAAATACGCCCAAACTCGGTTGCAGCATTTGTCGACCTTCAGGTGTATTGTTTTGGCAATCTGATTCTTGTGCCAAGTGAGCGGATCTAGCCACTGGTAGAATTTTGAATTATGAAATAGTGATTGCAAAATACAAAAGACAAGGAAGCTGTGTTGGTTATGGACAAATAACAATTTGTCAAACAAAATTCGTAAGAGGATCCAATGAATTATTTAGAGAATTCTAGTCTCGTTATTTTGTGTTGCTTTTACGGCTTTCTTTTAAAGATTATGCTGCGCTTCTTGGGGCAGACCTGGAAGCCCTTCTTTTATTCCATACACCAGGGATTTATCGGAATAAAAATGTTCATAACGGTTTTCGGAATGGCTTTATTTAGCTACTTAATGATAAGTAGGATATTAAGTCGAATTTTAAGTATTTGTTTACCGAAGATTACTTTTTTTTCTAATATATTGACATTGGTTTTTAAAACTTCAGGATGGCCCGGCCAATTCGCCCATGTTGAAGAGCGGCTTCCTTGTTCTTTTACGAGAGGGAGAACGAGGAAGCGGAGGGTGAGTTCGCACGCGGATTGACTGGATGGATGAGAATAATCTGGACGGGATGCAAGGAAACTGTTGTTCTTGATTCTTGTTGTTACTTTTTGTTTGTCTGTTTTGATGGCTTGGAAAGTTGAAAAATTCGAATTCGATTTGATATTGGCAGAATTAAAGATGTTAACATAATCAACGTGTTTCAATAGCATTGGAGAAGACGACGAGGAACAAAGAGTGGAAGGAGAGAGAGAGAGAGAGAGAGAGAGGGGCAGGGAGAGAGAGAAAGAGAGAAGAAAGTAAGGTGAGGATGGCTGAAGTGGCTGACTGGAGAGGTAGCGGGGCCGTATTCTGCTGCATCCGTCCAAAAGTACGCGTCGTCAAATACCGCCAGAGCATGAAGAGCGTAAGAGAGATAAGGAGAAGAAGGATAAATAGACAGAGAATTAAAAGACATTTCTTTTGGCACTTTGTCAGTAAATATTGACAATGAGAATACCACGTTTTGCGAGACAATCAAATAAAATAAAACTGCCCGCAGACCCGGCCGAAATCGGCGTGCTAGAACATCATTTTGGCCACGCGTACTATATTGTTAGTTTTGTTTCATTCGGTGGCAGATGTCGGTTGGTTACGGTCGACTTCGGTTAACTAACTTGCTTCAGATTTTGGAGATAAGGACAAAAAGGAGATCAGAATTCGGACGACAGGAATTTGTCGGGTCCTGTGAGTGGAATCTCTTCAGGGAGTATATATGTATTTGCTCAAGTACCCACGATGGATCTTACTTTTGTCCTTCTCCTCAAATTCTGAGAAGAATAAATTGAGCCAGGAAGTTTCGTCGGATACCCCCTTCAATGTTCGTCTACATTTTAAACCTTACCCTCTTCAGCCCCATTCAACAGGGAATGTAATTTATATTTGAAGTTAATATTGCAATATCAAAATTGTTTTCCGTCTCTCTCTCTCTTCCTTTCTCCAACTCCAAATGTCTTTCACTCTCTCACCTTTCTCGCATTCTCCGAGTGTCTTTCTCACTCTTACTATCTCCTTTCTTTTATCTGCCCTCTATCTTTCCCTGTCTCTCACTCTTCAAGTCTCTCTCTCTCCCACTCTCTCTCTCTCCCACTCTCTCTCTCTCCCACTCTCTCTCTCTCCTCAGCTGGACTCCTTCTGGTGGCGTCGCATCCAGCACCGTCCCCCGTTCATCCCCGCCGAGTCTCCCTTCGTCTACCTGCCCATGACTCTCTCCTCTATCTAACTTACTGCCGTTTTCGTTGTCGGTATCGTCTGCATTCGTGCTACTTTTAGTTTAGCTGCTCCACTTTATGTCGGACGAGAATTAGGAGAAACGCGCTCGCAATATCACGACGGGAACTTGCAATAAAATAGATCTATAGACTTTTGCAGAAACGCTTGACTGGGAATCCAGAGATAACGGGTTCCCGGCCGAGAACAGAAAAATAGCGTTTAACCACTCTTTTGTTTCCCTGCTCTCATACAATTCTTGATGTCAAAACGTTAAAGGTTCTTGGAGCTGTAAGGTGAAATGGTAGTGAGTTCGCCAAAATTGTGTTGAGATTATGCAAGACGACGTTCGATTGTAACACTGTGGTTGGAAATTTTTGCTTGGCGAACTCTTTGTATTATCATCATATTCTGCCTTATCCTTTTTGACTGTTAAAGGGGATTTTTTATAATTGATTTCAAAAGATCCCACATCGTTTTATGAATTCCCAGACCGAGCGGACTTCTACGTCCGTTTCGTGACATGCTGCAAGGGCAACCTCGGCAACGACGGACTCCGTGATATATGATTTTAAATGTAGAAGTTTGCCTTCTCCTCATTCCATGTGTGGGTGTAGCCGCGCATAGCGAGATTGCTTTATTATATGTAGTAAATGTGGTCGGGAGGTGGGAAGGGTGGAGCCCGGCAGTGGCCGCCGTCTGTCGCTTTCGTTCTTCTCACACTCCCCGATCACTCTTCTGCCGCTTGCCCCGCCCCCAGCTAGCCGGGTGCTTTCGCGTGCCCAGACCTCATTTGCCTTCCAAGCCTGCGCTATCAGTCTTGCCATCACGGCAGGAAAATTCTTAGTACTACTTTTGATTTCACTACGTTTCTTCGCCGATGGGACAGAAGTTTCCTCCAGTCTCTCGCTTTCTCTCAAACTCCCTCTCTATCTTTATCTCTCTCTCTCTCTCTCTCTCTTCTCATTCCATCCTTTCCAAGCAACTGGCACAGCTATCACCTGTGAGAGCAACACATTCAGAAGCACAGTTGATTTGGAAGAAATTAAAAGTGTAGAGAGAGAGAGAGACAGAGAGAGAGAGAGAGAGAGAGAGAGAGAGAGAGAGATAGAGAGAGAGAGTGGAATTTGCAAAAAGAG
>CALZFC010000274.1:1492500-1517500 GCA_945643635.1 Allodiplogaster sudhausi | reverse complement strand
GTCAAGCAGTTGAGGTAAAAGTAAGAGAAAAGAAAACATATCATTTTGGCATGCGATGCCGGCAGTAGTCGGCTAGCGAAGCGGCTGTGGAGAATTTGATAAAGATGCGCCTTGTTACGTGGGCCGGAGCCCCAAGGGCAGCTCCGCCTATTTGGGGGGAGACGCTGCCCTCAAGCGCCTGCTAGTCAGTCTTGAGAGGAGCAGCGAAATGGACTGGCTGGCGCATCGGGCCACAGAACCCCCCCCCCATGTATTTCACGTAACCTCTTATCACTAAAGAAAAGATAAACGTAAGCTAAAATACCCAGTTGTAGTACGGTCTGGGGAGATCCGAGGCCACACAATATGTACATATGTAAAATGAACAAAGAATTTTCCCCGAAATGGTACTGAACCTGCGATCAAAGATGTAACCTTTGATGGAACAATTGAAAACATGGCCATCCCTCAGATTAACGAGAGATTGATTTTCAGGGGGAATCTGTGACCAAATTTAGTTTTCATCCCGAACCATCAAAATACAAAAGGCTATCCATATAGAGGAAGCGAGAGGAGAGGAGAAAAAAAGAGTATCTTTTTCAATCTCTATATTTCACGTACCTATTTTCTTTCCCCCAGAAATCGTGGACGCCTTGTATCTCAATGTTCAGAAGCCTTCCCTCATTCTATTTAAAGATTTTCTCTGACTTCCATGTGTCATATACTTCTTACCAAAACATGCTTGGGCCTCTGGAAGTAATTTTAATGATACAATTATTTGTTTGCGAGTTTCATATTCTTATACGTTTACAGTGTATATCCATGAGTTTATTTCAACCAAAATCAACGTATTTTTAGTGAACTAGTGTAGAAAATACTCTCAAAGTTGGCGTAAGCAAGATAAAAATATTTCCTTTTAAAATGTCTCCGATAAATTTCTCTTATAACTCGATCAATATGTACAGAATTAATAATAAACAGAATAGTAGCACTAATCGTATGATGAACACGCATTTCTTACGAGTAAGTGAAGAAATATTCAAACATAATATTTACACAATAAAGGCACCTCTAAAGAAATAGCTTCCTTTCTGAGACTGAATTCTGGTAGGGCCAATTTTCAAGGAATACGATTTAAAAGAGATGTGCTAATCTTTGTGAAAAACGAGAGCTAAGGAAAAACAACCAGTTTACTATGCATGGAATGAGCGGAAAAGGCGAATCTATCGAAAATGATATTGTCATCGCACTCGTTTGGGCTTCTAAGCAGATAATGAACAAGTTGTCAACATAAACTTGAGTGTCATTTTAGATGGTCTGAGGAGAGAACAAGAAAACAAATTGGAATCTTAAAAGTAAACATTGAACATGTAAAGGGTTAGAAAAACCAGAAGAATTCTTCGCTTCCTCATTCCGTTGCCGTCGACTCGTCCACAATTACGTTGGGATTGTCGAATCCGTCCTGGGGGCCACTCTCTGGCTGGCCGTCTCCTTCGAGGCGGTGGAAGTCGCCGCGGGACTGAAAGGAGTCAAATGAGGTATGATATTGAAACAAAAATATACGTGATTTATTTTTTTAATTAAAAATATTTATGGAAAAAAACTAGTAGTAAAAGGTAAAAATGATAACAAAATTACAATTTTCCTCACCTGCGATGCCCTCTCCAGGGATAAGAAGATCAGAACGGCTATCACGAGGAGACTGCCAAGAATCGTGGCAGAGATTCCTGGATTAAATTATTAAATAAACTAAATTATTATAATATATAATATATATATATATAATATACTATTTGAAAAATAATTCTCACAAAATGATCAATCTCTCACACACACAAATCTGTCATTTTGAATACAGCCATTTTCCAGCTACCGGGAGGAAATGTCTTTTCTTCCCAAGCTTACTTACAAGACCAATTAAATAGCCACGGTAAAAAAAATACATAATTCACACATGAATGTAAAATGAGTAAATAACATTTCTCAAGCAAATGCTAAGTATAATAAAATAAATAAATAAAATTAATGCAAAATAATAAATGAACATCTTTCAAACCTCCTACAGTAGCCCAGTGCTTGGCTGCGAGAAGATGATTCAGCAGCTGATCTCTGGTTCCTTCGTCGAACACCGCAGTCTCATTGAGCCACAACACGGGCATTATCACTGGATTGGCCGAAGCGACAATACTGAAAATCAATCAGTAAATCTAAAAAAGTAATAAGTAAATTTAAAATAAATCAATAATAAAAATGTTTATAACCAAATAAATACCCAAGTAGACCAATTGACGTACACATAAATGAAGACTAGAGAAATCTCACAAGACGAATACTTCATTTTGTCATACTACTTCAGTGAAAACGCAATCTGTTCAGGCAGATATCAAGCCCCCTCCTCCGAACTAGATGATAAAAAATTGCAATAACATTAGGTATTGAAATTTTTGTCATGTCTTTGACAGCGAAAAAAGTGGCTTAATGGGTACAGAACCAGGGAGTTAACTTGAAATCCACATCATAACAACCAGCATTGCACCTTAAGGAAATAAATGTTATTCCTATCATAACTCATAATCGCTGCATCACTCACTCTCCTCCCTCCCTCTTTCCTCTCTCTCTCTCTCTCTCTCCTTTCTATCTCTCTCACTCTCTCTTTAAACCATATCTCTCTCTGTTTTGTCTCTCTCTTCCCTCCCTCTCTCTCTCTATTTCTCTCTCTCTCTCCTCTCTCTCTCTCCCTCTCTCTTACCTCAAGTCGCTCTTCTTCATTCCGATATTGATTTGCATGACTCGCTTGGCCGCGACGGGGACTCCGCTGGTCGGCTCGATCAGCACGTACGTCTCGTCATTGGCAGTGGACGGCTCCGAGAGACCCGACACCGAGGCCCAGACCTGGGAAGTTCAAATTTAAATATATATAAACAAATATTATCGAAATTTTAATGAAGATTTGAAAAAAAAACATCTTTAATTTTAATTTTTTCTGTTAATTTTTTTTTTTTTTTTAATATAATGCAAACATTTTAACATTTTTTTGATTAACCGCGGATGAGGTTCTACTTTGTGCTAGGAAAGTGTAAGAAAGAAACTATCAATATTTTTTCCAAGCCAATCGATAATGATAAAACCTCTCGAGGCGAATAGAGAAAGTGTGCCTGTGAGAGATAGACTCTCGGGTTGCCGGGCTGGCAGCTGGACAAATCCAGCAATGCAGCCGGGAGGCAGCCGGCTGAAACAGGAAAAAATGTATAATAAATAATACATTTTTTTAAAACACTCCCTCTCCCACTCGTTTCCCGTAATGATTTTGATGCAACATTTCTTTGCTCACCACCTACAAAAGCGCAGAGGAAAAATGGTACTGTAGATTTGCCTGACCAACACTAATTTTGAGTCTCCCCAAAGCCATAGTCTACCATGTTATATTTATTTGCTGAAACGCCTTTTCATTGAACCCATACTGGTTTCCGTTCCCAAGGCCTCCTTCCTCATCCTATTCATATGGCTAGCCGACGCTCGTTTTTTTCCCTGCACAATCGGCCCGACCCAATGTTAAAGGAGGCGAAAACTCAAAATTTTTGCTATTAGGATGATTCTGTGAATGTGTCCGGATTGAGCTTGCGAATGCATCAGCAAAGAGCCAATGTTCTAAACTTAAAGTTAAAGGAGTATTTTCCATCTGAAAAGCGTTGCCTGAACCTAAGGGAATATTAGTGTGTTCAAAACTTTAAATTTAAGAGTTGTCGATAACTAAATTTCGGCCTAAAACGCTTGTCGGAGCAAAGGTGACCAGCGAGGGGTGAAATATGGTTCTATTGGCCGTGAAATATGGTTCCCTGATTTTCGCTCAAATGATTATCGCTCAAATGATTTTCGCTCAAAATTTTTTTTGATTATCGCTCAAATGATTTACGCTCAAAATTTTTTTAACAGTTGATGATTTTCGCTCAAATTTTTTTTATGATGTGATTTTTGCTCAAAATTTTTCCAAATGAGATATTATTGTAAAATTTTATAATCAGACTAGACATTAGGAGGAATGCGATTTCAACAGCGCTGAGAGTAAAAGAACGACGGGTGAACAACGTGCTTCGCAAATGCGCTAAATGAATGTATGTTTAATTCTTTAGGGCTCTACCTGATTAACACTCCACATCTCAGCAGGGACGAGAGGAGAGACACGGCGCATATTCCGGAGCTGGGTCCCCACCCAGGTATTCTTGAAGTAGGTAATAAAGGCATTGATTGCTTGTGGAGAGGCCGAGCAGTCATAGCGTGTCACTGCTGTAGCTGAAGGCGGTGTCAATGTCGATCTCCGGAACAAATGGCAGAGCCATGGATTGATGTACAATGATTTTGCTAGCAAGAAGATGTTCGAAGTCGACGTTAGACGGTTCTCTCGTTTGTAGTCAATTTGCAGTCAAAATAACAGAATGCGAACAGCAATTACTACTGTTGACCTTTTAAGCGCCTTTTAATTGCTGGAATTATTAAGTGCAAACTGTAATTAGGTTATTCGACAATGTTCGCACTTCTTATCCGCTTTCAGGGTGCACTAGTCAAAAAAAAAAATTTTTTTGAGCAAAAATCACTTACCATTAAAAAAACTTGAGCGAAAATCATCAACTGTTGAAAAAAGTTTGAGCGAAAATCATTTGAGCGATAATCAAAAAAAAATTTGAGCGAAAATCATTTGAGCGATAATCATTTGAGCGAAAATCAGGACACCGTGAAATATATGCCAAACACATGCACGATTCACTACCGGACGCAAACCGCCAATTTAAATTGTCCAGGAAAATGCTTGCCTTAGGATCTAGGCAAATTATCAGGATCACGTTGCTTAAACCTATCGTACTATAAGATCGGCCATTTCGTGTTAGGAATTAACGGGTTTAAGCCTCCTTTAAAGTGAGTGAATAAAAGAAATATTTAAAACATCTACGAGATATAAAACTCAAACAGTTTTTTTTGTAATAGAACACGTAAAAGTTAAAGAGATAGTGGAATAATAAATCTATTCAGAACCTTGGAAGAAACAACCAACGAAACTATTATTGCTGGTGATCTGCTAGAACGCGCACAGAAAACCACGGGTACATAAAAAAAACGGTCATCACTACGTAACGTGACTACATAAGAATTGTATCAATATCATTATAGTTATGATAATATTTAAATTTATGTTAATGACATTCCGCTTCTGCCCGCGCGTGAGAGAGAGAGAGAGTGAAAGAGAAAGAGAGAGAGAGAGAGAGGGGGGGGGGGGGGGGGGGGGTGGGCGAGAGAGAGAGAGAAAAAAGAGAGAGAGAGGGAGAGAGAGAGAGAGAAACCACTGACGAATTTGTACTTTGGAGTCGTTGAAGAAGGCGGGCGTGGTGTTGACGTGGCAGAAGATGCGATTCTCCGGCCGAGCCGGGTCATTGGCCTCTGGAGGGACGGCGAATCTCCACGAAGGCACGCCCTCGAACTCCACGTCGCCCGTGTACGACATCGAGATCGAGCTGGAGAGACCGTATTTATTATATTAGACATTTATTTTTTGCAAAAATACTTTGTTCTTGATAATAATAAAAATATTTATTGTAACATATGTAAGTGGTCTTTCCGATCGAAAATATATATTCATATACATACATACATATTTTTGAATGTTACCGGCATGCCTGGCTGGCGAAGACGACAAGTGGCTCCTCTTTGCGCAGGAGGGGCGGGAACATTTGGCCATCCGTGCCGTTTATCATTCTCGCGTACGGGGAAGTCCACCACGTCTCGGGCAGCGACTTCTTCCCATTCCACGTGTACACCTTGGGGAACATACGGAAATACTGAGCAATTAAGTAAACAGTTTCATAATAATAATTATTAATAATAACTTTTTACTTTAAAATATTAACAAATAAAATCCGACAAGCATATTTGGTAACAAAATATATCATGACTATCGTTGCTATCGCTACAAATTACTACCTATGCCTTTGAAATAAATATATCCTTGCTACTTGAAAATGATAATTAAACAATTATGTCGGTTGAAAAGAATCAATTGGAAAAATATTTGCTGAAAAAAGGATAAAACAAAACACACAAGCCCAAGGTTTTCGGAGTTCTCTGCGCCCGTTCCAACTTCGTAGACTCCGTCATTCGTTTGATTTTGCTTAAAAGTAAAAAAATTAATGCCTTCAATTTCAACTTATTCTTCAACATATTTCTTTTCTCTTTCTTAAATTTCTCTTTAGCTGAAGCCAGAAACAATATGAAGCGTCAGTGCTTGTGTTTGCAAGGCTCGAAACATATTTCTTTAAAGCAAATTA
The DNA here is from genome assembly GCA_945643635.1 of Allodiplogaster sudhausi. Classification (NCBI taxonomy): domain Eukaryota; kingdom Metazoa; phylum Nematoda; class Chromadorea; order Rhabditida; family Diplogasteridae; genus Allodiplogaster; species Allodiplogaster sudhausi. The sequence goes on along the minus strand of CALZFC010000274.1, from coordinate 1,511,207 downwards.
TAATTTTTAAAAAAACATTCAGTTGAAGCAAAATATCAGAAAATTTGACAAATCGTCTTGTTAACCGTGGTGAAGAATCCGATTTTATCCGGGATGTCGAGGCTCTTGCAGATCGGCTTAATCAGCCAGTGATTACAGACGGCGTTGACGAGCGGTTCTTCGAAGCCCTCGAAAAGGGCCTGGCCCACCTGTAAAGTGTCATAATAAGGCTAATAAAAGTAACAAGGAAAAAGTGTGCGTTATAAAAAGTTCTCCAGTGCCCTGATTTTCAGGCGGAAATATATACAAAAGTAAGTAATTTTTTTAGGAAGAAACCTCGTATTTTAAATAAAAACCTAATAATATAGGTAATATTCGTTCGATAATACATCAACGAAGGCCTTACAATACAAAATAGAAGCATCCTTATATAAATGCTCCATCAAAATCACTTACAGTAATCGTGGAAAAAGGTGATTCACGGCCGATTGCGGTTATTGCACTCTGGATTGCGAATCGATACACCGGACCCTTCTCTGCTATATCGATCAATTTCTGGAAGAAAACATGAAAACAATTTATCTTCTTTTATATTTATTCATTTAATTGAATAGTTAAACAGCAATCGCATAAGAATCCTTGACGCCTCGTGAACTTGGTTCAAAAACATATTATTCCAGAATTTGATTAAAATAAATATACAAAATCATCGAGAAAAAACAATTGAATTAAAGAGTTTTTGTTGTTATTTTTGCACAAGAAGACAACTGGAATGTAACAAAAAATATATAAAATAAAATAAAAAGTTGAAGTGGAATACCTGGAACACGACGTTGGGAATCGTGACAGAGTCACCGAGGCTGCAGTCTCCACACGAAAGGTTCTGGCTGAAGAAATAGCTTCGCGTATTTCTGTACAGGACGTGCGTGCCGTTCTCCACAAACTTGTGGAAGGTTTTGTTTTGCCGCTCCCTGAAAGCTTTTTAAATTAGTAACAACATTTTTTTTTATTTCGCTATTCATTTATATTTTTTCAGCATTTAATACGATAGCAGGCAGACCTAATAAATCACGACAGTTTCTAATTAAATGATTACATAAATATTCATATTTTTCAGGATAGATATTTTGGCTATTTTAAAATATAGCGAAATGTTCACAATAATATTATTATCATATTGGCGAGCACAACTCGAAAAGGACAGAGAAAAGTTAAAATATTAAAAAAAGGAAGACACTAACACAAAGACATAAGGGCCTTTCTGTGAGAGGCGCGCCTTTCCTCCTTCGAGGTACTCCTGGAACAGAGTTTGCGTCATTTTTGTGCTTCAACATCAACATCAACAGCAAAAAATCTTCTTAACTAACGTAATAAAAATAGCTTTCTTTTACTCTAAAATAATTCAAAGTTATTCTCTACGACTACGATACGATTCTCTCTACAGTACCCTTTCTTTCTATTCTACCGTATACTTCTCCCCTACCCGCACCATCTCGTTCTCGACTGAATACATCCAGATGTGGAGTCTCATGTCGTAGGGCGGAACAAGCCACTTGGCCGTCGTTGGATTCGGCACGAGAGTGCCGTTCACGTCCTCCTCACCGAGCACATCTTCCTTAAAAAACACTCCTTCTTTCAGTCCCTCTCTCTCTCACTCTCTCTCTCTCTTACTCGGTTCATCTCTCATTTAAGAAAGAAACCTTAAAGAAATCTTTGAAACGGTCTTATATGTTTCACTTAATTCCTTCAATGTTTTGTGCAGCATAAAGCTGCCGGAAATGCCATTGTTGAGGAACAATCAAATGAAGCGAAATATAGAGCCATGATTCGCCGCAAGGTCAAAAAAACGAGAGATGAGAGAGAAAAGGAAGAGAGAGAGAGAGAGAGAGAGAGAGAGAGAGAAGGAGGAGAGAGAGAACGCGAGGAAAAGTAGAGAAAAAGAGAGGATAGCAATAGCGATGGCTGATTACGTAATGCAATCAATCAAAGTCAGCCAAATGCTGTGGTTGGAGTGAGTCAGCAAATGTTTTTTTCCATCATCAAACATGAGATGCAGCGAGTCTATGAAAGATTTTTTCCGCGAACTAGAAGAATCTGTTGAATCTTTCTTCGAAAGAGAGAAAATGCATTGCTAAAATAATCGTTGAAAAATGAACTAAGTTTTAAAACCATCATGAAAGTAATTCGTAAACAGGAAACAAAATTCCATCTTCTTATACGAACAGAACGAAATCCAAGGAAGAATACAGCTTTGGGAGTGCCGAAAGGGGGGGGGGGCGCCCATCTGATAACTACAAACCTTTATCAGTTGGTTGTCGATGTACTTGGGTAGGACGGTGAGTGCGAGGACCCCGGCGATCGTGAACAGCACCCCGAGCAAGAGGGCCGCCGCCAGGGACACCACGGATGCTCGCGACAGCATCGTTTCTAAACAAGAAAAAAAAACCTTAATCTTAAAACCACAATAGCTTAAATAGAGCCTGGGATAGCGATCATAAGGAAAAATACTGCTTTGAAGAGCAAGCAACAAAAATAAGAAATGAACAAGAATGAAAAGCGAAAAGCAAATAGACAAACCACAAACTGGTGAGGTGAGCAAGCGACGCGAGGCCACGGGGTTCAGTCCGTGAAATAGATTAACGTTACAAGTTGAAATTATTTGTCTACGGAATGGAAAAATGAAGTCACGATTTACAAGTTCAAGGTACGGTAGCACCATAAACAAAAGATATCATCTTATAACTATTATAAAAATAAATGTTAAAAAGAATCTTATATACAATTTTACTATGTAGAAATCAAAAAAAAATTATTGATATGTTGGCGTCGAGTTTGTGTAGGAAGCAATGCTTCTTTTTCTTTGGCGGTAGTCACAATTTGCTAACGACAAATGCAGTGATTCACTGAGCAATAAATTTTTTTTTAATCTGTTTCAAGAAGAGCAAAACAAAGAGTATACGAACGGGAGGAAAGTTCTCATCATTATCATCTGAGGCAGTGTCTGCGAACTACATGCTGAGAAAGAGTGAGAGAGAGAGAGACAACAAGACTGAGTGAGAGAGAGAACAAGACAGAGAGGAAAGAGAGAGAGAGAGAGAGAGAGAGAGAGAGAGAGAGCGGAAGTGGGGGCGGGAGAGAGTGTTAGACAGAGCGAAAGAGAGAGAGAGAGAGGAGAGAGAGAGGAGAGGGGGGAGAGAAAGAGAATCATCGAGATAGTTTGATAAAGGAATACACAAGGCATGTTTATACATTTGAAAGATCTAACGAAGAAGAGGAAGAAAAAAGCTGATTCATTCATATTACATTTCTGGGAAAGCATTCTGAATTGCTTGCAAGCTCCGTATTGCTTTACTGACCCATTCCCTGCTTCTTCTCTGAAACAGTCATGCCCTTCTCCTTTATCGTCCTCTTTCTAGTACTCTTTTATGTGGAGAGCTCGCTGGCGGCCATATTTGAACCATATTTGAATTTTTTGAGTTCCCAATTGGAGTGCCACATTTTGACCCCTTTATTAACAAGAACTAACAGAGCTGCACCGAGTACGCGCATTCTGACGCGATGAGCCAAGAGACGCAGCCACTCGCGACTCTCTTACATCGAGAGAGTGACGCATCGCGGATCAAAGTCAATGACTACGCCTATGCACTCGCGCCGCATTCGGGACGGATTGCGGCTCTGGCACGGAGCGGGTACACCAGGATAGGTGAGGAGTCTTGCAGAGAGAGAGAGAGAGAGAGAGAGAGAGAGAGAGAGAATAAAGTGATTTGAGAGGAATGAGAAAGATGGAGAAAGAGAGATATGAGAGACATAAAGGGCGAGAGAGGTAGTCAAAGAGACCGAGCCTGAGCATTCCTGTGAGAAATCAGTTGAAATAAGAACTATTAACGGCATGTTGATCAACAGTCTTATTCCAATACAGCTGGGGAATTCATGTTGATTGCCATCTCATTGTCAGAATTTGTATCTCTCTCTTTCACACGCTGTTCCTCTCTCTCTCCTCTCTCTCTCTCTCTCTCCTCTCTCTCTCTCCTCTCTCTCTCTCTCTCTCTCCTCTCTCTCTCTCCTCTCTCTCTCTCTCTCTCTCCTCTCTCTCTCTCCTCTCTCTCTCTCTCTCTCCTCTCTCTCTTAGAATCGGTCGACCTGCCCTCTCGTACTCTGCTTCCTCACAAGTCGCTCTACTTGGCCAAGACGCACTGTGGCGGCGTGGATAAGCTGACGCCGATCTATAGCATGATTGCGAAAGCTGCGTTTATTTTCTTCTTCACTTACTGAAATGTTGTAGTCGGATTAAAATAGGAGATAATATGAACGAATAGAATATTAATTGAAAAAAAGTTTAAGAAAAAATTCGTTAAATATCTAACAAAAAGCTTTAAGATGGTCGGAAGACGTACTGGGTGTTTGACGACGCGAGCAAGAATGGCGCGAGGACGAACGGCAACACGCCTGATGTCACTCTTGGCTTCTGCGCCAGGGAGGTGAGGAGAGAGATAGAGAGAGAGAGAGAGAAGGGAGAGAAGGGAGAGAGAGAGGTTGACCGAAGGAGACAAACAGAGAGATACGGATTCTTTCGTAAAATCAGCACTTCACCAATCTTGCAGGTGTTATACTTGAATGCGCATAGAAAACCACGGGTTCACAAATAATGCTCACTTCACTTGAAAATGTGATTGATATACACGAATTTTATTTTAAAAAAATTGTATTTCAAATAATATTCACATTTATCATAATAAAAATAAAAAATAATTATTATTCATCTATCAAGTACCATTAATCTGCTCTTATCTCTGCACTTCAGAATGGAACATGTGGGGCTAGCGAGCAGATTTCTCACTACCACTCGGATCTATTGGACAGTTCGTTCTTTTTTCTAAATTTAAATTTAAAATCAATTCAATTTGACTTTGATGTTGCATGTATATCAGTGGACGGCACGGTGACTGCTAATGTTTTTGGATGTCATTGGAGAGAAAAGTGAAGGCGAGGTTAGAGAAGGAGGCACATATACATATACATAATATGTATGTCTCGTGCGAGAGAGGGAGAGAGAGAGAGAAAGAGAGAAAGAGAGACTGAGAGACTGAGAGAGAGAGGGAGAGAGGGAGAGAGTTAGAGAGATTTCGAACGGAGGTTTTACTTTCATTCTGAAGATGTTAGGATTTTGACTCCTGGATGATAAAATATGGTAAGAAAAGTAAGTAAAAATTTTCCTTCTCGATTTTCATACAAACCCTACTGTGTAATGTGTTTGGGGATGGATGGATCCGAGGTGCACCTGAAAGAATAGGTTTTTGGTTACTTTTCTCGAAAAAATGAGCATAAGAGGGGAGAGAGATAGGATAGAGAAAGAACAGACAGAAGGAGAGAGAAGAAGAGAGATATATATATAAGGTAGCGAGAGGACAAGGGGCAGAGAGAGAGAGAGAGATAGATTGAGAAGAAAAAGAAAAGGAAGAACGAATAGAGAGAAGGACAAAATAAGGATTAACTGTAGCAGAGAGGCAGCGAGAAAAAAGAGAGAGAGAGAGAGAGAGAGAGAGAGAGAGAGAGAGAGGAAGGGGAGAGACACAGCGAGAAAGAGAGAGAAAAAGAAAGAGAAAGAGAGATAGAGATAGAGAGCGGAGAGAGAGGAGAGAAGAAAAAGATAAGGAATGGAAGAAAAGTACCGTGAATAATCTTGTTTGTAATATGCTAGCGCAGAAAACCACTGACCATGAGCAGCGCGAAAGAGAGAGCGGCAGATAAATAGAGAGAGAGAGAGAGAGAGCGAGCGAGAGAGATAGAGAGAGAGAGAGAAAGATTAGGAGAGATGCACATCTTGAGAATTGATAGCTTACCTGACTTGTCACCAGTTCCTTTCCTCTCTCTGTCATTTCTCATCAGGCGATGCGTACGCATGGACTCAAGCGGGGCATCAGCATTTCAAGGCGGTCAGCTCCTATTAACATTCAGAAAATTTTTTGCTTATTCATTTTTTCCTCTCGCTCTCTCTGTCTCTCTCTCTTTCGCTCTGTCTATTGTGGTTTCTTCAGACTTATTCCAAACTCATTCTCTCCTCTCTTCATGCGTATGCTATAACTATGTACATATATCCAGCTTTAGCTCGTCCCTCTCTCCCTCTCTCCTTCTCCCTCTCTCCTCCTCTCTCCTCCTCTCTCTCTCTCTCTCTCTTTCTCTCTCCCCCCCTCTCTCTCTCTATCTCCCTCTAACTATTTACAACTAATTCTCATTGCACTGAATTGATTGTTTTTGATATGTTTTATTGGCTCCCATCGAAATGCACAATCTTCTCTCGCTCGGCCACTTCCGCCTCGTCCGTCCGCTTCCTTGCTTCCTCTGGAAGCCCATCAGCAGACGCAAGTCGCACGACGAACACTACAAGTCTAGAAAAAAGATATTTATATAGCTATATTTTTATATTTACTTGTAATTTGTTATTCATAAAGAATTAAAAAATTTTTGACGAATAAGTACAATGTCAACTTTAAATACTCAAAATTTTGTGTTGGTTATAAAAAACTAATTAAGTAGTAACAAAACAATTGATTAAGAATTAAATGTAAAATTTAAATAAATTGTACAATTTTCAGGATTGTCTCACCGGCAGGCGTCAATAACTGAAGTGAACTAGGCCGTCGAGTATTCTGCAGAGATGGGAATGTTATTTTTCCCCGTTTATCTCTTTCTTTTCTCTGGCTGTAAATATTCTCTCTCTCTCTCAATCTCGGTCACTTCTTCTCTCCTCCTTAGTATTAGTATCTCTCCCACTAACGAATTTAAGGATTTCGTTACTGTTGAAATGTTAAAGTGTACTTGCAGTTGTCATTACTTACATGTAAGTGCAAAGAAAGCTGATCTTTAGCGGACAGGAAGAGCAAAAGCTGTAGTAAATTTATTGTAAACACTTGCATCAGTAAATAATTAATTTAATTCGCTCGTTCTTCAGTAATGAGTGTGCAACCAAAAGTTTAATTTGTTTAAACCTTGATTCAAAATAAAGGAATAATGCTCATAGCGTTTCCTATCCCTTTTTTCTCATTTCGATTTGATAATTTGCAAATAGTAAGTTAGTTGCACAGGTGGATTTCTTGCACGCTCAAGCTACTTCCCTACTGTTGCATGTGCAGAGATCGTTAAAGGAGGGCGATCACCGAAAAGTCATTGACGATAAATGAACCATCTTAGTAGTTTTTGAATAGTCTGGGGCATGCAGAAAAGGAATATGTATATGAAAATGTACAAGAAAGTTCCATATTCAAGTATAATGAACTTTAAAATGCAAATTTTGAATGAATTTGTGATTGGTGTGCCAGGGAAAAAGCAGACCCCATCGGTAGAATCCCAACTTCACGGCCACATACCCATCGCGGGAAAATAAAATTACAAGGATTTGAAGAAATTGTTATGGTGAATGCTTTATCACCTTTTGGTTTATTTGTTTTAGAAAATGTTTTTATAAATTCTTGTTACGCAGAACATTATCAAATAGGTATAACAGCAATAACAACCCGCTTCAAAAAACACACGCACATTCCTAGTCTACCGTACATTTTTGAGTAATTAAACGGACTTCCGTTCGAAGTATTTGTACGTTTGAACGCACATTACTGTATTTTCGGTGATCGCCCTTCTTTAAAGAGGTATTCCTTCCAAAAAAATTCAATTTCTCAGATTTGAAACGCTTAATTTAGATTAATGTGTTGATTCACATTGCTTGCATTCAAATTTCTCTTACATCGTGATTTAAAAAGAAAAACCAAGTAACGAGTTTGTTAAAATTGAGTCGATGTTGCTGACGCACAGAGAAGAAAGGGTTGATGTACATGGAATTACAGAATGGAGAGGATCTAAATTGTTTGAGAGGAAAAGAGTGTCCCGATAGAAGGGAAGTTCAAACTATGAAGACTTACTACCGTTTGTGAGCTCATTCATGTCCCACATACATATGACAGCGCTCGCTCATCACTGCAAATATAATAATTTTTCTGGGTTGATTCACAAAATCTCTTTCTCTAAAGCTCGCTAAATCTTCTTATTCCTAAGTTACCATTTCTGTTCTCACGTAGGCGTTGCTTTCTAATAAGCTTCATTTAGAAAATAACTTAATAAAAAAAATAAAAATAAAATACATTAAAAGAAGCCTTCGGTGTTCGCCGTGGTGCAGCGAGCTAGGGTCGTAGATCTCGTCATGGAGGAGCACAAGGAGGAGCGGGATTCATTCGGCGTGACTCATCGACTCTACTACAAACGCGTCATTCCGGTGGACAGAACAGAAGAGAGGCGGATAAGGTGAAGAAGAGGAAGAAGTCTCAGAATGGCTGTGAACACTTCGGTGTTCTCCCTTTTCTTCTCTTCTGAATCATCCACCGATCTTGTCTCCGTGTGATCAATAGCGAACCAAAATAATAGCCATGAGCAAAGTGAGCTACAGAGAAGGAAGCAGAGAGCGAGAGAGTGACGAGTGCGTGAGAGAAAAAGAGAGAGAGAGAGAGAGAGAGAGAGAGCTAGAAAGAGAAAGGAGAGAAAGAGGGAGAGATAAAGGAAGAGATTGAGTATAAGTATACATGTGCGAATGCATTTTAAATCCATGTTGAACAGCAGTCTTATTACAATACGTCTGGGGAAATCATAGAATAAAAAAATATTAATGTATCAAATGCCATCATTTTGTTCTTAAGTCTGCTCTTCTGATCGAAGCCTGGGGAATACCGTCTATGGACTACCATCTATGGGACTGTCAGTTTTTTTTTATATGTAAATTGAAAATGAATTCAACTTGTCTTTGATATTGACATGTATCGGTTGGTTTGTGATAATATTTGCGTTGAATTGAAAGAGGGGAGAGAGAAGGGGGGATAGAGAGAGACCGAGGTATTGTGAAGGAAAGCGAGAGTTACTTTAATTATGACGGTATGAGGATTTTCTGGATGTAAAATGTGGAAGGAAAAGTAAGTAAAATTTACCTTCTCGAATTTCATGCAAGACCCTATTGTGCAGTGTGTTAGGGGATGAAGAGAGAGGTGCATATGAAAGAAATAGTTTCTGTTTACTTTTTCGGAAAAAAGAAATTCACGAGAGGGAGGAGAGAGAGAGAGAGAGAGCGAGAGAGAGAAAGTGACGGAGGCTTAGAGAGAGAGAGAGAGAGAGAGTGAGAGAGAGGGAGAGAGAACTAGAGATGCACGTCTTAACAATTGGCAACTTACCTGCCTTTTCGCAAGTTTACTGCCAGCCTCTCCTGCTCTGATTAAAGGACGCATATTCGTGACCTCAAGCAGGGCATCAGCAAGTTAAGTCAAAGATTTTTTGTGGAAATTCTCTTATCTCCTATTGATATTATCCCCCTATCTCCCTCTCATTCTCTCTCTCCTTCTCTCTCTTTCGCGCTCCTTCGCGCTATATCCCTATCTATCTCTATTCTTTATATCATGCATAATATATATCTTATACTCTGTCTTTCTCTGCCTCTCTGTCTCGCTCTCTCTCTCTCTCTCTCTCTCTCGCTGTCTGTTTCGATTTCTTTCAGACTCCTTCCTACTGCGTTCTCTCCTATCTTCCTATCTAATCTTTATATATACTATAAGTCTGTTTATTTCAGCTCCTCTCTTTCTCTCTTTCTCTCTCCCTCATTTTCTCCTTAAATCTCAATGCATTAATTTAATTAAAAAAAAAATTATTTGCTCACACTTCATCTTAATATATGTTAGCTCAGAAAGAAACAATTCGTTGAAACTCTTGAAATATACTTTTCCATATTTCAACATATATCACTAAATAATTTATAAATAACAAAAAATTGGTTAAATTTGCGAAGATTTTTAGATCCGACGTCTGCATGTACATCAACTTACTTGACCGTGTTTACGATTTAGTGTTGCTTCCTAATATTCATCGTACTGAACAGAAGCACACTATAATTACAAGTCCGAGAATTTTTTTCCCGGCTTGATAGCAATTCTGATGTAATGCGATGCGTTATCTTTTCTTTTTCGTTTTGATGATGTATTAACCTTAGTTAATGCAATATTATACTTCATTTCCCTTGCTTTGATCACTTCTCGTCCTTTGTTGGCAGCTCCCTGCCTCACATGACTTTATATTATTTTTTGCCCGAGCTATTTTCGGTCTTTCGTTTTATTTGAGATTATCGCTGTCACTTTCGTTTCCACGCCATCTGGCTCTTATCGCTATCAGTGCAATGTAATCTAGAGGGCGAGAGTTCTCTTCTATTCCCTGCCTCCCAAAGACTGACTTCTCTTTTCGCATTTTTTTTTACTCCTTTCTTCTACGAAAGTTTAAATCATTCGTTTACTTTCGGACTTGGGACCAATGGTTTTATTATATATGTATATATATTTTTACTAATCCTATAAAGCTACTAATTAGTCTTAAAATAACGGATACTATGGTTGCATCCGATAAAAATAGGATTTATTTTCAGCCAATTTATTTACTCTTGCCGCTTATGCTCTATGATGGATGTTTTGATAGCTAGATAGCCACTCATCCCCTGTACGCCAGCTTCTTTTCGGAGTCATACTCAGCTCATCGATTGCACACGCTAAACTGGCTCTTTCTCTTTCTCTTCTCTCTCTCTCTCCCTCTCTCTCTCCCTCTCTCTCTCTCTTCTCTCTCTCCACGAATTCAGGGGACAACGAGAGCGCCTCTTCGCAGTTATGTGCTCGTTGGCGCCAGTTTCTTTCCCCGCTCTCCCTTTCTATGTCTATCCCTCTCACTTTCCTTCTCTTTCTTTCCCTCTCTCTCCCACTTTTCTCTCTCTCTCTCTCTCTCTCTCTCTCTCTCTCTCTCTCTCTCAGACACCCGCATTATGGCACCTTCTGTTTGAATTTGTCTCCGATGTCTCTCCACCCCGCCTTTTTTCCAGCTGCGAATTGCGCATCCAAAATTCATTTAGTAACAGCGGCACGTGCATATCTCGGCGAATTTTCTGTTTCTTTCTTTTACTCTCTCTCGCTATCTGATGCTCTTTCACTCTCTCGCTTGCGCTCTCTCTCTCTCTCTCTCGTTCTCTCTCTCTCTCTCTCTCTCTCTCGTCTTGGTCGTGGGAGTCGGGGAGGGGCGTGGCTTGAGGGTGTCCTCGTACACACAACCACTCTGCTATCTCCTCTTTCTCCCCTCCATAGCCGCCCGAACCCCCCGTGGCCAGTAGTCTGATGGCCATTTGACCACTTTCCCTTATTTCATAATTCGGGAACGTTTTGTAGATTATAATATACTTTAATTTTCTTGTCAACTTATTGAATTTGTTGCTGTCTCCAACATTACATTTATTTGCCATATATTTTTGCTCAATTTTGTATTGTGTCGCACTCGAATTTCTATATTTGTTATTATGTGTTAAACACTTTTTTACTACTTCCAACTTTTTTCCAGATAGACGGGTAAGAGAGAAGAGGATAAATCGAGAGAGGAAAAGGAAGAATAACGGAAAGGAAATGCCGGCCGCTCCGGCATCGGCCGCCTCTGTCTGTGTCCGTTCGGTCTCCCCTCGAAGCACTCTCCCGAGGGCGCGAGACCCCAGGAGGAGGACGATCGGAGGCGCAGCAGCTGCACCCCGCCCCCCGTCCGTGGTCCTGCCACGACCGTCGAGTCGGAACGGTAAGATACGATAGTCTACCATACCGTAACCTTTTGAAATATTTATTCAGTATTTTCACATATTATTACAGTTATTAAAAAAAAGTAAAAAGAAATGAGGTTATTTCACTGCATTTATCACACGCAATTTCATGTTTTAATCGCACAAAACAAGCAACACTGTGCTTTTGAATGTAAGTTTGTCAACACGAGCGTTAAATTTTAATTTTTAGTTTCTATGCATAGCTCTCATTCTAACTTATGAGATGTTGAAGGGAGCTAAAAGTTCTTTTGATTCGCTTAACCTTTTATATATCTTTTATATTATAAAAGAGGGTTTTTTTTAAAATTACTATTTCAATAATTTGTTTTTCTTGGTTATAGATGTTGACTCTGCGCTGAGTAATGGTGCCAGTAACGGAGGCGTGGATGAGACTCCGCATGCCTCTTCCCTCGATGTTCGCGGAGGAGTCGGCACGGATTCGGGAGAGCCATCACCAGGCGGAAGCTCCGGAGGACCTGGCGGTGGGAGCGCCCAGGGGCCCCCCGAAAGGGCCGGCTCCGGTTCGGGAACGGGAACCGGCTCCGGGTCCATGGCATCATCGATACATCGGGATAGGTATGATATTAAACTAGTAAAGTAATGACAAGAGAGAGAGAGAAGGAACGTTAATGTTTAAATCATATACAATTGATTCAAAAATTTTGTAATTTTATTTATTTGTGCTGTCCTTCTCAAAGAGTCAGAAGTGTTGATAACGCCGGGGATGCTTGATAAGATTGTTATTGCCGATTGATAGCAAGTCACAGCGCTTTCATTCTGGAAATAGAAAAGAAGTATGTTTTCTTTGAATCTCTTTCTCTCTCTTTCTTTCTGTTTCTCTCTCTCTCTCTCTCTCTCTCTCTCTCTCTTCCTGTTTCTCTCTCACACAGACGTGAATCATGCCAGCATATACATCCTTTTGTTTTCCAAACATTTCTTTCCGCAAGGGCCCTGTGACACTTCTTTGTTGACTCCTCTATCATCTATTTTTTTCCTTTTAAATTTGCATTAACAAGATACATTATTCATGTGCTTCGTGGGTATAGTAATTTCTCTCTTTTTTTGCTGTTATCGAGTTGAGCTAATTGTGGCAATATTTTGGCGAATGGAAAATAATAGATACAAAAAAAATACCAACAAAACTTCAATACTGTATTTCATATATGGTTTTATATGCTGATAATAACTTCTTCTTTTCTTGAAGGGACGACGAAGAGGACGAGGCTGGCGACGTCCTCGGCCAGGGCCCCTCCAACTACGGTAGCAGCACGCTGTCAAGGACGCTTCGCTTGGTCAGCGGATGCAAGGCGAAACGCATTCGATTCTACCGTAACGGCGACCAGTACTTTGAGGTAAGGTTTGAGCGTGGGAAATTCAAAAATTTTGGCATCGTGGCTGTAAATGTGTTTTGTCTAAAGAGCAGCATTTTTCGCTAACTTAATACCTACATCATAGCTGAGGCAACATCTTTGGTTTCTTCTCTTTTTTTGTTCTTACATTTTTGTTTGATGCTTGGCGAAAAGCTTGTTTTATTGCTGTTTTTATGCGTCTGCGCGGCGCTCCCGCTATTTTTTTTCTTTCTTTCTCTCTCTCTCTCTCTCTGCCACTCACTCTCTCCCTCCCTCTCTCTCTCTCTCTCTCTCTCTCTCTCTCTCTCTCCTCCGATAGACCAAAATATACCATTAGCTAATAGTAGGCACTCAATGCTCCTTGGACATAGGCTCTCTTTTTCATGCCTCCTTCTCTCCAACTCTTCCGCTTTGTGTTCTTCCGAGTGACCAATGTAGAGTGTAATAATGCGCACCCAAGGCAGCTGTTCCTTTCTATCTCTCTCTCTCTCTCCTCTCTCTCTCTCCCTCTCTCTCTCTCTCCCTCTCTCTCACTCTCTCGCTCTCTCTCTCTATCTCTAGGCCCATAATCTCCCATATCTTTGCGAGTACATATGGGCAATGAATTGACTGGGCAGTTTATATGTGCTGAGAATCGAGAGATAAGACCGAATTTGAAAGACATGCAGAAGGCTTCCAGCTGGCCTCCAAAAATTTTAAATAAAAAATTCAATGATGAAGTAGAACCGCGCTCTTCCAGCTCTTTCCAGATGTTTTCCACTCAAGAACCTCTCGCCAGGTAGCAATTTGAAGTAAAAGATACCAGCTGTTAGGGCAACTCTCATTTTACAAGTCTAAATTGGTTATCTTTCTTCCCTGCTCGGTTTCTCTGCTTATTTACTTGCCTTCTCCCTCTTCTCTCTAATCTCTCTCACTCTCTCTCTCTCTCCCTCTCTCTTTCATTTCACTTTCGCTTCCTCTTCTCTCTGAACTTTCCTTGGCTAGTGTTAAAAGCATTCAATCACTCTCTCCTGTTGATAAATGGTACTTCGTTATCAGGGCATATATCTGATATACGGGTAGATTCCCCTTCTCCACAATTCTGATACCCATTCTCCTGGGCCCTCGATGACCCAGCTGATATTCTTTCCCCATTCCTCCCACTTTTGTTATCAGTGCCAACGCGTTCCGAACGCCCCAAGTCTTCCCATATGATTTGTCGGGAAGTGCCTTCTGATTGATGGCAAATCGCCAGGGTGAAGAGAGGGAGAAGAAGCGAGAGAGAAAGAGGGAGAGAGAGCGAGAGAGAAGAGAGAGAGAGCTAGAGAGAGAGCGAGAGAGAAAGAGAGAGAGAGCGAGAGAGAAAGAGGGAGAGCGAGAGAGAAGAGAGAGATCGAGAGAGAAAGAGGGAGAGAGAAGCCAGTGTGATGTTGGCCGCTTTAATGGACGTGGTGCATCTCTCCGAATAAAGGGCCGTGCCATTCTTATGGCTGGTAGGGAAAGACGAAGAGAGAGAGAGAGAGGGAGTTAGAGAAAGAGAAAAAACAGAGAGTGAGAGTGGAGGATAGAGATAGGAAAGTAGGCAGAGAAAAAAAGAGGAGAGACAAGAACAAGAAGATGTGTGGGAACGGCAAGGAGCCATCGCGAAAGCCTGAGAAGAAGAGATTCGGAGGAGATTCGCGTGACAAGAGAAAGAAGATGGGGAAAGGGGTCGGAGAGCCGCAGGGTGCTTACGAACATGTTCGAGCATCCGATGAGTGATTGGGAGAGAGTGAGAGAAGGGAAGAGAGTCATAGAGAACGAGAGAAAGGAGGAGAATTAGAGAACGAGAGAGGGGAAGAGATAGAAATGAAGAGAGGAGAAAGAAAGAGAACTGATTTCGCAATTCAGCAGTGTTACTTAAAATATAAAGGAGAATGTTGCTCGGTTTCTTATGGCTAACACTGCTTGGCCTCAACTGGACTCTTCCTCTTCGTCTTCTTCTTTTTCTCTAGTCTTTTTCTTTCTCGTCTCTCAGATTCCTTTTTTTTCACGGGACTCACATGTGCCCATGTGCTCTGTTTTTCCTCTAGCTGACTCGTGTGTCAACTTATTTTCTCGTGCTCTCTCTCTCTCTCTCTTCCATCTGACCCTCTCTATTTTTATGTTCTCTCTCTCTCTCTCTCTCTCTCTGGTCCAAAATATTCTGCTCAGTCACTTGATGTCCTCTTCCCTTCGTTTTTCCCCGCTTGCCTAGTCTTCTACTCGCACCCTGATTGCTCATCATGGTCGTGAAGTGGCTAGTGTCTCTGCTGTTCTCTCTCTCTCTCTCTCTCTCTCTCTCTCTTCCTCTCCCTGTCTCTATGCTCTCTCCAATCCTTCCCTCTCTTGTTCCTTTGTTCCTCTTTCTCTATTTCTCTATAGTTCTCTCCTTTTCTCAGTCCCCTCTCTCTCTCTATCCATATCGACTTTCTTTGAACTTGCCAACAGAAGAATAAAGAGGAGAGTGAAAGAGAGGGAGATAGAGATAGAGAGAGAGAGAGAGGGAGAGAGAGAGAAATAGATAGCTTGTATGAGAAAGAAGAACAAGCGGTGCAGAATGAAGTTCTGTACTCTCTGTAGATGAGACAACAGCAGGGAGACTACTCTCTCGTTGAGTAATCGTGTTTGAGATGAGATGAAGGAGAGAGAGAGAGAGAGAGAGAGAAAGAGAGAATCAGAGAGAAAAGATAGAGGCGGAGAGAGAATGTCGTAATGAGAGACCGAGACGAGGGGTACCAGAAGAATTACTAGAAGAGTAATAGCAAAGGCAGATCAACGGGCCGGGAAAGAACCTTTTTGATGAACACCGTGAAGGGAGCGCGTGCCTCGACTGGACGGCTTAATCCTTTGACTCTTTCACTTTCTTTCTCTAATCCCTCTCATGTACTCTCTCTCCCCCCTTTCTCTCTCTATCTATCTCTCTCTCTCTACCTATCTCTCTCTCTCTCTCTCTGTCACTTTTAGTTCTCAAGCCCAGAGGGAGGAAGTTGAATCTCATGAGAAGCTCTCTGCCCTTACGGAGGCTGCTGAGGCAGTGAGAAGACGGATTATTCTGTGAGATGCGAGTGGGAGGGGTTTATTTCCCGTCTTTGCCGAAAGGGAAGACGGTCCAGCTTCCCCTTTCTTGGTATTAGATATTTAAATCATGCATCAAAGTTCGCAAATTTCTGTATAGTGGAAGGAGAAACGAGAGCTAAGCTTAAATATCCCTGGTAGGGGTTGAACTGCCAGCAAAACTTTTTTTAAGATTAAAAGTAGGTTTCCTCGATAATCTAGGGTGATTTAAAAAAGATAATATCTAATGCTTTGCTGATTTGATTAATGAATTAAACGTATCTAGTATTAATTATAGTAGTTATTATTATTTATTTTTTTGGTGTTCAAAATTGGATGGTTTATTTTTCTGGCCAACTTTAGATGTGATTAATAACTAAAAGACTTTAAAACTATAAAAGTTTTCTCTTATGGACTCGTCCATTGCCCATCGCATATTTCTATGGCTTTTTTTTAAGGTAAAGGTGGCTGCTCAGCAAAATGCCAAAATGGATGGGAAGAGAGATATAAAAGAAGGATTATAGAGCGAGAAGAGCGGGATTTCAAGACAAAGACATTGAGGGGATCGCAAATATGAAGCGATTCGATGTGAAAGGTGATAGAGAGATATAGAGAGAGAGAGCGCGAGAGAGAGAACGAGAGAGACAGAGAGCGAGAGTGAGAAACATCGAGAGAGACAGAGAGAGAGAGAGCGAGAGTGAGAAACAGCGAGAGAGAGAGAGAGCGAGAGTGAGAAACAGCGAGAGAGACAGAGAGAGAGAGAGAGCGAGGGGGTCAAGGCGATATTGCTCAACACTCGCTGTGCACACCTCACCCCAGATCGGCTTTATGACCAGTGGCCGCCGCGGAGCAGCTAAAGCTTGGAATCCATTAGGGGCACTGAGAAGCGAGGGAGGAGGGTAAGCACCCCCGAGGTGGGGGGATAGGGGTATCTGTGCCAAGGGGGTGCGTGTGTAGATAGATGGACCTAGTCCTAAGATTAGAGCTTAGCTCTCCCGCACGCAACATGTTAAGAACGGCCAGTGGCTCCAATAGGATTGCCCCGTCACCAGACATGCCATTATTCTTGCCTCAGGGTGAGTCATGCTGTAGCCGTTCTCTCTTTCTTTCTCTCTGTCACACTCTCTCTCTGTCTCTCTTTGTCTCTCTCTCTCTGTCTCTCTCTCTTTCTCTCTCTGTCTCTCTCTCTCTCCATGTCTCTCTCTCTTTCTCTCTCTGTCTCTCTCTCTCTCTCTTTCTTTCTTTCTTTCTTTCTCTCTCTTTCTCTGTCTCTGTCTCTGTCTCTCTCTCTCTCTCTCTCGCTCTCTCTCTTTTTCTCTCTCTCGCTCTCTCTCTCTGTCTCTCTCTATCTCGCTCTCTCTCTCTCTCTCTCTCTCGCTCTCTCTCATTGCCAGTAACGTTGCTATTGAGCTGCCTCCGGCTGCCAGCATGGCCATTTGCATTTCGCCACCCCCGTCCCGGCCATATTTCAGTCAATGCATGTCCGCGCTCGATGCGGAACAGACTTCTCTCTTTCTAATGGGTCTCCCCCCCCATCTCTCTCTCTCTCTCTCTCTCTCTCTCTTTCATTTCCTCTCTTTCCTTTGCCTCTCTCTCTCTCACTCTCTCTATCCCTAATCTCTCTGTCTCGCTGTTCTCCGGTTCGCCTACATATTCTTCACTCTCTCTCCTCATCTCTGCTACTCGTTACTTCTAGGCTTCTGCTCCGACTTTCCAATATAGGGGCCATTCTCTTGGTACGCCAAAGAATTGGGAGCTTTGACGATGATGTGTAATTATATCTCCACTGACAGGAGTTCTCATTCGAAGTCCTTGTCAAAAATGTTTGGCTGACCTGAGATGTCAAGAGCCAAATCTCTGAATGTGAGACCCAAGAGTGTAAACGTGCCTGCAGGCTATACACAGGAAAACAACCAGTTTTGAGGGAACATTCTGGGTTCCACCATTAAACTATTAGAGACAGAAAAGGGGCCTAATTGAAGCAGCGGAGTTTAGAAGAAGAAAAAAAATTGGATACTCAGGAACGTATTCTTTTCTCACGATTAAAAACTTTTCTTCTTCCTTATGATTGAGGCTAATTGATGCACCCGCTATGAGGTCGCGCGAGTTCTCTCACATTCACATTGAGAATGACAGCTTACAACGAGTATCTGAGAAAAAAGTGTGAGATGGGGACGGGAAATACAACTACTAGAAATGAATGGGAGAATGCGGCGATGGAGGAGATGGGATGAGAGGGAGAAATTAGAAAGAGAGAGAGAGGGCGAGATAGTGTGTGTGAAAGAGAGAGAGAAAAGAGAGAGAGAGGGTGAGAGAAAGCGAGACAAAGAAAGTGCAAGACATCGTTTGCACAGACGCACGGAACGGCCTGCTGCGCCGTTAAGCAGAGGGATGGGCCACTAGCAGCCCTCTGGCGGTTGCACTCTTGTACGAAGGGGAGGAGTGGGGTCAGTGCCGAGGGGTCTACTCCAGGGGTTTAGGAGAGATGGAGAGAGGCATAAACATGGCCCCCTAAAAAGTCTGCAGAGGGACCGATAAGACCCCCCCCCCAGCAAACCAGAGAACTACGAGAGACGGAAGGAAGTGAGTACAAACCCTGGAAATGGCGTAGACAAGAGATATAAAATGAAGAAGACACATGACTGTTCCGTTCCCGACAAGACCAATGTCTTTGAAAGAGGAAA